>BSBK01006140.1:192500-694603 GCA_027943335.1 Chamaecyparis obtusa | reverse complement strand
CAGTAAGTTGATACAGTATTGAATCTGAAGTGAAATAATTGATCAGAAGGATTTGTTAGGACTAAATATTCATTTGTAATCTGTAATTGAAGTTGTATTAATGCAGATCATTTACTGTTACATATTTAACCATTGTATACAGTCGAAATCTCTTAACCGAGTGAACTCTGAAAGTCTTATGATGTATCATTCATAGAATGAACATTGTTATCCTGTCAAACCCCATAGTGAATGCTGGTTGGATGATAACTTCTAGTCTAAAATCCTCTAACAAGGTCACACCTGACAGTGTGTTTGTAAACCTTTAACAGGGTTGGGTCTTAACCGACCTCACTTCAGAAGAGTGAACATTTTTGGGTTGCCGGGGGTCCCAGGTGGTTTTTCCCTTTATAGGGTATCCATGTTAAATCTCTTGTGTTATGTGTTGATTGTGATATCTATGTGTTATCATTCTTTACATGTTACATGTTAGATTTGATCGATAACTATTATAATATTTGACTGGTAATCGGTATAAAGCACAAACAGTGAAAGTATTTATTGTTTACCGAGGAGAGCAGAAATTGGAGAAGCTATTTTGAATTATACATTTTGTTTTGGGACACTAGATAACTGATTCACCCCCCTCTCAGTTATTCTAACAATTGGTATCAGAGTTATGATTATGAAGTTAGAATTTCTAAATGGTATACTTGAAGAAGAGGTCTACATTGAACAACCTGAAGGATTTGTTGATCCTGACAATAAAGACATGGTATGTAGAATACATAAAGCTTTATATGGATTGAAGAAAGCACTGAGAGCATGGTATGAAAGACTGCATACTTGTTAAGTATTGGATTTGTAAGAACAAGTGAAAACAACAATCTGTATGTGAAAGGTGATACTAATGATACTATTATCATTGCTAAAATATTTGTTGATGACATTATTTTTGGAGGCTCAAATCTTGTCTGCAAGGCATTTTCTGATGAAATACAAAAGGAATTTGAAATATCTATGTTTGGAGAGATTAAGTTCTTTCTTGGACTACAAGTGATTCAGCAGTGTGATGGAATATTCATCACACAATCTAAATACATAAAGGAAGTACTGAAGACATTTGGCATGGAAGATGCTAAACCTATGGGAACACCGATGGCTACTAGATGCAAATTGACAAAGGAGGATGAAACTACAAAGGTAAACCAGACACACTATCGATCCATGATTGGTAAATTAATGTACGTAGTTCATAGTAGACCAGATATTGCATGTGTTGTGGGTATTGTTGCAAGATTTTCTGCTAATCCTAGAGAATCACACATGATAGCTACAAAAAGGATCTTAAGATACCTAAAGAAAATAGAGAATTATGGATTATGGTATCCTAAGGAAGGGAAGTTTGAACTGAAAGTTTACACTGATGCTGATTGGGCTGGAAATGTGGATGATAGAAAAAGCACCACCAGAGGAGCATTTTTCTTTAGTGAAAGACTTGTAACATGGACAAGTAAAAAGAAAGCTTGTATTTCTCAGTCTACAGCTAAAGCAGAGTATGTTGTTGTTGCTACTAACTGTTCAAACATTGCATATATCAAACAAGTGTTGGAAGGAATGAATGAGGTAATCACTGACCCGGTGATTATACATTGTGACAACACTAGTGCTATTAATATTTCAAAGAATCCTGTGATGCACTCTAAGACAAAGCATATATATATTAAGTATCATTACTTAAGAGAACAAGTTCAAGAGAAGCAAGTGAAGTTATAATTTTTCACATCTAAAGAACAACTTGCAGATATTTTTACAAAGCCTCTACCGAAGGACACATTTGAATACTTGAGGACTAGACTTGGGGTCCGTCCCCTGTCTATCAATCACTAAGGTGATCTGGTTGTTGCATCAGCCTACTTATATCAGATGAACATTCATGTTGATGTAGCATAGTTCACACTTTGAATCATGTTCAAGGTTGTGATTAAGTTTGAGAACTTGAACCGATTGGAATATCAGTATTCAAAGATACAGAGGAAGACAGAATTGTTTGTTTATTTGTTTCTTTGGCATTGCTGTCAAACGAAGAGATAAAAAATATGAAAAGGAACAAGCACCGATGAGAACTATCTAAGGGAGAGACAATCTGAATGAGACAGAGGATTGAAGATCAATTACAGAGAGCAGAAGCAAGAACAGGAGAACTGAAAAGAACACAACTGCAGAATGGTAAAGCTGTATTATCTAATGTTGTTTATTAATGTAGTGATTAAACATATTAAGTCTATTTGACTTACAACATTTTGTTCACAAAGTTTTAGAATATATGTTTGGTATGTGTATGGTACATTTCATATTACTTGAGTTTCCATCAATGCCAAAGGGAGAGATTGTTGGACTACAACTGATTTGGAATTTGATTGAAGAAACTGTGATTACAAGATCACTGAGGAGTTGCTGATTAGATATGTAATATGATTAAATCAGTATTATGTTGTCATTGATGTCAACTAGTTTGACAACACTTATCTTGTAAGTTACTATACCGAGACATCTAAAGAAAGGTGAAAGAGATGAAGAATAGAGAAATCTGCATGAGGAAAGACGTACATGATAGATGAGGATAAGGAACACATTGAGTAACTTTTTGATGAGTCTATGACTTGATGATATTGACTTTATTATGTTGCATTCATCTATGATGAAGTATAGAGCTAAAAGACACAAAGCAGTGTTGTCGGTAAATGAAGCAATTCTAGTATACACCGACAAAGTGTAGTGTATACCGATCATAGTATTAACTGAGTAGTGTTCACCAACACATTTCTTTGTTAACCGAGCGGAACATAATGAAATAAATGATTAGATTAGCTGATAAGATTGATGAGCTGGCAAGAGTATAACATCAAGGTAATAGATAATGTTTGTTACACAAATCAATGGCTAACAAAATTAAAGGAAGATCTAACGGAGTAGATTGAAACATGTTATTGACACAAGTACCGAGAAAGTTTGAAGCGAAAAAATCTATGAATGTGGTTAAGCAGAAAAATTTGATGGTGGAGAAGAAAATGATTTATCCATCTATATAAGAGAACATAATTTCTTAATAGAAGGATGCTAGAAGAAGTAGAAGCTGTAGGAATATCATGTGAACAAGGCTTTCATGCATTCTGATCATACTGGTTAAGTAAGAACTGAGCTGCAGAATAATTACCGAGCTACAGAGAGCAATTACCGATGGACAGTAAGTTGACACAATATTGAATCTGAAGTGAAATATTGATCAGAAGGATTTGTTAGGACTAAATATTCATGGATAATCTACAATTGAAGTTGTATTAACATAGATCATTTACTGTTACATATTTAACCATTGTATACAGTCGAAATCTCTTAACCGAGTGGACTTTGAAAGTCTTATGATGTATCATTCATAGAATGAACATTGTTATTCGATCAACCCCATAGTGAATATTGGTTGGATGATAACTTCTAGTCTAAAATCCTCTAACAAGGTCACACCTGACAGTGTGTTTGTAAACCTTTAACAGGGTTGGGTCTTAACCGACCTCACTTCAGAAGAGTGAACATTTTTGGGTTGCCGATCCCATGTTGTTTTTTCCTTTACAGGGTTTCCACATTAAATCTCTTGTGTTATGTGTTGATTGTGATATCTGTGTGTTATCATTCTTTACATGTTACATGTTAGATTTGATCGGTAACTGTTATAATATTTGACTGGTAATCGGTAAAAGCATAGATAGTGAAAGTATTTATTGTTTACCGAGGACCAGAAATTGGAGAAGTTGTTTTGAATTATACATTTTGTTTTGGGACATTGGATAACTGATTCACCTCCCTCTCAGTTATTCTAACACAACTTGAATAAGGAGGGCCATAAGTTAGGGTTTTAGGGAAAAATAAAAAGGAAAAGGGATTTTTGTGCTCACATGAAAATCTGAAGCACCAGCTTCCAAATAAAGTCGACCATTGGACCACACAAGAATGAAAAATACAAAACTGTACTAATAGTGATAAAAGGGGACAAGCCAGACTCGATGGTAGTTCCACATTACATGCTCCTCACAAAAACTCGAAACAAGTTAAACAAAGAAAGAATAAACTAACGAACATACAAATCGAACTGCATTCAATGTAATATTCACAAGTTGGTTCAAGCAACTATGGAGCATATTTTATTTTCCCTCAATTCTTCCATTATGATTACATTACGGTTGCTCTGCTAGTTCTAGAAGCCAATTTTTGTGCTCACATGAAAATTCGAAGCACCAACTTCCAAATAAAGTCGACCATTAGACCACACAAGAATGAAAAACACAAAACTGTACTGATAGTGATAAAAGCGGTCAAGCTAGACTCAATGGTAGCTCCATGTTACATGCTCCTCACAAAAACTTGAAACAAGTTAAACATAGAAAGAACATACGGATCGAACTGCATTCAATGTAATATTCACAACTTGGTGCAAGAAATTGTAATGTAACCAGTAGAGAAAAATATGGAACCAACAGAGAAAAACATGGTGACAGGTAGAGGTATACCACAGAAACTGTAATGTAACCAGAAAAGAAAAGCATGGAACCAACAGAACAAAACATGATGATAGGCAGAGGTATACCACAGAAACGGTAATGTAACCAGTAGAGAAAAACATGGAACCAAAAGAGAAAAACATACCTGGAACTCAAACGGTGACACAAAGAAGGAGCACACACACCTGTAACACAACACACTGCAACATGAAGAAGGAGCACACCGCAACACCGCACACCGCAAGAATGAAAAAATGAAATCAGGTTTACTTCACAAAACCCAGAATTTTCATGGACGCAACGGGAAAATGAAATATGCTTCACAAAAATTGAAAACCATGAATTTGATATCAAATTCTACCTATTGGGTGGGAAGATAGTGCCTCCCATTTTAGGGCCTAAACTGGATTTTCATTGAGGAAACCTGAATTGCAAATATGTGTTCCAAAAAATGGATTTTTTGAAAAAGAAAAAGTCCCATAGCCAATTCTACCCCAATTCCACTAACCAAACGGGGCCTTACAGAAAAAGCGAATGAGGATTTTTATAAGCCAAGTGATTCAAGGGAAAATTCACCATATGTTTTTAAATGGTAAAGTTTAGCTTTGAGTGATTTCTTTTAGAAAATGAAATTTGAATTGTAAATGAACAATTCATAAATAGCTCAATGAATTTTAGAACACTAAATAAAATCTAAATCTCTAATCAATATTGCTAGAATTGCCAATTTTCAGATTTATGATATAACTTTAATATAGAGCCTTGACCACTTAAATCATGGAATCATCTCTTCACTTGGAAGACAATTGAAGAAAATAAACCTTGACTAACAAATTTCAAATAATAAAAGAGGGTTTGGGTTCATTGCCTTGAGGTAATCCTTGATTCACCATTATTTTATCTATTGTTCCAAAAATGAGTTTCGACAATGTCTTTGAACAAAAGAGTGAAGATTGAAGAGCTTGAATAGATTGATATC
Source organism: Chamaecyparis obtusa (assembly GCA_027943335.1). Taxonomy (NCBI): domain Eukaryota; kingdom Viridiplantae; phylum Streptophyta; class Pinopsida; order Cupressales; family Cupressaceae; genus Chamaecyparis; species Chamaecyparis obtusa. Next base: position 689,089 of record BSBK01006140.1, on the reverse strand, counting down.
TTTAACTTCATTTCCATAGTCAACTAGTTGCTAAATGCTTCTTAAATATCACATTTATATATATATAATTTTAAAATAAACAAATATCAAGTTTAAATGCTTTATGATATAATTTTTCTTTTTTATATATGTAGGCTATGTCAAACTATGGATATGAGATAGTGCAAATGCTTATTGTAGACATAGAACTAGGTGTGTAAGTGAAGAAATCAATGAATGAAATAAATGTAGGCAAGAAGTCAAATTGGATTTTTATGTCAATAGTGCATGTCCTTTTATTTTAATTGTTTTGAATATTCTAAGAATATATTTCCATACATTTTCTCAATGGATGGAAAATATTGTTTCAACTAAAGCATTTTATGTAACTAAAAAAAAGTGCATCGTGATCAATTTTAGAACAAGGATTTTTTTTGTTAAAACAAGCAATGTTCAATTTTTTTAGATAAGAAATGCCTATTTCGTCTATGTAACATTTACTCTTCTTAGTGACTATATATTGTTTTCTAATTTGCATGTTTATATAAGATTGAACTTACACTTTGTTTATGTAAGAATCAATAGCCCCGGCATGCCACAATCAATTTGTAGGTGACATTAATCATTTAATTGAACATCCTAAACATGAGGTCCTTACAAAAGAGGAATACATTGTTAACTAGTAAATGGGGAGGCAACATTTCTAGATAGTTTGGATTGCATAGATATTCATAGATGTTATCATCATAGCTACCCTAGAGAATTCATAAATTGCATAGAGATGCCTAAACAAGGTGTAGGGATTGTTGTTATAATTCCACAAAGGAGACATCTCTTGGAATGCGATGAGAATATGATTTGCATAAATCATTTTGGTAGAAACTTAAGTATCAAGACATTTATGATGTAACTTTAAACTTGCAGACGGTAGTATAAAAATCTTCATTCCACTTTTATCTAAACTAGTATGTATGAGTGTAATTCTTAGAATATATGGAATATTTGTTGATTTTTGTAAAAAATTGCTACTAGAATTGTGTGGTTGTGTCTAATAGCTTCTAACACATTTTCTATTACAGGTGAGCCAAAGAGCTATTTTCTAACGACGAGTTGGAGTGTATTTGTAAGAGAAAAGTGATATCTATATTTATTAAATAAATAAAAAATATAAATATATATCTACTATTATCCATAGTTTGATCACAAAATTGTCATATTTGAAAAGATAAAACAAATGTAGACCATTGAGCTTATAAATGAAAATACAAATTGGCTACGACTTTTAGATAACTTGTGCTCAAAGAAATAAAGGTCTTAGCAAATAGTCTAACCCTTTCTTTTGCACATGTTGTGGGTATTTGGTTTCATCTTTAGATTGATGATTTATGTTCATTTGTCATACTCATTTCATTTCTCTTTTAGATTTGGTAGAAAATGTATGGTATAAAAAACAAAAACTGACCTCAAGAAGATGGCATTGCAAATCAAATGGTACATAATTTTGAAAGTTGCAACACTTGTCATTTCCTTGATGCAATGGTTAAAACTTAAATTCATATAGATAATTCCATCATGGTTTTTTTTTCATCTAACTTTCAATGTAAATTTAACTTTAAATGTTTACCATGGCAGTCTTGTGAAATGTAAATCTAGAAAATATAATTGAACAGTAGAACAAAATTAACATTTTTATTGTTATATTCATCATCGTTTCCATATTTGTACGAGTGCTTGAGTTGTCTAGACTGACCTCAAAAGCCATGAGTTGAAAATCACCTTATTGTAGCCTTCATTTTCTAATGTAAGTCTTTCTCAAAAAAAATTCCCTAAAATATTATATATTATAATTTTTTGCATGCATTCGACATAAGTTTTTAATGTTTCTTTAGCCTAATTTGATAATGTATTTTGTATCGTTGTAAAATTTAGATATGAAATGTTAATGTGTGCACAATCATTGCCTACAATGGCAATGCAAGGGAAAAAAATTTAGTATGGTGTAATAATATTATGATATGAGATGTTTTATTTTGAGTAGTTACTAAAAATGTTTAAGAAGAAAATTTAATTGTGCACCATTAGTTGTAGTTAGTTAAATGTGAGAAGTTGTCTAAGAATTTCTTATTTCTCAGCTCAAATTTGTATTTTGCATGGAAAGGACCTAAACTTGAGTGATAGTAGAGAAAATAATTGCATGCCCAAGGGTGAACCCACAATAGTGGGTTACACTTTTTGGGAGGAACGAATTTGGCCCGAAAAGAAAATTCAGCCCAAAAATTGTTAATGACTTTCGATAGAAACTACGACGCACTTTCAATCATAAGTACAAAACTTATGATCGAAAGTCCTTAGACATAAGACTTCCGATCAAAAGTCTTATGTCACTTTCGATCGAAAGTCTTTAGCATATGGCTTTCAATTGAAAGTAATGAATTAGGTTTAAACTTGGCATAAATAAAATTGCCGAAAGTGACTTTCACTGTCACTTTCAGCGACAACAAAACCCATAGACCCAAGGCTTCTGAATTTGCAAATACTATTTTCAGATTTTTTCATATTTCATTTTTTATTATTTATAGTTTTTGATAGATGGATTTAGTATATATGCATATATACATGTGCATATATACATGTATATATGCATGTATATATGCATATATGCATGTATATATGCATATATACATGTATATATGCATATATACATGCATATATGCATATATACATGCATATATGCATATATACATGCATATATACATGCATATATGCATATATACATGCATATATACATGTATAGATGCACATGTGTATATATTATATATAGATTTTTCATTATTATATATATGCATGTATATATATGTATATATGTATATATACATATATATATATGTATATATATGTATATATACATGTATATCTATGTATATATACATGTATATATATGTATATATACATGTATATATACATATATACATATGCATGTATGCATGTATATATATGCATGTAAACACATGTACATATATATAGATTTTTCATTAATTAAAGTTTTTGGGACATAGATTTAACTTATATATACATGTGTATTTATATGTATGTACATGTGTATACATGCATATATACATGTATATATGCATGTATACACATATATGCATGCATGTATATATGTACATATATATGCATGTATACATGTGTACATGTACATCTATATGTATACATGTGTATGTACATATATGTATGTATACATGCATATATACATGTATATATATGCATGTATACATACATATATATACATGTATATATGCATGTATACATACATATATACATGTATATATGCATGTATACATACATATATACATGTGTATATATGCACATGTCATATATTATATATTTACATACATGTGTATATATATATATATACACATGTCATATATTATATATCTATATATATATAGACATATAATACATGTCATATATATATATGTGTGTGTGTGTGTGTGTGTGTGTCTGTCATACATACATGTGTACATGTGTATATATATACACGCATGTGTACGTATATATGCACCTGTACATGTGTATGTGTACATGTATATATATGCACGTGTATGTATGTGTGTACATACATGTATGTACAGTACACGTTTATTTACATTTAAATGTAATTTATGTAATTGATTTTACTTTCAAATGATGTAGCGAAATGTGCATACTTTAATTTTATTTTTAATTAAATTAGGAAAACGTACATATATGTAGACTTTATTTGACAGTAAATAAAATCTTTTAGGTACATACATAGTCTAGATCTATCAAACATATTATTGCACATCACACATGGTAGATGCACTGATTCCCCTTGCAGAACAATTTGCACGCATTAATAGAGAGATTGAATGGTTGCAAGAATCGATAAATAATCTATCTAGCTCTAGTGTCTATAAGAACATGTATCAGTCCATCCTTATTATCTTGATTAGCATTACGGATGACATTCATGGTACCACTCCCTATGCCCCAGATATTATAGAGGCCATACTTGAGAGGAAGAGACAAGAGGTTGGCTCTAGTATTTCTCTTAAGGAGGTACAGGCTTTAGTGCCTAAAGAGACCCTGAAAGGAGAATTTTTCCCATCTTATGTAGATAAAAATTATGTGAAGGGGTATCAGGTTACTAGGTGTGAGGATCCTGCTATATCAGCATTGATATACCCACAATTTCTAGTTGCCCATGGTCATTATCTGAATAACGACCAGATTCCATTGTACTTTGCACAATAGATTTTTGTTGAGGTTCATTTAGGGAGGGTTGTTAATTACACTGATTTGCCAGCACATCTAGGATAGGGGCATGGCAGGATTGCTGATAGAGATTCTTTTCATTGAGCTGATCGATAGAGGCCAATACACAGGGCCATTGTTGGTCAGAGGGCACCTGCTACATCTCCTTCATTAGGTCCTCTTACAGATGATTTTATTTGTAGCACCGAGCTTCGAGTTGCAATTGATAGTGCGGGGGACATTGCAGTAGCTGCCACATCCATATCTAGTGATCAAGTTGGTCAGTACCTAATGTCTTGATGACACTCTAGATCGCCAGGTGGAGCATCCTCTAGCAGGACCACAGATGACATGTACAGTGTAGAAAACATCCCTTCACTTTCTAGCCTGGAGGGACTTACAAGAGAGATGACATGTGTCACATTGACTAGCTTGGCTAAGGATCTATTGGATGCATATGCATTTATAGAAGCAGAGCATGATATTCCCATATCATAGGTTAGATCTCATGTGGATACTATTAGATACACTCAGCCACATCCTTCTCACCTAGACAATGGTCATAGTGGCAGTGATCATGAGGATCCACCTACTGACCACTTTATTGCTGCACAGGGAGAGGCATAGCATATAGACCCTTCAATCAGTGCAGGGCATCAATTCTCTGATGTTGGCCTTGACGATGTTGAGTTTAGCATGACCACTATGGGTTATCTAGATTTGTTGACATGTGATGATATGACTTCCATGCCATCTTATTTGGTTAGTCCATTGCATTCTGTTAGGAATGGGAACACTGAGAGGGGGGTTGAATCAGTGTTCACTGTATATTTATCTTTTTACTTAATCTTTAAACTGAACTTAAATGCTTAAGTACTTAAATGAACATCTACATAAACATGAAACATGAAATCAACACATAACACCAATATGGTTATGGGGAAACCCAAATAGGTAAAAACCCCAGTGGGAATTGACACCCACTAATATTTTGTACTTGTGTTTAGTGATCCTTGTTAGAAGATCATTAACCCTGTTAGGAGTTGCTTTACAATGTATTAAGTATAGTAGACCATGTCAAGGCTCAGACCTTGTTAGAAGTCTTTTACAATAGTCTCTATTAGGGGAGTGGACGCATTGTCCTAGAGCTCACTGCTCAAGTGGTGAAGGCTACAACCTTCTAATCTCAGATACACATTATATCTGCTGGATGAACTGTCACTATGACATTGCTTATCAGATCAATTCCTTTGATGTGCTGATGCTTTGACCTCTTGAAAATATCTAATACATCTTATAGACTCTTCACACACTTATGCTCTGCTTATTACAACTCTATATCAACTCCCATGCCAATTACAATGGGTGCATCTTATATTTATATGCGCATACAAAACAAACAACTAGGTCGGCCATTAGACCTATTATATACAATGCTTCCAAATAAATTGGCTCAAGCATGTTTACAAACAAATACAATTACATGTTGGCAACCTAATTACAATAGGTGCATAGCCTTTACATCATTAGATTATAACCGCAACTCAAAATGCTAACAGTCAACTCTCTATTCTTCACTGGCACACACTGGTTGTGCAACTTCAACTGCTTGTATCTTTCTCATACTTGCATATTTGATCATGCGCTCATATACTAAGCATGAATATAGTCTAACTAACTTAACTTCTAGTGTGCATACCATAACTCAGTCATATGCACATGTGTTGATGCCCTAAGCTACAGGAACTTTGTACATTGTCCAGTCTTCAACACTTAACCAAGTTTAGATCTTCTCATCAAGTGTCTTTAGATCTTCTCATCAAGTGTGCTGAATCCAAACTGCTATATGACTTTTTTTCCATAATGACAACACTATATTAATTCATATACATTAGTATATCCAACTTTCCAACAATCTCCCCCTTTTTCATTGATGGCAACAAAGGAATATGGCGAAGTTGCTAACTGTCCTTAATACAAAAAAAAATTTGTCTTCAATACATAAACTTATATCTCCCTATACATATTATGATCCATATTCTATACACAACTCCCCCTTTGACATTAATGACAAAGGTGTTTCAAAAACTATATCTATACATACTTACAGAGGGAAAACATCTGGATATGCTATCTTTAGGTTCTGGATCTCCTTCTTCCAAAATGTGATCAAAGAGTTTACTATCTGGAGATGGGTGCATAGTCCATATTGCAGCTTCTCCATCTTCTCCAAGTTAGTGCTAGGACCATGATCATATGTTACTATTGTGGTGTCTATGTCCTTAAAGTTCTGATTGAGTATATCTAATGAGGGCACAAGAGCATTCCTGAGCTATGTTTGCCTTGTCTTGGTCTTTGACATTTCTTTTTCTACCTTCTCAATCTTATCTATTTTCCCTTGGTATACATTATTACACATGTTTACATCTTTGGATGTGTCTTTCACTAAACTCTTGACTTGCTCAATCATAGCTTCTGCCTCTTTTATTTTCTTGAAATGGGCATCAGTAAGCTTATCCTGATCCATGTATTCTGTAATGATTCTTCTTCCTTGATCTGGAAACTCTTTTAAGGATGCTTGACCAGTCTTGAGTGAGCTTAGGTCAAGTGAAAAGTTTCTCATTAATTCACTCAACCTCTTCTTTAGGTTCTTTTCTTCTGCAATTAGGGATGCAAATTCTTCAAAGCTTGAGAAACTACTTTTGAAATGTGAGATGATTGTACTCACATCATCAACAGAGTGTATCTTTGACACTTTCTTATCCTCTGGCAACAAATTGTTTAGAATGTTTACTAATTCTACTAGGAGGGGATTCCTCATCACTTGTTTTTCTTTGGCATTTTCCATGGCTAGGATGCTAAATTTTATCAAATCTTCTCTCCATGAGTCCAAATTGGATGTGTCAGGTGTCAAACTTGACAATAATTCTACTGAAGGAGTGATGGGAGTGTTATCCATCACTTCTTGTTTCACCTTGATTATTTCTACTAACATTTCATCATTTTAATTAGTTTCTTTTACCTTTTCTTCTTCTTTCTTTTCTTCCTCTTTTTCTATTTTTTCTTCTTCTTTCTCATCATTAATCAATACTTCTTCTTGATGAGTGGGAGGTGTACTACTGCATAAGATTTCAGCTTCTTGTGTGCTCACAAAAGCTTCTTCAAACTTATCCCAACTTGGTGTCAGTGGCCACCATGGCTATCTCTACATTATCAATGATAATGGTGCTGTCCTTGAGTGACTTTGTCAAGGGCGTAGAATTATCTACCTCTGACTATGCTTCTACTGTAGGCATTGAATCCTAAGGACCTGTTACTGATGCATTAGTGGGCTCTACCACCTTGACTTCCTTTATGGATACTTGTGCTTTGGGTGCAATAGGTGGATACATGTGTCTATTCATAAAGACCTTCTCAAAGGCTTTCTCTATTTCTTTGGCAACTAATTCATAGTTTTTATCCATTATATTCAATGTTCTTGTCATGGTCCTGAGGTGAGGCTTCACCAGATCTAACAGTAACTTCTTCTCTTCTAGCTCGCATACAGGAAGAGTTTCATCTAAGATCTTCTCTCTTATCTATAGATCTTCTTTAATTGCCTATCTCTTTAGGAATTATAGAATGTTCCATACCTTATCAGGGATCATAGTCTTAAGTTCCAAGACTATCTTCTTAAACTTCATCACATGTTTGATTATCATACTATGTATCTCAAATTTGTCTATTTCACTATATTTTTCATAAAAATTCCCCACTTGATCAATTCTTCCCTCATCAATTATTCTTGCACTTAGAACACTGAGACTAGGTTTGAAACTTACGTCAGGAGGTGCTTGTGATTTCCTTCTATTTCTTGTGACTCTTGAGGATGGATGACTAGTGCTGATCTCTTTCCAATTATTCTCTGAGATAATCTGAAGACTTCTGAATCGGTGCGATGAACTAGGGTTTCTGCTATCGATCAAATGAACTACTAATCACTGATAGATCAATCTGCAAGTCTTCCCAATAACTTCTAAAGCTCTTTCAGCTCTCCAATCACTCTGAGTTCGAATGCAATGAGTAATCAAAAAGATTTCTATGTACTTAAAGTGAAAATTAAACCATTAATTCTTGTCATGTAAACCAGGATGTCACTTAGAAATTTCTATCTTCTATTCTGCAAGGAATCAGCTAGTGCGCTCTTGCACGAAGGTTTCTCTAGTCTCCAAAAGCTTAATTCCAAAGGTGCATACTCTGAGAGTGAGTATACCAGCCATGCAGGGGTCTAGAGCTAAATTAGCTCCCCCTATGACCCTGAGGGCCATTCATCTAGATGTAGAGAGTGCGTCCACTATGGATGCATCCAATACATACTCATCAACTTTGTCCTTCTTTGTTTCTGACCAAATCAAGCTTGCATCCTTTGAAGCTTTCACAAAATTGACTTCTCCTTCAGGATCCAAAACTAGTTCTTCAGGATTTTTAGGGCTTTCTTGACCTTGCGTCCTTGATCTATAGAACTTTGAGATATGTCCAACCTTGTTTCAAGAGTGACAAATGACTAGAGGCCTTGTGTTCCTTGTCGCATTGACATGGGTCACCATCTTACATTGTTTAGCTGAGTGACCATTATAGTTACATATCTGACATGTAACATTCTAAGAGCTTCTTACATTTGATTGATTCTAATTTCTTTGGTTGCAAGTTCTGTTCTCTTAGTTTTTTTTGCAATTCATAGCTCTATGACCAAATTTATTGCATGAATAACAATAACCATTGAAAGGTCTTACCTTTGTATAGTTCCTTTCTATGTGTCCATGCTTGTTACATGCATAACAAGTATGGTATATAGGCTTGCGCTCATTCTTAGGTGGTTCAGTATGATCCTTGGTCTAACTTATAGTCTCTTAGCATCTGAGGTGCCTTCTGGTGCTTTCATTCTTGTTCTCATGTTATCAATCTGATTATGTGCTTTATTGTATCCAATGCAACTAGTATCTCCTTTAGCTCTTCTTGCATAAAATTGAGTTTCTATTAAATCATAACTGGTGTGTAATTTATCAATGTGATCTTTAGCCTCTTTCAATTTGGATTCCAAGCTTTCCTTGTTGTTTCTTAGTTCTAAGATTTCCATGTTTTCTTTCCTCAATTCTTCATTCAGTTGAAGGTTCTCTTTGACCTGTTCATCATAGACTTCATGATTGTTAGTCAGCTTATCATCAAATTCTTAAAGTTGTTATTTTAAGGATTTATTTTCTTCATTCAGCTTCTTGACCATTTTCCCTAGATCACTGGTAGAGAATTCTTTCAAATCTTTCCTTAGCCTTTTGATGACTAATTGAGCATCACTGAGTTTTTCTCTTAGTTCTTCAGTTTCTCTTTCAAACTTGTCCAAGTCTTCAAGGGCAACTTCCAGATTTCTTTTCAAATGTTTCATTTCTACTTTTTCCATGATCTCCTCAAGTGGTTAAACTTCTTTTCTGAGCACTAGAGCTTTGATACCAATTTTTAGGAATGGGAACACTGAGAGGAGGAAGGGGGGGGGGGGGGGGGGGGGGGGTGAATCAGTGTTCACTATATATTTATCTTTTTACTTAATCTTTAAACTGAACTTAAATGCTTTAGTACTGAAATGAACATCTACATAAACATGAAACATGAAATCAACACATAACACCAATATGGTTATGGGGAAACCCAAATAGGTAAAAACTCCGATGGGAATTGACACCCACTAATATTCTATACTTGTGTTTAGTGATCCTTGTTAGAAGATCCTTAACCCTGTTAAGAGTTTCTTTACAATGTATTAAGTATAGTAGACCTTGTCAAGGGTCAAACCCTGTTAGGATTCTTTTACAATAGTCCCTATTAGGGGAGTGGACGCACTATCCTAGAGCTCACTACTCAAGTGGTGAAGGCTACAACCTTCTGATCTCAAATACACGCTATATCTGTTGGATGAACTGTCATTGTGACACTGCTTGTCAGATCAATTCCTTTGATACGTTGATGCTTTAACCTCTTACAAAGCTCTAATACATCTTTGTAACATAATTACAATAGGTTCATAGCCTTTACATCATTAGATTATAACCACAACTCAAAATGCTAACAGTCGGTTGCTTACTCTGTTCTTCACTGGCACACACTGGCTGTGCAACTTCAACTACTTGTATCTTTCTCATACTTGCATATCTGATCATGCACTCATAGAATAAGCATGAATATAGTCTAACTAGCTTAACTTCTAGGGTGCATACCATAACTTGGTCGTATGCATGTGTGTTGATGCTCTGAGCTGCAGGAACTATGTACATTGTCCAGTCTTCAACACTTAACTGATTTCAGATCTTTTCATCAAGTGCGTTGACTCCAAACTGCTATATGACTTTGTTGCCATAATGAAAACACTATATTAAGTCATATACATCAGTATAGCCAAATTTATAACACATTCATCATTAGAGAGGCGTGTGCGGTCTACTCATGTTGCAGATGCAGAGTTGAGCTTGGACCAGACATAGTAAAATCTTGATACCTTGGTTGATAGGATTGATGCCAGGGAATCTGAGTACTATCAGTTTCCACCACCTACACAGGTATAAATCAGATTATATACATGTATTTAATGTTACAATTTAACTTAAATTTATTTTCAAAATTTCAATCAATTGATTTATATATATGTGTACATGCACGTATATATATGATATATATTTTTTGTCTACCAAGATATGCCTTTTGTTACTCCTTTGGGTACTGATCATGTAGGTCATCAGGACTCACTCGATGATGATATCAGTCGTAGATAGGTGAGTTTTTAATTTATTATCTGTGTGTACACACTTTATAACATGTTTTATTGTACAATATTTTAAATCAAACTTAAGATCTCTGTACAATGTTTATATATTAATTTATATATCTATTTCTTTGTAGGGATATGCACATCCTTCACCACATGATAGTCACTCTGGGTGTGAACACTTAGTGAGGAGTCATCATGATGAGTCCTAGGCACTTTCATATTTGATAGATAGAGACATATTTCATATTACATACATATTCACATGTGTTTGATGAACTATATTTTATTTCTAGATGAGCTACATGACCGATTGATGTGTTTGATGTTATATTTCATTTCTAGACCCTTTTTATAGAATGTTTGACACATGATTGATGTTTCATGGATGTTATATATATGTGTGTGTGTGTGTGTGTGTGTGTGTGTGTGTATGTGTGAGAGAGAGAGAGAGAGAGAGAGAGAGAGATGAACTTGTACATACATGTTTGATTCTTCATGAGTTCATGTGATTTCAAAATTATAAACATTAAATTTTCAATACTTTCAATAGATTACATACATGTGTTTAATTGAAATTTGATTACATACATGAATGATGTTTAACTTGATTTCAATAGATTAGATGTACACATGAATGATGTTTGATTTCAATAGATTACATACATGAATGATGTTTGATTGTACATGTTTATAATGAAAGTTATGAGAGATGTAAATTTGACACATGTGAGCTATATAATTGAGGTCCCTAGATGTTTAATTGAATCTTACTTATATTTAAATGTACATTTGATAATAGTTGTGCACGTACTTTTAATTTAATGTTGTTGTACTTCAAGTAGATTTTATATTTAAAACATGCATGTCCTAATGTAACACATGCAAATTCAATACATACACACATTCATATTCCAAAGTTAGAGTACTTCATATTCATGTAGATAATTAATATATCATATCCACTTGTAAGACATAAATTTTAGATCTATATTCTTAATTTTTAATTTAATTCAAGCTCCATTCACTATGGGCACCAGTAGGAAAGAATGGAGGTAAGAAAAATTATGGTCTCACCCGTGAAAAATTTAGTTCAAATCATATTTCATGCATGATTTAGTCCACATCAAGTGGTTCATCTCTCTCTCAAATAACATTTAATATTCTCTCATGGTCATCAATATCAAGTCTCCACTTATGAATGTCATGTCCCGTCATAGGAACAAGAGATAGGACAGTGGCAATTACAAGATGACTATACTGATAAACCTTATTGTTAGGTTGATAATCAACAAAATGAATCCCATGTTTAAGTATTTTGATTTTCTTCAAATATGTTCCTTGCACGACAACTGAACCTACACAGACAAGTTCAACAATGCTAAATATATATGTGTGTGTGTGTGTGTGTGTGTGTGTGTGTGTGTGTGTGTGAAATCAACCATATAAACAAACGTATAAGAAAATTGGAAGTTGGAAGGTCTCACTCAAGTTTAATATAGGTTTTGAAACTTAAATACAGTACTAGAACCTGTGGGAAACATAATTCCATCGCTTGTTTCATTATGTGTTAGCTTCATCCCCTCCTTGCAGCAATGTAATAAATAGTAACTAACACCTTCCACATTTCCAGGCTCTACTACTACTGCAAAAATATGTCCTGCATTTAAAGTGAACTTTTAATTTTAGGAACTTGTAAATATAAATTAAAGAAACTTTATTTATGAATTGATTTTATGAATCCTTTTTAAACATGTACATAAACACACATGTACCAATTTTGATCAAACCTAAAATATGGTCATAATCTGTAGAAATCAATGGAATGTCATCAAAGCTTTCATCCTAAACATCATTTGTGTTTGTAACATCTAGTGGAACCAAATTCCATTCACTAACATATCCATATTTTTGGTTGATACATTCGCCATAGTTTTCAGAAATACAGTCATAACAAAAGCATGAATAATCTCTAGTGTACAATGACCACACATTACTATTTGTACTCATAACTGAATGTAGGGATCTTGTTTTGTCTACTCTCTTGCATCCATGGATTGATCTTTTGTCAACACCTAAACAATAGAGAGGTCACGTGTAAAAATTAAAGACATATATAAGTTAACTCAAACAATGATCAATAAATTTAAAATTAATACCTGTTATCTCCCAGAATACTCAGAAGGGTATGACTCGATTTGATTGTGATGATGTGTTATCATGATTTGGTACCACAAAATGCATCTTGCACCACTCAACTACATCATGAGCATTATTTATACGATATCCCTGATAGTCCAGTTGATACTTTATTAAAGCACGTTTGATACAAGCTCCTGCACCATCATGATCTCCCTTTCCATGTCCACTCTCAAAGAAACTCCAAATATGTGGTATCTTTTGGTATCAATGATATCTATGTAGTGCATAAAATGGCCTTGCTGATTTAAACTATGTTGCACATCCATCCAACTAAACAAAATGATTTTCAATTTTGATGCCTTTGTTTTCCAAATATCCAAAAAATATCTTAAAGCAATGCTCGACAAAATGTATGTCATGCTCTTTATCGTCACTAATGTAAAAGTGATATTCTTTCTTTATGACTCATGCTTCATATGTACTTTCAACACCATCCAAATCTAATTGTGCATGTTAGTAAGACACATGTACCATGATAGTCACCTGCTCTATATAGTAGTATTATGCTTGAAGTTGTTTTTGAGAAACAAAGGAGTAGTTCTCTGCAAAATCAACAACTGATAAAATTGTTCCAATTGGAAAAGATTCTTTTTGTATTTGGAATTGTTCTGCCTGCCATTTAGAAAAAAAAACATGACATATGTATGGTTGAATCAATTTACAAAAATTCTCCATAAATGTTGCAATAGGTATCTTGTCTTCTACATATTCCAACCGTGTTGATTCTTTCCCAAATTTTGTTTCAAACTTCATGTACTTGTATCTCTTACATTTTATCATCCTTGTCATGTTAGTATCTTCAAGCCTCAAAGGAAATTTAGCCAAACCCCTGCATGTTTGAAAAGTTCCTCTTATGCAATTTGTTTTAGGTATTTTATGATCAATTGATTTGTTACATAAGATCGATGTTATGAATCGGCTTGGATGTTTAGGAAAACCATTCTGAGAACCACCACTTTCTTCTATCATCTTTCTAAACCCTTGATAGTAGAGATCAAATTAAATATGATATCGACAACAAAAGTTTCAAAATATTTATTTATCTTTACAAAAAATGGCTTTAACCTTTCAAACATTGTTTGTCCAATCTTAATGTCAGGATTTGAGTTACAAAATGAGAGATACAATTCATGTTGTGTGGTGTCCAATCAATGTTTTGTGTGCTGGAAATATTCCTTAGGCCCAGTCCTCTTCTTGATAATGTCTCTTGTATTTGGTGAAGGACGAGTATGATCAGTCCAAAATGACGTAACTAAGTTCCTAATTATTTCATTAATTCTATCAGACCGAGGAGCTCTACACATTAGTGCCCAGTTACTTTCCAATGTAGTATCATCCAAATTGATTCTTCTTTTCAAATAGTGTGTCATTGTCTTTCTACTATACCTGATCTGAGATGAAAGTGAAGAAATTTGTCTTCTTTGGAACATATTTTTATTTAAAATAGATGCTATATCACTCTTCTTGAAATGGACCTATTTGTAGAACTATTTGTTTTTCCAATGGAATGCAAACCTTCCTTAACACTATCAACAATCTTTTTTTGTACGTTACTTGATTTTAAATTTTTCAAACTTGCATCTACACCCAACAATTTTAATGGCTCTTTTAATTCATATTTAAGAAGTTTAATTGATAATAGTTGAGTTTTTCAAGTGTACCAAGATTTTCAAATTATTTCATTATTTGCTTAGAATTTTTATTCAATGCCCTCTTCGTAATATTTATGGGTTGTTTAGCATAATCTCTCCATTTTTCCACATCCATTTCAATTAAATGATCTATGCTTTTACGATTAATTTTTCTCTTTAACTATTGGAGTAGACTATCATTCACATATGTTTCTTGCACTTCTGCTGCAAATAAAATAAAAAATATCTTAATATCTCATCTTAAGGGGACATTCATGAAATAAGTTTTTACAAGCTCTTGAACATGTCAAACCTGTAATAATTTATAAACTAATGAGAGAAACACATACTTGTTTGACCTTGGGTTGATTCAACTTGGGATGCCCCTTGTCCAACATTTTCATCATCAAAGGCTGCATGTACACAACAAAAACAATAACTTCTTAAGGGGAAAGACCCAAAATGTATATTCACCAATAAGAGACTAAATTGAGATAGTGAGAGAGAGAGAGAGAGATGTGTACTTGTTTGATATTCTAAGAGTTGTGCTTGTTGAGCTTGTGATGACCCTTCTCCAACTTCTAAAGGTTGGGCTTGTTGAGCTTGTGATGACCCTTCTCCGACTTCAGAAGGTTGGTCTTGTTGAGCTTGTGATGACCCTTCTCCAACTTCAGAAGGTTGTGCTTCTTGAGCATTTCCTACATGTATGAAGTATAAATTGTTAAACAAAAACTGTTGAATGAAGTTAGGTCTAACAGATCTAGTTGGGTCAAATTGGGTCTAATTGAGTCTAATTGGTCCTAATTGGTCCTAATTAAGTCTAATTGGGTCTAATTAGGTCTAATTGATCCTAATTGGTCCTAATTGAGTCTAATTGGTCCTAATTGGTCCTAATTGAGTCTAATTCATCCTAATTGGTCTTAATTGAGTCTAACTAGTCTTAATTGAGTCTAATTGGTCCTAATTGGTCCTAATTGAGTCTAATTGAGTCTAATTGGGTCTAATTGAGTCTAATTGGTCCTAATAAGTCCTAATTAGTCCTAATTAGTCCTAATTGAGTCTAATTGGTCCTAATTGAGTCTAATTGACCTCCTAATTGAGTTTAATTAGTTCTAATTGGTCATAATTGGTCATAATTAGATCTAATTGGTCTTAATTGGTCTTAATTGAGTCTAATTAGGTGCTAATTTGTTCTAATTGGGTTCTAATAGGTCATATTAGGTCTTAATTAGTTTTAATTGAGTCCTAATTGGTTTTAATAGGTCATATTAGGTCCTAATTGGTTCTAATTGAGTCCTAATTGGTCCTAACAGGTCATATTGGTCCTAATTAGTCCTAATTGGTCATGATAGGTCCTAATTAGTCTAGAGTTAAGTCATAATATAGGTCATAATAGGTCCTAATTGGTTCTAATAGGTCATATTAATTCCTAATTGGTTCTAATTGAGTCTAATTGGTCCTAATTGAGTCTAATTGGTCCTAATTGAGTCTTATTAGGTGTAATTTATTCTAATTGAGTTTAATTGGGTTCTAATAGGTCATATTAGGTGCTAATTGGTTCTAATTAGTTCTAATTGGTCATATTAGGTGCTAATTGATTCTAATTAGTTCTAATTGGTTTTAATTGTTCCTAATTAGTCATAATTAGTCTTAATTGGGTCTAATTGGTCCTATAATAGGTTCTATTAGGTCCTAATAGGTCCTAATTAGTCCTAATAGGTCCTAATAGGTCTTATTAGGTCCTAATTAGTCCAAATAGGTTCTAATTGGTTATAATTAGTTCTAATTGAGTCTATTTGGTCTTAATTGAGTCTAATTAGGTGCTAATTTATTCTAATTGAATCTATTTGGGTTTTAATAGGTCATATTAGGTCCTAATTGGATCTAATAGGTCATATTGGTCCTAATTAGTCCTAATTAGTGCTAATTTATTAGATAATTGAGTATAATTGAGTTTTAATAGGTCATATTAGGTCCTAATTGGATCTACCAGGTCATATTAGGTCCTAATTAGATCTAATAGGTCCTAATAGGTTCTAATAGGATCTAATTGAGTCTAATTGGATCTAATTGATTCTAATTGAATCTAATTAGGTCCTAATTGGTTCTAATAGGTCATATTAGGTTCTAATTGGTTTTAATTGACTCTAATTAGGTGCTAATTGGATTTACTAGGTCATATTAACTCGTAATTGGATCTAATAGGTCATATTAGGTCTAAATTGAGTGTAGTTAGGTCCTAATTGGTTCTAATTGAGTCTAATTAGGTCCTAATTGGATCTAATAGGTCCTAATTGGTTCTAACAGGATCTAATTGAGTCTAATTGGATCTAATTGGTTCTAATTGAGTCTAATTAGGTCCTAAGTGGTTCTAATTGAGTCTAATTAGGTCCTAATTGGTTCTAATTGAGTCTAATTAGCTCCTAATTGGATCTACTAGGTCATATTAGGTCCTAATTGGATCTAATAGGTCCTAATTGGTTCTAATAGGATCTAATTGAGTGTAATTAGATCTAATTGGTTCTAATTGAGTCTAAATAGGTCTAATTGGTTCTAATTGAGTATAATATATCTAATTGGTTCTAATTGGTTCTAATTAGTCCAAATAGGTCCTATTAGGTTCTAATTGGTTCTAATTATCTCTAATTGGTTCTAATTAGTTCTAATTGGTTCTAATTAGTTCTAATTGATCCTAATTAGGTGCTAAAATATTGTAATTAAGTCTAATTGAGTTCTAATAGGTCATATTAGGTCCTAATTGGTTCTAATTGAGTCTAATTAGGTGCTAATTGGTTCTAATTGATTCTAATAGGGTAGACTAATAGGTCCTATCAGTCCTAATTAGTCCTAATAGGTCCTAATAGGTCCTATTAGGTCCTAATTAGTCCAAATAGGTTCTAATTGGTTCTAATTAGTTCTAATTGAGTCTTTTTGGTCTTAATTGAGTCTAATTAGGTGCTAATTTATTCTAATTGAATCTAATTGGGTTTTAATAGGTCATATTAGGTCTTAATTGGATCTAATAGGTCATATTAGGTCCTAATTGGATCTAATAGGTCATATTAGGTCCTAATTGGATCTAATAGGTCCTAATAGGTCGTAATATGTCATATTAGGTCCTAATTGGATCTAATTGGTTCTAATTAGGTCTAATTAGGTCCTAATTGGTTCTAATTGAGTCTAATTAGGTCCTAATTAGTTCTAATTGGTCCAAATTAGTTCTCATTGGTCCTAATTGGTTCTAATTAGTCCTAATTGGTTCTAATTGGTTCTAATTAATTCTAATTGAGTCTAATTGGTCCTAATTGGTTCTAATTAGTCCTAATTAGTCCTAATTGGTTCTAATTAGTCCTAATTGGTTCTAATTGGTGTATGCACCCTAAAATGGTCGCCTAGACTTTGGGCCCCCATTCAACAATTTATCAAATCCCTGAATCAATATTTTCAAAAATCAACATTTTATCAAATATATCAATTTCCTTGATCAAATCCTATTTTATCATTTTCGATTATTTTCCTTGGGCTAACCATTTTATCCTAAAGTATTTATTTATTTAAAAGGAATTTCCTCCCTTTTTATTAAATAAAAAAGCCCCCACTTTTCCTCTTATCCTAAGTTGCACAAATAAAGCATTATTCTTAATATATAAAAAGAAGAAAAACACTTTTTGTCTCATATGGACACAAAAGTCAACTCTTATTTTCTTATTGGAGGATATTTGTGTACATGGATTGCTCCTCTTTGATGCTCCACCCTTGATTAAATCTTTTGCCTCTTAATTTCCATGGTCCATTCTTTCTCATTTCTTATAAAAGGAGAGCTCTCTTCTCATTTTAGGATCCATCTTTTGAATGCTAACCTTATGCTGCAAGATTTCTTGGAGACTTTGGAGCTTTTGGAGATCATTTCTTGCATTCTAGTTTCTTTCTTGCATCATAGCTTTCATGGCATCTAACTTAGTTTCCTTTATGCTCTAGATTAGCTCACATAGATTAATTAGTAATACTTTCCTTTCATAGTTTAGCTTGCATCTTCATTCTTAGCATAGCTTGCATTGCATTGCATTCTCATTGATTCTTGAGGATATTGGCATTCTTGCCCTTGTCTCTTTGAATCTCCCATTGTGTGGCTTACTAGCAAGGTTGCATGCTTCAATAGCTCTAGCTGAGAGCAATATTCAAACAATCTTGTGACTCCATGCCTAGGGAGCTCTAGGTCACTTTCTCAAGGTTTCTCATTCATGGATTCCCTTGGAAGTAATGACTTAGAGAACTGCACTATTTAGTGTGTACATTTTTGGCACCCACTGTGGGGTGGAACACTCTTGTTTTGTCCTCCATTTTATGCATTTCCGCTAATTTTTTTGTCAATTTTTGCTTGTTGTTTTGTCAATATTTTGTTCTCTAGTTTTTCTGACATAAATATTATGTGATAGTTTTCCAGTATCGTACAATATTTTCTAACATACTAGTGCAATATTTTACCAGTTATAATATCGCACTCATTGACGGATAATATCATGTGCTTGTTCTATTTTCTATCGCATGCAGGTAGCAAGAATTATCACCTGGAGATATATTATTGCACCAATATAGGATGAAATATCGCACAACTATTTCTCTGACAATAATATCACCCAGGCTTGGCAATGAGCACTTTTTGTCATTTCTTTGCAAGATCTACTTGGTTTTGATTCAGATTTTTTCTTTGTTGTTGTAGGATAGGGGTCTATTTACAGATTTCATTTGGTTTTTGATGTGCTAACCCTTGTAGGGATAACAAGTGGTGCTTGTAGGTGCTCCTATTGATTGGTTATTTGCCTAAAAATGCATGCATAAGGGCTACTAATGGTTTTTGCAGGGCTGCCCAAAGCATAAAAAAAAACAAATCAAGTGCTTGTTTAATTGCTTTCTTTTGAGTGTGGCATATACTAGTTGTTTCATTTAGTAGACACTTAATATCTTGTTGTAGGAATCTTTGGGTGGTATGAGAAGTATGCTCTTCACCCTTGTGGTGAACTAGAAAATCTTGACCCATCTTTAGATTTTGAAAGCAAGAAGGTAATTGAACCTTTGCTTGGTGTGTTTGGGAAATATTTTTGAGCTAGGAGATTATGCTCTTCACCCTTGAGGTGAAATAGAAATCCTGACACTAAAAGATTGATCCACTCTTTATTTAGCTTTTAGAATCCTTTAGCGGGCCTGCTCTTGAGCAATCAAGAAGAATGACCCAAGTGGGGACAAGCCTTTTGCCGGCTATTCCGACTCATTATAAAATCAAGGCTATCAAGGACACAAAACCTTGGTAGACATAGTACTTGTCTTCGCTTGATGTGAGTACTTATGGGGTTGTGACCATGAGGAAAGTGTTGAGCAAGAATACTTAAGGTACTCTTGTGGCCGCAAGGTCCCAATCCCTTTGGGGAGCAAGAGGGGTATTATGAACGAAAGCCCTTATTAAGAACCATAGATAGAAGCCACCCTATTTTTCCGCTTAGCTTCTTGGTGCAAGGATTGATCCAAGTGGAATAACCTGGATCACCCCAAGATTACTCACCATTTGTGTTCCTTTGGTTGTGTCATTGACACGTCCATGACAAAGCCAATATCTATTGTGGGTAACCACTTTGTGTGAGGCAATGGAGCATCAAGTGTGGGCCAAGTTGTTAAGTATTGAGCCATTGTCTTTTTAGGCTAGTAAGTGCTTGAAGTGTTTTCGTTGTGATCTACCCATGTAAACATTCTTAAACATCAAACATCACGGTAGCATTCATATGATTTTATTGTTTTGACATCACAATTGCTTGTCTTGGCAAGGTTGCTTTTGCCCTTGTGCAAGTGTTTTATGACATGTTTGATCACCTACTATTTACAAACCTATCTATTTACTACTGTCATTGTGCTTGAAATCAAAAAATCCAACCTTCAAACTAAAATTTTGAACAAACTACCCTCAAAACTGAGATTTTTAGCACTCACTAGTCAAGAATCATACGACCCTGAAACAGTATCGCACACTATCCTGAGAATTATCGTATGATAGTTCATTGCTGGAAGACTATCACACTACTTGCCTAAAAACTATCACATAGGCTACCTAGAAACTATCGCCCTGATTACTGGAAAATATTGCCTACTCCAAAATTATCGCACTGTTTGCCTGGAAACTGTCGCACAAAGTCTTTTTGCTGCTTGTCTGGTTTAAGCCATTTTCAGTCTTTTCTTTAGTTGACCAGATTTTAGGTGACCTACTTTGCTGCTAGAAACCTATTTGTACCTTGGGTTCTTGGCTTTAGACCTCTTGAATTAATGTTCTCTCATTTTACAAAGTAGTCTTGCTTGGCATCGATAAGTTGGAGATTATCCTTGTTGAAAAAGTACACCTTTAGATTCTTTGGTAACATGCTTGGAGAGTTTTAGTACTCTTTTGTCCAATTCACTTCCATCAAAATTCAATTTCAATTATATATTTGGTTAAACCCATTTTCTTGGCCCATATGTGTTAGGATACTCATCCTTTTATTATGCACCTTTGTGGCAAGATTGGTTTACACCTTTTGCAACTTTCTGTCTTACCATCTCTTTTTTTGGCCAATTGAACACTTTCACTATCCTAGTTTGATAGTAACATTTCGTAAGGTCATCTTATCACCAAGGGTCTTTTCTCTTTCATGTCAATTACGACAAGGTACCAAATTAGTCAAGGAAAATGACCTCAAGTTGTCTTTGAACAATTACCCTTAGTCCAAACTCGTCAAAAGTGAAAGGGAAAGAAACCCATCTTTGATCAATCACCTAGGAGTAAGTCTGAGGCTTGGTTTGACCCAAAGAGAAATCCTAGTGAGTTGAGAACCTCTTTACCATCTTCTCAATCAAATATGGACATGAGCCACACTTTGACTAGGAGACAAAGAGAAGCAATGGATCAAACTCTTGATGACATTTTCCAAAGACATAGGGGTAACATGTCGTTTGGAGATGACAATCAACCTAAATCACCCCCTATTAACTCAAGATATTTAGATACCCATCAAAGAGCTAAAAGACATTTTGGGAAAGCTCACCAAGATGCATGGTCACAACATGAAGACCAAAACAATGAATTTGGTGATGCTCATGTGAATGCCGCATTCACTAATGACTTGTTCAAACACTCAAGGTCCAACTCTCTGCTCAAAACAACCTCAAGAAATGCTAATGAAAGGCTTAAAAGAATTGAGCGTGAAAAGAAAGCCTTCTTGGATGAACAAGCTGCTAAAGAAGAAAGGTTTAGACACCTAGAGGAAGAGCAACAAGCCTTGTTGGAATTAAGAAGAAAATCATTCCAAGAGGAACAAGATAGGCTGTTAGCTCAACAACTTAACAACCAATTCAACAATGGGGGTACCAACAGTGGAAACAACTCTCCACCCTCTACTCCCTCAAGAACCCCAAGAAGTAGAAGGCGGTCAAGGACCCCTTCAAGATCTCCTAGTCCTAGAGGAAGAAGGATTTCACAACATAGGAGACAAACACCTCCTAGGAACTCAAGACAACCCTCCCAACGAGCTCATCATGGCTCTCAACATGGAGGAAGTAGTACAAGTTTTGATGATCAAGATTTCATGAGAATGAAACAAGAGCCACTATTCTAACAATATGTGGAGAAGTACCTTGATCAAAATAAAGATAGGTTCCTAGAGATTCTGATTAACAAAGGTGCTAGAGTCCCTTACAACTTTGATGTGGTTAGGAGGATCAAGAAACAAGGACCCTCTCAAGAAGAGGAAATCAAGCAACTCAAACGAATGATGGAAAAGGTGTTGGAACCTAAAAGTTCCTTTTCACTTGATTCTATTTGTCCCAATCTTTTTGACCAAAGTGTGACTATGATGGATTTTCCTAGGAAAGTTGAAATTCCCCAATATGACAAGTATGATGGCAATGGTGATCCACATGATAATGTGCATCAATTTTATATCATGAGTTTTGAGTTCCACTAAGATGAATCTTACCTTAAGAGATTATTTCCAAGAAGCCTCAAGGCCAAGCCATGGAGTGGTTTACCAACATAAACCCTCCCATAAAAACTTTCAAAGAACTTGTCCATAGATTTGTTCAACATTTTGCATACAACTTATCAAGATCAGTCACTATGTTGGACTTATGCAATTTGAAACAAAACCAAGGGGAATCCTTTGTGACCATGTTGCAAAGGTGGAGATGATTGTGCTCCCACTATTCTAGGACTATTCCTGAACATGAAAGGATTGACATCATTGTTAGTAATTTGGTGCCTGAAATGCGTTATGAAGTTCAAAAAATGGTCTTTGATTCCTTTGATATTATGGTTGAGATAGCATGTCGAATAGAGGATGTCTTAAAAGAACAAGGCATTTTGACCAACAACAACAAGAACAACAATAATGGTCAAAATAATAACAATGCTAATAAGGACAAAGGCAAGCACTCACACTGGAACAAGAATAAGCAAGTAGTCAACGATGGAGTTGTGGACTCTTCCCAACCCAAGGATCAAGGAGTCCTACATTTGTCTAGTGCAGTCCAAGCTATGAAGCTCAATACATCCTCTAACCACCAAGAGAGTAAACCTAAGTATCAAGAAAAGCCCAAGAAAGAGTTGAGACAATTTTCTAAACTAGGTGACTCCTATGAGGATGTTTTCAAGACCCTTATTGCTAATAATCTTGCGCAACCACAAGATCCAGAAAAATTTCACATACCTGATGTTGAGCCACATTGGTGGAATGAAAAAGATTTCTACAAATACCACAATGGCATTGGACATGACATCGAACATTGCTGGAAACTTAAACACCTTATCCAAGATCTTATTGAAAGTGGTAAACTTTAGATTGATGGGTTGAATACAAATGCAGACCACAAGGCATTCAAAGAACCTTTGCCCAAATATGAAAGGGGGAAACCTCTCAACCCAAGAATGGCAAAGCTGCAATCAACTATACCTACATAGGTGCAAAAAATGTGGTTAATATGCTTGAGATTGTTGAGGAAAATGTCAACATGATGCGAAAAAAAGATTCTTATAGTCATGATGTGGGCTCTCCTCCTATATTTGATGAAGAACCCATGGTGGTGCTTAGAGGTCCTCACTCTCAAAGATAGACCCAAGCTCTTACTGCTGTCACTAGAAACCAAAGTCAAGGTCCTGTGGTTATTAGAGGTCCTAATTCCAACCAGTCTAGAAAACCCAAGCAAGTGACATCCAAGAATGTCATCACCAAGTTAGTAGTCAATCCTGAAATGAGCTACAATCTTGTTGACCAGTTACAAAGAACACCAGCTCAAAGCTCAATTTTTGAACTCCTAGAGTTGTCTCCTAGACACAAGCGTGTCCTTGAGGATGCTTTACGTACAGCCAATGTCCCTAACAACATAGACATTGACCAATTCCAAAACATGGTTAACCACCTTGCCAGCCCACATTACCTCACATTCTCAGAAGAAGATGACAAAGCCTTGATCCATCTACATAATCTTGCCCTTCATATTGAAGTCATGATTCACAAGACCCGTGTCAGGTGTGTGTTGATTGATGGGGGTGCTGGGATAAATATTTGTTCCTTGATTTTGTTGAAGATACTAGGTTACTCAGAGAAAGTTATTGATACTCATAGGAAAATCACCATCAAAGCCTATGATGGGGCAAAGAGAAGCTCCAAAGGCTTGGTCATCCTTCCTGTCAGGATTGGCCCTGTTGAAAAGGACATTTTATTCCAAATTATTGATGTTGATCCTTTAGCCTGTAATATCCTGCTTGGTAAACCATGGATCCATGACATGCAAGCAGTACCATCCACCTACCACCAATGTGTTAAGTTCCCCTATAATGGAGTAGAAGTCTATATACCTAGGGATAACACATTATCTGTTAATACAATTTCAACAGGGACTCATGTTCCTCTTAATAGGGAAGCAAAAAAATTTGACGCAACTCTAGAATAGTGCAAGAACAAGTTTAAGGCCATAGACCTTGGTATGGGGGGTTATCAAATGGACTCCTTCACAAAACTGCCAGTCTCACCTAGGTCCTATGGTAAACCCTCACAAGAGATGCATCCCTCATCTTCAGCAATGATTCTATTTGGTACATTTGTAGAGTCCTCAGTACCCATACAGGATGAAAAAGAAGAGGTAGCTATTAGAGATTGGATTTACAAGGAGGAAAAATACAAGCATAATGAAAATTTCTCCCCATCTCCTAAAGCTTATGGGAGAGGATACACTTTGGTAAAAAATATGGGTTACCCAGGTCATGGTCCTCTCAATCATAGATTTGATGCTAAGGCTCAACCACTCAATCATGCTCTCTTTGGCCACAGATCTAAGACAATGGTTAGCCTAGGTTTTGAAAGTCACAATAAGAAAACTACTCCTATCCTTGCTATGACGGATAGTGATGATGAACCTAGCTACATTCCCAATTTGCAAAATCAACAAGATAGGTGTGAAGATTGGGTCCCTTCCACCAATCTCCTTTGGGGAGATTTAGATGCTTCAGTTATAAATCCAACAGTTTCAGACCTAGAACAAGAACAATCCACTATTGAAGATCATGTCAAGGATCCTATTCAAGAACATCAACATACAAATAACATTCAATAAGGTGTTACCCTTGGTGACATTGAAGCCTCAACCTCAAGGCCTAAAAAGCATGCTTGGTGTAAACATCCCAGTCAGGATTCAGATACAGACTCACATGAGTATGAATGGGCTTCTCTTTCTAATTTTTCTACAGTTGACATGGACATTGATGTTGTCCATACATATAGTTCCCAACCCGAGGTGGCTAACGAGTCTAGTGTAGGATCAAAAGATTGGAATCCATGAGTCACTTTTGTGGACGATGCTTCACTTGGTAGGATAAATCCTAATTTGGGTACCTTAGAGGGATATTTGACGAATCCTAACTCTACAATCACTAGAGATGATGCCATTCACATACACAATATTCAACTAGTCATTGACTTACCCCTTGCCAATCCTCACTTAATTGATTGGTCTCAGCACTATCAAGAGCCTCAACTCCTAACTTTTCAAAATGACTATGAGATAACATAATACCTAAATGCCCTTGAACCTATAGTCTCTTCCACCAGCAAACCAACTACAAGCATGATAGAACCAGATATCAAGTACCTTAGTTGCAAAATGAAAAGAAAAGAAAAAAAGAATAAGAGTTATGATGGTGAAAACCACTATGTGGTGGTGTTAGAACCTAAAAAAGTAAAAATAAAGGATGTATCTGAAAGTGAAAACCTCTTTGAGGTACCTCAGGATGAGGTACTTGATCATCTTCCAAGATATTTTTAGGATAGGTCTTCAATGCTTGTTGAGCCTACACAGCTAGTTAACTTGAATACACAAGAGGCTCCACAAATTGTGCACTTAGCTCAGTCTCTATCAACACAAGAAAAAGAGGCATATACCAAGTTCCTACAGAGCAAGAAAATTAACTTTGCTTGGACTTATTTAGACATGCCAAGATTGGACACTAGTCTCATTATGCATCACATGTCCATAGCTCAAGGTATCAAACCAGTAAAATAGAAATTGAGGAAAATGCATCCTCACATAGCTCTTCTTGTCAAAGCTGAATTAGAGAAACTCCTCAGTGCAGGATTTATAAGAGCCATTGATTATGTTGAATGGATATCCAATATTGTACCATTTTCAAAACATGACAAGTCCATTCGGGTCTACACAGATTTTAGAGATCTTAATAAAGCATGCCCAAAGGATGACTTTCCACTTCCAAACATAGACATGATAGTGGACATGACCGTGGGTTATGAGATCTATTCTTTGATGGATGGCTTTTTTGGGTATAATCAAATCAAAATAGCTCTGGAAGACCAGGAGAAAACTACATTCACTTGCGCATGGGGAACCTATTGCTGGAACGTTATGCCATTTGGATTGAAAAATGCAGGAGCTACTTATCAAAGAGCTATGACAACTATATTCCATGACATGATGCATAAGAATATGGAAGACTATGTGGATGACACCTTGGGAAAATCCAAAAAAAGGGGTACACACCTAGGCAATCTAGAAGTCATTTTAGATCATATGGAATAGTTTCAATTTAGATTAAATCCCAAAAAGTGTGCATTTGGAGTCACCTCTGGAAAACTCCAAGGATTTATCATTTCAGCTAAAGGAATAGAGGTAGACCCTGAGAAGGTTCAAGCAATAATGGATATGCCGCCTCCCAAAAACATCAGTCAAATGAGGAGTCTTCAAGGACACCTTTAGTCTATAAGGAGGTTTATTTCACAACTGGCTGATAGAGCTCAACCCTTTAATAAGACTTTGCATAAAGGGGTAAAATGTGTCTAGAATGAGGATTGTCAACAAAGCATGGACCAAATCAAATAGTACTTGGCTAATCCTCCAATCTTAATGCCTCCTATCCCAGGAAAACCACTCATATTGTATGTCTCAACAACAAAATCTTCCCTAGGGGCATTATTGGCTCAACTTGATGATACTGGAAAAGAAAGAGCTATATATTACATCAGTTGTACTCTTGTGTCATATGAAGTCAATTACACTAGTATTGAAAAATCTTTCCTAGCAGTGGTGTTTGCTTCCCAAAAGTTGCGACATTACATGCTTGCACATACAATACACCTCATTGCAAAAATTGATCCTCTAAAATACTTGCTCGGTAAGGCTGCTCTCATAGGTAGACTTGCTAAATGGATGATGATTCTTTCAAAATTTGACATATAGTATGTTGAACGCAAAGCAATAAAAGGACAAGCCATTGCAGACCAATTAGCTGATTTTCCAATTCAAGACAAAACACCAGTTCAAGTTGAATTTCTAGATGAGCACATAATGTACATGACTGCAAGAACATGGAAGATGTTCTTTGATGGCTCTTTCATGCAAAATGGTTCAGGTTTAGGAGTGTTGTTTGTTTCACCTCATGGGTACACAATTCCAAAATCTTACAAACTATTGTTCCCATGCACAAATAACATTGTTGAGTATGAGGCCTTAACAAACGGACTAAAAATGGCTATAGAGTGGGGAATCATAGAGCTGCATATTTATGGAGATTCGCAATTGATAGTCAACCAAGTTTGATGAAGGGTGCTCCCCTTAATACCACAAACACATAACAGAAATAGAGAAACAACAACAATAATATGCAAGAACAAAAAATTGGCTTCTTATTATCTCCACAAATGTGGAATTACAAACTTTCAGAATTACAATATGCAAAGCCACATGGGCATTCCCTTACAATATTCTGTAGGACAAAGCCTCGAACTATTACCCAGATCTACTACCCAGAACTATTATGAACTGCCTAAGACAATAATACAGCCTTCCTTATATAGGCAATTTTCCACTGCCTGGGAAGGTTCCAGAATTTTAGCCAATAAGGCCGACCAAACTTAGAATTATTTTATTTTACATTTTATTACATCATAGTCGGCTCAAGATAACCTTTGAAACCCGAACAGAAATTTTGAAGAAAATTATTTTCCGCCATTTCAGGTGGCCCAACTTTCGAAGACCATAAGTCATCACCAGTTGACCCGATCAGCTATTATAACCCCATTTCAAAAATGCCACGAAGTGCTCTACAGGGTTGACCAGCGCAAACGCCCATCACCCAAATTTTTGACCTCATCCGGGGCCTCTAAAGCCTTCAAAACTGAGTTCAAAGTTTTTGTACCCTGCTGCCAATACCGAAAATCTTCAATATCTTTCAATATACACTTGATTTGGCAATGAAACTTTACTGGCAGACTTATATGACCAAAATGAACCTCCAAGAAAGAAATTAGATCATTCTGAGCACATACGAAAATTACCAAAAATAGTAACTTTCCATAAATAGCAGCTCTGCACAAAATAGCCCTTATTGAATACAAAAACAAAATATTTTTGGGTGATGCAAGATTGCTCTTACACCCAGGATGCTCCTGCATCAGACACCCGGGGTAATTTGAGAAGTGACCCTGTCACGACTCAGGTGTGTAGAGGAAAACCAAGACGGTTAACCTCCCCCTTTGTTAGCCATGATGAATCTTCAATAGGTCATCCTTTCCATTTGACCAAATACTCTTCATATGTCCTATTCCTTATGCTTCTGCCAACATGACTGTCCAGTATATCTTCGATCTCCTTAGTGTCTGAACTAGTTGCTAGAATACTCCACTGTGCTACTGCAACCTCATCTTCAACACCTCCTTCATGATACTCTGTCAAATCTGAAATGTTAAACACTGGTGAAATATTCAGCTTACTAGGCAATTCTACCTCATATGCATTTCCTGAATCATGCTTCTTCAATATCTTACATGGTCCAAACTTCTTTATTTTCAGCTTGTTATATGTACCAACCGGAAATCGCTCCTTCCGCAAATGAACCATGACTTCATCACCAACTTGAAATTCCTTATACCTCCTTTTCTCATCTTCCTTAGCCTTATACTGTGCGTTCATCTTGGTAATATGCTTCCTCACCTCCCCATGGATGTTCTTCAAGTGTTCTGCAAAATCCTCAGCTTCAACACTACTTATTTCTCCTTTATCTATCTTCCTCAATTTAGATGCATTTCTTGGACTACTTCCATATACAATCTGGAATGGTGATTTACCAGTGCTCCTGTTGATAGAATTATTGTATGCAAATTCCGCCTGTGGTAAAATCAAATCCCATCCTGTTGGCTTATCTCCAACCAAACATCTCAGCAAATTTTCTAAACTCATATTCACCACCTCTGTCTATCCATTAGTCTGTGGATGATGTGATGAACTGAACTTCAAATCTATCTTCAACTTCTTCCACAATGTACGCCAAAAATATCCAACAAACTTAGTGTCCCGATCTGAAACTATGGTCTTTGGCAAACCATGTAGTCTCACCACTTCTCTGAAAAACAATTCTGCTACATGAACAGCATCATTAGTCTTCTTGCAGGGAATGAAATGTGCCATCTTTGAAAATCTATCAACTACCACAAAAATTGAATCATGTCCCCGCCGAGTCCTCGGTAAACCAAGAACAAAGTCCATGCTAATATCCTCACAAGGCTTCTTTGGTACGGGTAATGGCTGATACAACCCTGTATTCTACTTCACTCCTTTCGCCATCTGACATACTCTGCAACTCTGTACAAACTTCTTCACATCTTGCTGCAACTGTGGCCAATAATAATTCTCACCAACCAAAGCAAGGGTTTTATCACGACCAAAATGTCCAGCCAATCCTCCACTATACTTCTCCTTGATGAGATTCTCCCTCATAGAACTTCGTGGAATGCACAACTGACTCCCTCTGAATAGCATATCATCCTGGATGATGAAATCCAACCATTTCATCCTGTCTAGAGTAACAGGTTCTATAAGGGCTTTCCAAGCTTCACCAAAATCAGGATCCTCTGGATACAAATTCTTGAGTTCCTTGAACCCAACCACCTCAATCTACATCTCTGTCAGCAATAGTTGCCTTCTGCTAAGAGCATCTGCAACCCTGTTAGACTTTCCACTTCTGTGTTTCAAAACAAATGTATAACTCTGCAAAAACTCAACCCATTTCAAATGCCTTTGATTCAACTTTCCTTGACTGTTCAAATATTGCAAAGCTTGATGATCAGTATACAAAACAAACTCCTTAGGAAGTAGATAGTGCCTCCACTTTTTCAATGCCTGAACTATAGCATAAAATTCCTGATCATAAACAGAATATTTTCTCTTGGCATCATTTAACTTCTCATTGAAATAAGCAACAGGTTTACCTTCTTGGCTCATAACAACTCCTATTGCAGTACCACTAGCATCACAATCTACTTGAAACACCTTATTAAAATCTAGAAGTGCTAAAACAGGTTGTTTTGTAACTTTTTGTTTCAACAATTGAAAACTCTTTTCTACCCCATTAGTCCACTTAAACTCTTTTCTATCCCCTCGCATTGTTTCAGTCAAGGGTCCACAAATACTGCTAAAATTTCTAATAAACTTTCTGTAAAAACTAGCTAGACCATGAAAAGATCTTACCTCAGTAGCACTCCTTGGAGTAGGCCATTCAAGGATAGCCTATACCTTCTTTGGGTCCATTTTTAGACCTTCTGCTGAAACTAAAAATCCCAAATACACTAACT
This sequence comes from Chamaecyparis obtusa, assembly GCA_027943335.1. Lineage (NCBI taxonomy): Eukaryota > Viridiplantae > Streptophyta > Pinopsida > Cupressales > Cupressaceae > Chamaecyparis > Chamaecyparis obtusa. Next base: position 658,064 of record BSBK01006140.1, on the reverse strand, counting down.
CTTTCTTCACAAAATTGCACTTCTTCAAATTAATCAACAATTTCTCATCTCTCAACTTCTCAAACACCATACGAATATGCATCATATGTTCCTCCAATGTCTTGCTAAAAATCAAAATATCATCTAAGTAAACAATGACAAACTTACCCAAAAATTCTTTTACAACCTCGTTCATGAGCCGCATGAAAGTGCTCGGTGCATTGGTTAGCCCAAAAGGCATGACTAACCACTCATATAGTCCTTCCTTTGTCTTGAAGGCAGTATTCCATTCATCTCCTTCTCTGATCTGAATCTGGTGATATCCACTCTTTAGATCTATCTTTGAGAAATACATAGCTCCACTCAAACAGTCCATAATATCATCCATTCATGGCAATGGAAACCTATACTTGATTATGATCTTGTTTATTGCTCTGGAATCTGTACACATCTTCCATTCTCCATTCTTCTTTGGTTCTAATACCGCTGGTACAGCACAGGGACTCAGACTCTCACGAATCAATCCTTTCTGTAACAGTTCATGTACTTGTCTGTTCAACTCCTCACTTTCTGCAGGTGTCATTCTGTGTGCTGCCTTATTCGGCAAACTCGCTCCTGGGATCAAGTCCATCTGATGACTGATCTTCCTGACTGGTGGTAATCCATCAGGCACGTTATCGAATACAATATCCTGAAACTCATTCAATAAATCTGCAACTTCTACAAGAACATCTTCTACTTCCTCTTTACCAGCTTTTGGAATTAAAGAAAAACATACATGCTCATGCCTCATACCATCTAGGAAATTTCTTCCATCAACAAAAGTTATCCTTGCATTACCACATACCTTTTCTTCAGTCTCCTTCAATGGTTTTAGCTTATGTCGCACTCCATCCTTTGTCAGGGAATAGGTATTCGCACGACCATCATGTACAACACATTTGTCAAACTGCCATGGTCTACCCAACAACATATGACATGCATCCATAGATATGATATCACACAATACCTCATCTTGGTATCCGCCAATCTTGAACTTCACCAAGCATTGTTCATTGACTATGACCTTGTGGTCATCCTGTACCCAGGCAATCCGATATGGATGTGGGTGTTTCTGTCTCTTGAGCTTCAACTTTGTCACCATCTCTTCTGACACCAAATTGTCAGTGCTTCCACTATCAATAAGCACATCACAACATTTACCTTCACACTTGCACCTGGTGCGAAACAGGCTCCTCCTTTGCTCAGGTTCATTCTCACCACTTAACAGGACTCTTCTGTTAATGAATGTTTCTCCTCTTTCAGCATCTTTAGAATTTGATGATCTGGCATCTTCATCTACATGTGCAACTCTAGCCTGGCCTTCATTTCTCCTATCTATTCTGCCTTGGCGCTGAAGACATTCAAATGCCCTATGACCTCCTTCTCCACAGTGAAAACATGTTTCACGGAAGCCACCTCTTCTAGATCCTTGTCCTCTTCCTCTTCCTCTCTGATCTCTATTATTCTGATCCTGGAAGCGATTGGAATTATTTCCTCACTGATTCTGACTACTACTGGCCTCATCCTTCTTTTTTGAATCTTCATTTCGGCCACCATATGACCATCCACCAGATCGTCCACTGTGACCTCTTCCATTTTGTCTGCTCTCAAACTTCTTGTTCAGCTTTTCCTTTACTTTTAGGGCAAACTGGTATGCCTCTTCAATACTGTTCATTTGAACCAAATTCAGCTCCTCCTGAATGCTTGGCCTTAACCCATTAAGGTATCGGGCAACTTTCTCCTTATCAGCTTCTGCATGGCCTGTTCTGATGAGAAGTCGATAGAACTCCTCTGTATACTCCTGAACAGATCTTCCTGCTTGCTTCAAACTCTGCATTTTCTTTAGTAGGTCAAGCTCATAATCAACAGGAATGAACTGTCACTTCAATTTATCCACCATCCGATCCCATCTCTTGATTTTCTCCTTTCCCCTTCTATTTCACTCCAACTGAATTTCTTGCCACCAGATCTTCGCATGACCTTTCAGTCTGGCCTTCACAAATTTGACCCTATCAGGATCCTCAACATCTTCATACTCAAAATATTCCTCACATTCATTGATCCAATCAATCAATTCCTCTGGGTTAAGATTTCCAAAAAATGTAGGAACCTCAATCTTAGGTCTTTTCCCAATCTTGGAAATTGCCCGAAAAAGTCTTTCTTCCTCCTGGTTCACAATTTCAACTTCTCCTTCTTGATATTCTTCTTCGGCTTCATCCTCGCTTTCGTCTCTGACATTAAGATTCATTCCTCTGTGAATCTCTTCTTGCAATGCTCACACTTGTCTCTGCAGCTCTCTAACCTTAGGTGTTACAACACTAGCTCTTCCGCCACGTTCCCTTCATGGAGGCATTTTTACGATGCGCGCTGAAACCATAACCATGGTCTTGGTGCAAACTACCTCACAGTCGGAGATCTATTTACACACTCAAGAACTCCTGCTCTGATACCACTTAATGAAGGGTGCTCCCCTTAATACCACAAACACATAACAGAAATAGAGAAACAACAACAATAATATGCAAGAACAGAAAATTGGCTTCTTATTATCTCCACAAATGTGGAATTACAAACTTTCAGAATTACAATATGCAAAGCCACATGGGCATTCCCTTACAATATTCTGTAGGACAAAGCCTCAAACTATTACCTAGATCTACTACCCAGAACTATTTTGAACTGCCTAAGACAATAATACAGCCTTCCTTATATAGGCAATTTTCCACCGCCTGGGAAGGTTCCAGAATTTTAGCCAATAAGGCCGACCAAACTTAGAATTATTTTATTTTACATTTTATTACATCATAGTCAGCTCAAGATAACCTTTGAAACCTGAACAAAAATTTTGAAGAAAATTATTTTCCGCCATTTCAGGTGGCCCAACTTCCGAAGACCATAAGTCATCACCAGTTGACCCGATCGGCTATTATAACCCCATTTCAGAAATTCCATGAAGTGCTCTACAGGCTTGACCAGTGTAAACACCCATCACCCAAATTTTTGACCTCATCCGGGGCCTCTAAAGCCTTCAAAACTGAGTTCAAAGTTTCTGTACCCTGCTGCCAATACCGAAAATCTTCAATATCTTTCAATATACACTTGATCTGGCAATGAAACTTTACTGGCAGACTTATATGACCAAAATGAACCTCCAAGAAAGAAATCAGATCATTCTGAGCACATACGAAAAATTACCAAAAATAGTAACTTTCCATAAATAGTAGCTCTTCAAAAAATAGCCCTTTATTGAATACAAAAACAAAATATTTTTGGGTGATGCAAGATTGCTCTTACACCCAGGATGCTCCTGCATCAAAGTTAATGAAGAATACCAAACCAAAGATGAAAAATTGGTACCCTATAAGAAAATGGTTGATTCATTGCGATAACACTTCACCTTTGTTACATTTCAACAAATCCCTAGAGCAGAGAATAAAGCAGCTGATGTTATGGCTACATTGGCTTCACTTCTTTAGCTAGAACAACATGAGTCCAGATTTGAATTCCTGGTGGAAGAGCTATGATACCCTATCTATGACTCCCAAGAAAGCCAAGTTGTTTGTACCCTTATTGGCCATGATTCATCTCGCTATGGTGCCATTTACTCATACCTTTGTGATGGTACTATTCCTAAAACCTTCAACCGCTCTGAAAGATGAAACCTAACCTGAAATGCCTCTCACCACACCCTTATCTCTAGTGATCTGTATAGGAGGGGTTTAGATGGGACACTTATTAGGTGTTTAGAAAAGGATGAGTCCAACCAAGTGTTAGTTGAAATTCATGAGGGCATTTGTGGAGGACATTCTAATGGTCTTGCCATGGCCCGAAGGTTGCTTAGGGTGGGGTACTATTGGCCTACCATGCAGATAGATGTAGTAGCTTTTGCTAAATCTTGTGAAAAGTGTTAGAAATATGGAAACTTGATACATGCTCCAGGCAAGGAGCTTATTCCTTCTATTTCTCATTGGCCATTTTAGTACTGGGCTTTTGACCTTGTTGGGTAGAATCATCCCAACTCATCAGGTGGACACAAATTCATTATCACTACTACTGATTACTTTACCAAATGGGTAGAAGCTATCCCACTTTCTATTGCCTCAAGAAAGATAGTTTCTTTATTTATTTTGAACCATATCATCTATCGGTATGGAGTGCTTTCTAAGATAATCACTGACAATGGAGGTTAGTTTAAAAATAAGGACCTTAAACATCTATGTGAGAAATTCAAGATAAAATAGCATTGGTCCTCCATTTACTTCCCATAAGGAAATGGACAAGCAAAGGCTTCAAATAAGACCATTCTCAAAATCCTCCATAAAACAGTTCACAAGAATGGTAGAGATTGGCATCTACAGATAAATCCGGCCTTGTGGGCCTATAGAATGAGTATTCATACTCTAATAGGGGCTACTCCTTTCACCCTCACTTATGGTGTTGAAGTAGTGTTACCTTTAGAAGTGGAGATTCCTTCTCTTATAGTTTCCCTTAAAGGTTTAGTGACATATGAAGACTACTGTGCCATGAGGTTACAAGAACTGGAACTTCTAGATGAAAAGCATAAAGCATCTTTTGATCACATGAGAGTCTACCAAAAGTGTATGTCCAAAGCATTCAACAAGAAGGTTCACCCTAGAGAATTTCAAGTCGGGCATCTTGTCCTATGAGAAAACCCTAAGAACCAACAACATAGAGAGCAAAAGGGAAAGTTTGAACCTAATTGGCTTGGACCATACATCATGACTGCAACTTTTGGTATAGGTGCTTATTTACTATCTGATCTAGAGGGGGAATAGCTCCCTGACCCTATCAATGTTTTGTACCTCAAGAAGTTCTATCCATGATGCCTATTTTGTCTGGGGGCATCCTTTGTACATATATTATTGATCCTGGAAAAAATTCCAAAAAAATTCATATATGATGCTGAAAAAATCCTAAAAAGCATATAAAGTCCTAAAAAAAATACAAAAAAATATAATAAAAAAAAAAAAAAAAAAGTGCCTTGGTGAAAACTTGGAAATAGGCACCTTGGTAGCAAAAATACAAAAAAATTGAAAAAATAAAAAAATTTCCAAGTGGTGAAAACCTAGAAACAGACGCTACTTGAGGCCTTTGCATCCTTGTTTCTTAGCACACATCCTTGACACTTAGCCTTTCTCCATCATGCCTTGACCTTGTTGCCTTGGTTTGGAATTGGTCTTTGTCTTTGTCTAGGGGGCATAACTGTGTTAGCTTTGGTCTCTAGGATGCATTGGTCTTTAGGACATTTTACAAATGATGTTTTTCAACACCATCCCAACTATGTTTTTCAACACTACCCTAGTGTCAAGTGTTTCTCAACACTTATCAGATATCTTACTAGCAGTCTAGCATGATATGATATTTCTCACTGGCAGATGTGATACTCAAAGTTTGACTCTATGACCTACACACATGCACTTAAACACTTGACTCGCTGAGACTTGTTGGACTTTATTTCTTTGCATGTTGTCTATGATGATTTTTTTGATGAGTGTTCTCTCCCTAAGAAGTTTTCGATGATGCATAGCTAGAAGATTGAGGGCATGAGGACATGTTTTATTGCTTTTTCTTCTTGTGGATATATTTTGTTGATCTTGGTTGTCATGAGCATTTATGCTTGTTCCACTTGACAATAGGATCTACAAGGTATTATCCTTGATTGTTTGTGCAAGTGCATACTTCTAGCCATCTTGACTTTCCTTGTGTCTCGATGCGAGTATAATCTTGTTGACTTATATGTCTTTGATGCTTAGGGGGGATTCCCACATATCTATCTGATATAGATCATATTTAGATTCACATAGTCATACTAGTGTGTATTGTTTGATCTTGCGATGCTACCAGTAACGCTCGATGATGAATATTAGAGTCTAAAAACTTTCTGACCTTGCAAGTAAACCACTTTTCATAGTAGCTTGCATTTTTAGGTTCATATTACTTTAGTTTTGCATTTTGCATATGGAGAGAGCTCTCCTTTTATCTTTTGAGGACCTATCAGTCAACTGCGCTCACCTTTCCTTTTCTCAATCATGTCTTTTGCTCCTTGTCTTTCACATCACATCCTGTTCCTGTCATCACAAGGGGTTAATCTTATCATCATATCTATCCTAAAGAGATCACTTTCAAAAACATGAGTCTATATCATAAACATGAGAACTAAACATACATCTATGAGAGAGATTATACATGAGCATACATGACATACATTTTGAGAAAAATGACAAGACAATATAAAAACTAAAACATCCATCACAAATGGGACAAGTACACAAGATATATCATCAATCTAGTAATCTCATATATATAAACAAATGTCATGATACAATATGGGATACAAAAATTTGGATCAAGTCCTAGGATATGTCTCTATACATCTATCTAACCTAAACCTAGGACTCGCTACCACCATCATGTGGTGCTAGTGGTGGAGGAGGTGGGGCCATGTCTAGTACTATATCAAATCTCTCAACTATAGTAGAATAGGGAAGTGCTCTTTAACCTTGTGGCACAACCTGTATATAGAGCCCATGATAGTATGTGGCTTGTGCTGCCTCTCTCTGCAACTCTGCAATAGAAACTTGTATAGTCCTATCCCACCGCTCAAGCTCAGCTCTCAGATCTGTCAGCTACTGCTCTCTGACCGCTATGGTGATGTGTAACTACTGCATCTCGATCTCCAGGACTTGGATCCTAGCTCTCAGGTCCTCTCCTCCTACAAGCTGATCCTACCTAACATCCACTTGGTGGCAAGCTAGCCTCACCCTGTCATCACCCTCATCTATAGAACCCTATCCCTGTGGCCATTTCTAGCCACTTGATCGAGAGCTCTGACTAGTCTCTCTCCCTCTACCTCCCCCTCCTCCATCTCCTCCATCTCCTCCATCCCTGTCATCCTTGTCATCTCCCTATGTTGCCGACTATGCATTAGGTATAGTGAACCTAGGGAAGGGCTACCTCCATTGCTCTGCCCTATAGGTTGAATTAGCTCCTACATCTGCCATATCTAGGAGGTAGTCCCATGGCTCCTATCGTATTGCATTTGTATCCTATACTACCTTCTGGTAATCTAGCATTGGCAGCCAACCCTGGCCCTCCTCATCCCTAACCCGAGCATATGTGGTAGTCTTGATGGGCACTCTTTGCTAGTGCCTGAACTATCTCCAAACACGGGTGATCACAAATCTCTCCACAATATCTGAGTGCAGACCTACCAGTGGCTAACTACATAGCATAAAATCTAACTCATCCCAGTCACCCCACTACTCGCATGCCCTGTATGGTCTCCACTGGAATGAGGTGACCTCATCTAGTACCCGATAGTAATATGTGACATCCCCGCTGTGAGGTTGAGATATGAATCCTATGTATCTATATATATAGGGACATCTCTGCTCCCTCAGCTACACTCATGGTCGCACTATAGCAATATGCTCCCATGCCCATATCTGAGCAAGAACGGCTTTGCATGCCCAAGTCCTGTTCCCTGATAAACTATCTCATGGAGCTCATGGTACATGTCTGCAAGGATGATTGGCCCCCATGCCATCCACCATGGGTGAGCAATCAAATCCGCCACTAATCTCCCCCAGCCCAATGGAAAACCCTTCTAACTCCTATCAGTAATAAGGGCTTGTGCAATGATAGAACAAATGATGCATGACATCAGGAAATCCCTACCAAACTCCTCAACTAATCAATCCCAGCTCAGATGCCTGTCAATAATGGTGACATCCTGAAACATATCCTGCATGACCTACCTCCCCTCTGTCAAATCCTAATCATAGTACACCTGTGCCAACAAACAATCATGCCAATTTCTATCATATGAAAACTTTACACCTATGACTATGTATAAACATGATTATACTTACAGGATCTCCATGGCTCGGAACCCGTAAGATCTGATAGACATCCTCAAGACTAATCGTAGCCTCTCCAGTAGGAAAGTGGAAGGTGTTGTGCTCGCTATGCCATCTCTCAGCTAGTGCAGTCAACAACCCATGATCCAACTGAATGTGGGGCATCTACAGCAAATAACCAAACCCCATCTCCCTCAGGTTTGCTTTCCCTGAATCATCAAGATCCTGAACGCATCGTAGTCCAGTCACTCGAGGTGCTCTAACGAGAAGTGCAGGAAAGTTCTCCTACAAGCCATTTAACCCAAACCAGATGTTAGAACATATCATAATGGATGTATAAAATCAGTATAAAACATCTTAAAAGAAAACATTGTCAAGACCCATGTCATTTTTCTCAAAAACATTAAAACATGTTATTTTTATATACTGTGCGACACTATTTTTTGACTAAGTATCATGTGATACTTTCTTCAATACCAGTGTGATGATATCTTTGCCTGTGATACTTCACATAGCATCACATGATATTTCATCTAGTATCATGCGATACTAGATTCAATAGTTGTGCGATGCTATTCTGACCCACGAAGTATCGCACAATAGAGATCCTCAAAGAGTGCGATACTTCTAAAGTATCGTATGACTTTTCCTATGAAGAAAATTTGACAAAGTTTGAAAACTTTAAAAATGTGTTTTAATTTGACATTAAAGCTCATAAATGACCAACAAAGTGAGTTTTTCTGAAAACATACCGGGGCACCATACTATGGAGGCCGGTTGTTCAACCGAGTGCACTCAAATCGATGCTTGTGGACCAGGATCGCTTCTTACTGGGCCATTTTCTCTCTCTAAAGCTTTAAAGATTCTCAAATCACTAAAAGACAAATGATTTTGAAAATGACCTTTTTATCCCCTTTTATAGCATTTTGACTTTTTGATCAAATTTCAAAACACCTCGAAATTGCATGAAAACTATACCCCTAGCTAATTTTGACATCCTGGATCCATTTTCAGGATCAAAATCAAAATTTGAGTTCATCTTGATAGTCAAAATTGAATTTTAAACTTTCTCCCTCTTCTGCACAATTGGCTGATCATTTGAGGCCTAATCCTTCGATCTTTGTTGGGGCACCTTCATTTCTTCATCCCCATCTCTTTCAAACTTCTATTCTTTCATTCATTTTCATTTGATTCATCTCTCTGAGGTTTGACTTCATCCTTAATCTATATCTTTCTCAGTCACACCTAGTCAAACTAGGGCATATCTTCACTACCTAATGGTTATCCTATCATCCTACCACTTTCGATTATGATTTCTAGTGACTTGATCAAGTTTATCAATTTGTTGTTCTCCTCTACCTAATTTTGATTCTGATTCTGAGGGGGCGGTACCTATTAGCTTTAATCTTTGATTCAACTTATCAATCAGCTTTGCTTGAGATTCTTATCTCTTATTTGAGACTTGATTATCATCTAGCTATATAGGTGTTGGTCTTGTCTTTCAACTTATCTTTGTCAGCTTATGCTTATGCTTGTCCTGATATGTTCCCATCCATCAAAAACATGTTTGGATTATTTTGTGATCCCAAATCGATCTCACATTTCAATTCCATTCTTTGACCACATGTGATCCCAAATCAATCTCACATTAGTCAAAGAGGGGCAAATGTATGCACCGTAAAATGGTCGCCTAGACTTTGGACCCCCATTCAACAATTTATCAAATCCCTGAATCAATATTTTCAAAAATCAACATTTTATCAAATATATCAATTTCCTTGATCAAATCCTATTTTATCATTTTTGATTATTTTCCTTGGGCTAACCATTTTATCCTAAAGTCTTTATTTATTTAAAAGGAATTTCCTCCCTTTTTATTAAATAAAAAAGCCCTCACTTTTCCTCTTATCCTAAGTTGCACAAATAAAGCATTATTCTTATTTTATAAAAAGAAGAAAAACACTTTTTGTCTCATATGGACACAAAAGTCAACTCTTATTTTCTTATTGGAGGATATTTGTGCACATGGATTTCTCCTCTTTGATACTCCACCCTTGATTAAATATTTTACCTCTTAATCTCCATGGTCTATTCTTTCTCATTTCTTATAAAAGGAGAGCTCTCTTCTCATTTTAGGATCCATCTTTTGAATGCTAACCTTATCCTGGAGGATTTCTTGGAGACTTTGGAGCTTTTGGAGATCATTTCTTGCATTCTAGTTTCTTTCTTGTATCATAGCTTTCATGGCATCTAGCTTAGTTTCCTTTATGCTCTAGATTAGCTCACATAGATTAATTAGCAAGGCTTATAATACTTTCCTTTCATAGTTTAGCTTGCATCTTCATTCTTAGCATAGCTTGCATTGCATTTCATTCTCATTGATTCTTGAGGATATTTTCATTCTTTCCTTTGTCTCTTTGAATCTCTCATTGTGTGGTTTACTAGCAAGGTTGCATGCTTCAATAGCTCTAGCTGAGAGTAATATTCAAACAATCTTGTGACTCCATGCCTAGGGAGATCTAGGTCGCTTTCTCAAAGTTTCCCATTCATGGATTCCCTTGGAAGTAATGACTTAGAGAAGTTCACTATTTAGTGTGTACAATTGGTTCTAATTAGTTATAATCAAGAGTCTATTTGGTCCTAATTGAATCTAAATAGGTTCTAATTGGTTCTAGTTAGTTCTAATTGTTAGGAATAGTCCCAACAGATAACTGAGAGGGGGGGTGAATTAGTTATCTACAAGTTTCAATTCTTTATCCAATTAAATATACTTAAACATAAATCATAAACACAATGAGAGAACACTTGAACACAACACCAATATTTTAGCTACGGGGAAACCCAAATAGGTAAAAACCCCTGTGGGAATTGACACCCACTAATATTCTATACTAGTGTATTATGATCCTTGTTAGAAGATCCTTAACCTTGTTAGGAGTTTCTTTACAATATATTTAGTATAGTAGACCTAGTCAAGGGGCGGACCTTTTTAGGATTCTTTTACAATAGTCCTTGTTAGGGGAGAGGACACACTATCCGAGAGCACACTACTCAAAGGGGTGAAGGCTATAGCCTTCTGAATAATAGATATGCACTATATCTGAATCTTGGTGAACTACGCTTAGACTTGCTATTTGGATTAGTTCCAATGTATAGCACAAACATGCTACTTGGTCACATAGACCTTCTTCTGATGGTTCAACTCTTCACACACTCTTCTCTGCTCTTCACAATCAACTCTTAACCACACTCAAGCAATCACAAATGATTGCCTATAAATATCTTTCCTCTAAATGATATAATCAAGTCAGCATGTTAGAACCACCTTGAAATCATATTAGAGAAGCCATAACAAACTCCAATAATAATTCAGTCAGCTCTACTAAGCACACAACATATTATGGGACCTATCCAATAAGATAATTGTAGATGCATGCTACACACTATCAGCTCTACCAAAATAACTATATCTTTCTCCTCAAGTTGAATTACTTTATACACTCTTAACTAAACATCACTAACTCTTCTCCAAGCTTAAATACAAGGGCACATACCAAAATGATAGAAACAACTCAAAAACCAATATAATCTCTGTTGGCTCTTCTGAACAAACACAAGAAACTACTATAGGTGAATAGCGACTGCATAACTTCACTTATACTAAACATCTAACTCTACGTCCATGAATGTAACATCACTAATATGTCTTCATTATATATCCAAGTGCACAAGGCTCCATGATAACTATACGGACAACCATACACAAAACATTGTTGTAAACACTAAGATGTGCACTTCTCTAAGCCATTACTTCCAAGAGAATCCATGAATGGGAAACCTTGGGAAGGTGACCTAGAGCTCCCTAGGCATGGAGTGCAAGGGTTTTAAGAATTCTCTTAGCTAGAGCTATTAAGCCAATAACCTTGCTAGTAAACCATGCAATGGGAGATTCAATGAGACAAGGGCAAGAATGTCAATATCCTCAAGAATCCAAATGGAGATGAAATGCAAGCTATGCTAAGAATGAAAATGCAAACTAAGCTATGGAAATGAAAGATATAAGTATTACAAATCCTTTCTAATTAAGCTATGTGAACTAAACTAGAGCATCAAAGGAAACTAAGATAAGAAATCATAAATATGAAGCTAAGCTAAGAATGCATGAATGGAGACTAAATGAAATAAGATCTCCAAAAGCTCCAAAGTCTTCAAAAGCTCCAAAGTCTCCAAGAAATATTGCAGCATAAGATTAGCATAAAAATTTGGGATCATAGAATGAGAAAAGAGCTCTTCTTTTATAGAAAGTGAGAAGGAATGGACCATGGAGATTAAGAGGCAAAAGATTTAATCAAGGGTGGAGCTTGAAAGAGGAGCAATCCATGTGCACAAGTTTCCTCCAATGAGAAATAAGTGTTGACTTTTGTGCCCCATATGAGACAAAAAGGCCCTTTCTTATTTTTATAAAATAAGAATAATGCTTTATTTGTGTAACTTAGGATAAGAGGAAAGTGGGGGCTTTTTATTTAATAAAAGGGGAGGGAATTATTTTTAATTAAATAAAGACTTAGGATAAAATGGTTAGCCCATAGAATATAATTGAATAAATGATAGAATTAAGATTTGATAAAGAATAAGCAATTGATGATTCTAGCAAATAATGCTAGCAAGGGGCTAATAGTCTAGATGACCATTTTTGGGTGATTACAACTGCATGTTACTATGTTAGGAACATTGCTGACACAAGCTACTATATAACTGTCTGTACTAATAGTTAACCTCTGTGCCCATGATATCATGTTGATAACATGTCCATGTAGCATATACTAAAAGCTAACTTCATAAGTCTTCCATGCATGCTACTTACCATATGTTGTCATCAATGACAAACATACAGTCAGTACTGGCCTGCTGGCAAATCTCCAACAATCTCCCCCTTTGGCATTGATGGAAACATATGGAATGAAAAACTCTACCAATCCAAATGAATAATTCTTTTATAACATTCTCCATTTCCTCTTCAAGACTCCCCCAAAGATGAGTCATAACTGAATGTTGCTCCCCCAAAGACTTTCTTCAACATTCTCCATTTCCTCAATTGAATTGTTGTCATAACTGAATGTTGCTCCCCCTTAGTATATTACTCCTCTTTCTATTTTTCATGACTATATATTACTCCCCCTTTGACATCAATGGCAAAGCACGCCAAACAATTTAAGCACCAGTACTACTCTAGAAGTAGAGTATTCAACCACCCATCAGTCCCTGAGTACTAATGCTTTTCCTTCTTTCTTCTAAGTAGAATCAGGGAAGGGAATTACTCCCATCTTTTCCCTGAGATACTCAAAAGTATCCTTAGGCAAGGGCTTTGTGAAGATGTCTGCTAACTAATCTTTAGTACTTACATAGTCCACCTTGACTTCTTTCTCTACCACTTTTTCTCTTAGGAAGTGATACTTGATCTCAATGTTCTTTGTCTTTGCATGCATCACATGGTTCTTCGACATGTTGATAGTGCTAGTGCTATCACAATGAATAATAATATGATAGTCAATCTAAATTCCAAGGTCCTTTATCATCTACTTGATCCAAACAATTGTAGAACAATTCAAGGCTATTGCAACATACTCTGCTTCTGCTGTTGACTGAGAAATACAATTTTGTTTCTTTCTTGTCCAAGTGACAAGTCTATTTCCAAGAAACACTGCTCCACCTGATGTACTCTTCCTATCAACAATGCATCCTACCCAATCAACATCAATGTACACATGAAGCTCAACATTTTGTGAATTAGGATACCATAGACCACAGAATATAGTGCCTTGCAGATATTTGAATATCCTTTTTACTACCATGAGGTGACTTTGTTTAGGCTCTGCTATAAATCTTCCAACTATTCCAATTGCATTGGAAACATCTGGTCTGGTCTGAGTAAGATAAATAAGTTTTCCAATCATAGACTTGTTCAATGCTATATCTACTACTGGTGATTCATCTTTTTTTCTAAGCTTACATCCAATTATCATAGGTGTCCCTACTGGCTTACAATCATCCATATTGAATTTCTTCAATATCTCCTTTACATACTTTGACTGATTAATGAAAACTCCTTTCTCTATCTATTGTACATTCAATCCCAAAAAGTATTTGATGGGTCCAATCATGCTCAACTCAAATTCACTCTACATCTCTTTAGCAAATTCAGCACTAATTTTGTCATTACCTCCAAAGATAATGCCATCAACAAATATAGCTACAAGTAGTAGTCCTTCAAATGTCTCTCTTATGAATAGGTTACAATCTATTTCTCCTTTCTTGAATCCAATCTTTGTTAGATACCTATAAAGTCTCTCATACCAAGCTCTAGGGGCTTGCTTAAGTCCATAGAGGACTTTCTTCAATCTACATACCATATCAAGTCTATCTGATAGAGTAAATCCTTCAGGCTGCTCAATATATACTTCTTCTTTTAATTCACCATTCAGGAATGCTAACTTGACATCCATCTGATAAAATTTGAATTTTTTGAATGTTGCATAAGCTAGATACAACTTAATAGCATCTAATCTACTCACTGGTGCAAATGTGTCTAAATAATCAATGCCTTATCTTTGCACATATCCCCTACATACTAACCTTTCTTTATTTCTTACTATTGAACCATCTTCATTCATCTTGTTTCTGAATATCCACTTTGTTCCAATCACATTCTTATCACTAGGTCTTGGGATTAGTTCCCAAGTGTCATTCTTAATAATCTGATCAAGTTCTTCTTTCATAGCATCATGCCAATCTAAATCATTATATACATCTTCAACACTTAAGGGTTCAATCTGAGATAGTAAGCATGCCACCTCACTTCTAGCTGAGTTCTTTGCTTGTGATCTTGTTAAGACTTTTCCGCTTTGATCTCCAATGATGTCTTTCTTAGAATGGTTTCTAGATGTAAACTTTGGAACTTTAGGTGATGCAAACTCATCAGCCTTAGGAGTTTCTTCTTCACTTGTCTCAGGTTCATTGAATAACACATCAATACTGTCAAACATTTCTTCAATAACTATCTCACTAGTGGAGGGTCTGGGTTCTTCTTCAATCATGGGTGAGTAATCATGATATCTTTCTTGAACCATAAAATTTTCATCAACCTTAACATGAGCACTTTCAATGATCTTTTTCAATCTTAAATTGAAACATCTATAAGATTTACTTTTCGTAGAGTAACCAAGGAAAATACCTTCATCACTTCTTGCATCAAACTTGCCTACTGCTTCATCCCTCTTGATGTAGCACTTACTTCCAAAGATTCTCAAGTATTTTACTATCGAAACATTACCAAGCCATAGCTCATATGGTGTTTTGTCAACGCTAGGATTCAATTGAATTCTATTGATGGTGTAGACTTTTGTATTTACCGCATCTCACCAATAGGTGTGAGCAACTTTTCCTTCAATCATGATGGTGTGCATTGTATCAAGGATGATCATATTCCTTCTCTCTACAATTCCATTTTGCTGAGGGGTTCTAGGTGCACTTAACTGCCTCTTTATGCCATGTTCTTCATAGTACTCATAGAATCTGTTAGAGGTGAATTCTCCTCCTCTATCTGATGTCAGACATTTTATCTTTAGTCCAGATTTATTCTCAACCTTAGCTTTGAATATCTTGAACTTTTTAAATGCTTCTGACTTATCTTTCAAGAATGCAACCCACATCATTCTAGTATAATCATCAACAAATAAATTGATATACCTTTCACAATAGTATGATCTTGTTTGAGTTGGACCACATAGGTCTATATGAATTAGATCCAAATTGTTCTTTGCTGAATTGTGCTTGCTCCTGAATGAGTTTCTCACATGCTTTCCCATCACACATTCCCTGCATATAGTATCAACTAGCTTTGCTATGGTAGGTACATCTTTTATAGCCTTTACATTTCTTATCTTTACTACTTTATCAAAATTGATGATATAGTCTTTTATGCCACAAACAACTATCATCAACTTTAGCAAGAAAATAACTAGCTTCTGAATTGAGTTTGAAAACATTACCTTTAGTCTTTGAGCCTGATGCAATCATAACACCATCCTTTTTGTTAATGATGCATTTGTCATCTTTGAACTCTAGTTGATAACCTTTTCCCAGTAACTTCCCAACACTAAGAAGGTTATGTTTCAAACCATTAACATAAAGAACATCATCAGTACAATTCTTTCCATCCAAGGTGATGGCTCCTCTACCAATGATGGGTTTAGGAGTGTTATCTCCAAATCTAACCATGCCACCATTGTATTTGTCTAGATGAAAAAATCTATCTTTATCACTTGTCATGTGATGTGAACAACCACTATCTATAATCCAGTCTGTCCTTATATCAGCTTGGGAAATCAATGCTAGCTCTTGTTTCTCTTTCTCATCTTCATGATCTATTTTATTATTCATTTTCTCTATGATAGCAATAAATACAATTTATTATTTAGTTGAATCATCATCTGAGACTCCATCTCTAGCATAGTAACATTCCTTAGAGAATTTAGGCTTGTAGTCATTTTTTAACTTTCTAGCTCTTAAGGGACATTTAGATGCAAAGTGACCAATCTTATTACATGAAAAACATTTAAATGGCAATTGACCTTCATATTTTCCTTTTCCTTTCTTCTCTCTTTTGGCAATCATAGAAATGAAATTATCTAGTGTTTTCTCTTCATCATCATCATCAAAATTACTAGAAGTGTTTGTAGATTTCTTACCATGAACTGTTGCTTTGAAGGTTGTCTCACTTTTAGGTTATGTCTTCAATCTTGAAATCTCAAAAGCTGAGATTTTGTTGATCAAGGTGTCTCTTGAAATTTGATGTAAGCTGCATGGTCTCATCAAAGATTTTGTTCTTGTTTTCATATTTTGGAGTGAGGGTAGTCATCAATTTGTCGATGATGTCTTCCTCTGAGATCTCTCCACCATTGTTCTTGATTCCAGCAACTGCTTCATTGATCCTTTGATTGTAAGCTCTGATGTTTTCTTCAGGGAGCATCTCTAATGCATTGCATCTTTTCTTTCATGTTTTTTGGTGAGCATCTTTTTCTTGTTTGTCTCCTTCAAATATGTCCTCTAGGTACTTCCAAATTTTGTGGGTTGTATCTACCTTCTTTATTTCTGAAAACTCACTATCAGAAAAGGCATTGATAAGGGCTTCTTTGGCTATTGCATTCTGATGAAACAATTCCTTTTTCTTTTCAGTAGAATCATCCTTAGCAAGGTCTTCCAAGGTAGGGATCTTGACTTCTTTGATAGCTACATCAAAAACTTCAAAGGCAATGCATTGCAAATGAGTCACCATCTTGTTCTTCCAATAAAGATAATTCTCTGTTAGAAAGTAAAGATCCCCAAGATAATTGAGAGGGGGGGAGTGAATCAGTTATCAGATAATTTATCCATTCAACAGCTTTAAACAATATAATCAATGTACTGATCAACCATAGAAATATAACCATACACAATTGCACAATAACACAAGATATGTTAACTAGGGAACCTCTTGAAAAGAGTAAACCCCGGTGGGAATGATGCCCACAAAATGATGCACTAATATGAAATTTCCTTGTTAGAGGATGGACCCTGTTAGGAGTCTTATGAAATGCATTTAGTACATATAAATCCCTATTAGGAGATTTTGAATCCCTGTTAAAAGATTCTAACCCGGTTAAGAGTTTATGGAAGACAGAAGGACCCACTGCCCAAACAGCTTCAAGGCAAGATCTCTGAACCCACTGTCCAAAAGATCTTAGAATTATTCAAAGAATAATATGAAATATATTACCTTCTTCACACTATGCCAAAACTGCACTCTCTGCTACACAAGATCACAATTCCACATCTTTGTACTCACAAGTCTTCCTTCATCACTGAATTAGCTCTTTTCTTCACTTCATGCATATATTCGCATCTCATTCTTCATAGTACACATTACAATAAGGAAAAAATTCCTTCTTATATACCAAACTCAAATAATTACAAATGAGTCGGTCCTCAATTACAAAATAATAAATTCTACACGCTACACATAGAATTCACATAAAATTGTCGGCTTCCAGTTACTGTAATTTTCTCCAAACATATCCTCAAAGTTTGTGCTATGAACCATGTCATCATTAATGAGTCTCCAACATCTCTTTAACTGTGAAAAATTAGATTCCATCCCAGCTAAGAGATATCCTCCGATTTCTGAACATCGCTACACAGAAACACTGTCTAAACACTGCTTTCACCAAAATGCTCATAACTCTTACCAATGAGTGAATTTATTTTTGTGTTGTTAACCATAGGTTAATAACACACCAAAGAACATACCATCAACTGCACAAAAGCCAATCTACAATACAACATGTGTGTAAAACAAAACTGTACCTACTTTCCTGCTAATATCCAGAATATCACTGTGTTGACATCAATGACAATCCAAGTCATGAATGCAACAACAACTGCTACAGAATGACTGCCAAAACACTTTGCATTCATTCCTAACAATCTCCCCCATTGGCATTGATGGAAACATAGATGAAAAACATCCAATGTTCCAAAAATCCAATACTGCAACATCACTGCAAAATATCAAATCAAATCTTGCTTCATTTTCCTATTCAGCTCTCTCATACAATCCATAATGTTTTTCATGTATATCTCTCCCCCATTGACATCAATGATAGAAATTCTATCACTAAGTCAACAACAACTTAATGTCAAAAGACACTTTTCATAAAAATACAATAACAAGAGTCCTCATGACTCAACTCATAAACTCCCCCATAGAGGAAGTTCCAACATCCAATCCAGAAGAAAGATAGGGCTCATATACCACTGGACGGATGCAATCATCTGCATCAATTCTCAAAAATAGGTTGGGGCATAACCCCAAGCATACCTCTTAGATACACAAATGTATCCTTAGGTAAAGGCTTTGTAAATATATCTGCTATCTGCTCTTTTGTACTTATGTACTCCAATCTTACTTCTTTTTCTGCAACTTTCTCTCTTACAACATGATACTTGATCTCAATATGTTTAGTCTTAGAATGTAAAATGGGATTTTTTGACATACTCACTGTACTAGTGTTATCACAATGTATAACAAAAGGCTCATCAAACTTTATTCCAATATCTTTCAATATTTGCTTCATCCAAATAATCTGATTACAATTATTTGCTGCTGCAATATATTCTACTTCTATTGTGCTTTGTGAAGTACAATTTTGCTTCTTACTTAGCCAAGAGACCAATTTACCTCCAAGAAAAAAGGCTCCACCACTGGTGCTTTTCTTATCATCAATGTTGCCTCCCCAATCTGCATCAGTATAGGCACATAAAGTAAAATCATCAGAATTCCCATACCATAATCCATAATCCATTGTTCCTTTCAGTTATCTCAGTATCCTCTTTACTGCTGCATAATGTGATTCTCTAGGTTCTGCTTGAAATCTTGCTACAATCCCCACTGAATGTGCTATATCAGGTCTTGTATGTGTCAAGTACTGCAATCCTCCAATCATAGATCTGTACTTTTTCTACTCAACTGTTGGTGTCTCATCTTTGCTAGATAACTTATGTCCGGTTACCATAGGTGTTCCAACAGGTTTAGAATCTTCCATTCCAAATCTTTTCAATAATTCATTTAAATACTTAGTCTAACTTACAAATATACCTTCCTTGCTTTGTGTTATTTGTAATCCCAAAAAATATTTCATTTCTCCAATCATGCTCATCTCAAATTCAGTCTTCATTTCATCTGCAAATTTGTCACTAGCTTCATCTTCTTCTCCAAAGATAATATCATCAACAAATATAACTATAACCAATAAACCATTCTCAATTTCTTTTGTGTATAAGTTGTTGTCTGCTGTTCCTTTTATAAATCCCAATTTCAATAAATACTTATCCAATCTTGCATACTAGGTTCTAGGTGCTTGTTTTAATCCATATAAAGCTTTCTTTAACTTACATACCATATCTCCTTCTTGTGTCAAAGGAAAACCTTCAGGCTGCTCAATGTAGACTTCTTCTTCCAATTCACCATTCAAAAATGTTGACTTCACATCCATCTGATACACTCTGAATTTCTTGTAAGTTGCATATGCTAGAAACATTCTCACTGCTTCAAGTCTGGCCACGGGTGCAAAAGTTTCTTCATAGTCAATTCCTTCTTGTTGTGAATATCCTTTACATACCAATCTTTCTTTGTTTCTTATCACTTCTCCTTGTTCATTCATCTTGTTTCTAAATACCCACTTTGTTCCAATCACATTCTTGTCTTCAGGTCTAGGGACCAATTCCCATGTCTTGTTTTTTTCAATCTACTCTAGTTCTTCTTTCATAGCATTGATCCAATGTTCATCTTCACAAGATTCATTAGTATTCTTAGGTTCAATTTGAGAAATCAAACATAAATGTACCTTATTTTGAGTCAAAACTCCTCTATCTAAACTTCCAATAACTTGCTCAACAGGGTGATGTCTTGAAGTATACCTGTTAGGTGTCATAGTTACTGATCTTGTTTCGACTGTAGATTCTTCTCTGCTTTCTTCTTTATTTTCTTCTCTATTTTCTTCTCTATCTTCTTCAGTATGACTTTCATTCAGCAAATCACTGTTAGTTTCAAAAAATAATTCTGCATTTTCAATGTTAGGCTGAGGTTGTGCTTCTCCATCAGATTCATAATCAAACATTCTTTCCTGAATTTTAAACTTCTCATCAACTTTTACATTTGCACTTTCAACAATAGTCTTAGTTCTTTTGTTATAACATCTATATGATTTTCTATTTAAAGAATATCCAAGAAATATTCCTTCATCACTTCTAGGATCAAACTTTCCTATATCATCATCTCTCTTTATATAACATTTACTTCCAAAAATTCTAAAATACTTAACTGAGGGTGTATGTCCAAACCATAATTCATAAGGTGTCTTGTTTGTATCTACTCTGATTTGTACTCTATTCATAGTGTATACTGTTGTGATCACTGCTTCTCTCCAAAAAGTTTTAGCCAAATCATTTTCAAACAACATAGCTCTTGTTGCTTCAGTTATTGACCTGTTTCTTCTTTTTTCTATACCATTTTGTTCTTGTGTTCTAGGGGCTGAAAGTTGTCTCTTAATGCCATTTCACAAAAATTGTTAAACTCTCTAGATGTAAATTCACCA
Source organism: Chamaecyparis obtusa (assembly GCA_027943335.1). NCBI lineage: Eukaryota > Viridiplantae > Streptophyta > Pinopsida > Cupressales > Cupressaceae > Chamaecyparis > Chamaecyparis obtusa. The sequence goes on along the minus strand of BSBK01006140.1, from coordinate 636,973 downwards.
CCTCTATCAGATCTTAGACACTTAATCTTCATTCCAGATTCATTCTCAATTTTGCTTTTCATGATCTTAAATTTATCAAATGCTTCAGATTTTTCTTTCAAAAATGCAATCCACATCATTCTTGTAAAATCATCAACAAGAATCATAAAATACCTTTCACCATAGAATCCTCTAGTCCTAGTAGGACCACTCAAGTCTGTATGAACAATCTCCAACTTCTCTACCGATGTGAACTTCTTATTGGGAAATGAACTCCTTTTCTACTTTGCCATCATACATTCTTTGCAAATCATGTTAGTAGGTTTCATAATTCTAGGTAAATCTCTTACCGCAAGTGTAGTGCTCACCTTGACAATATTATCAAAGTTTATATGACAAAACCTTTTATGCCATAACCAACTGTCATCAATCCTAGTTATCAAACATGTCATCTCAGTAGGATTCAACTAAAATACATTATCTCTGGTTCTGGATCCTTTTCCAATCAGATTTCCATCTTTATCTTTTATCACACAAGTTTTCTCAGAAAACCAAACTTGATAACCCTTATCAACCAATTGTCCAACGCTTAGTAGATTATGTCTTAGTCCATAAACAAAGTAAACATCATCAGTGTTAGTCTTTCCATCAAGAGTAATAGATCCTATACCCTTAATCAAACAAGGTGCATTGTTACCAACCCTAACAATTCCTCCATCATAATTATCTAACTTAACAAACTTTCTTTTATCTCCAGTCATATGATGTGAACAACCACTATCTATAATCCAATCAGATTTCTTTTCAACTTGTGAAACTAATGCTTTTTCTTCCCTTTTATCAAATTCAGAACTTTCTTCTTTAATTGCTACAAATCCTATTTCCTCAAAGTTATCATTATCACTGTCACTTAAATGTTTTTCAATTCTTGCTTCAAAATCTTCATCATTTGCATAATAACATTCTTTAGATCTCCTAGGTTTAAATTTACTTCTATACTTCTTAACTCTTTTAGGACATTTAGATGCAAAATGACCATATTCTTGACAAGTCAAACATTTAAAGATTTTCTTACCATTTGGTTCTCTTTTTACAAGTAATGCAATACCTTCTTCAATCTTCTTATCTTCCTCAGATCTGCTACTGCTGGCATAATCTCCATTCACACTAGTACTTCTTATAGGTCTAATGCTAAGAGCACTGAATGCTATTTCCATTCTAGGTAGCTCTCCTGATAATCTCAAGTTCATCTCTGTTGTTTCTAATCTTCCAAGAAGAGTCTCTCTTGAAAAGTTTGATGTACAAGGTATCACTTGTTCAATCATCTGCGTTGTCTGCTTGAATACTGGTGTCAAAGTTCTCAGAATTTTCCATATCACTTCATTCTCTGTCTTATCACCTCCACAAGACTTTATTCCTGTCACAATCTCAGACATCCTACCAATATAACTTCTAATAGATTCATCTTCCATCATTCTGATATCTTCAAATGCACAAATCCAATTATGTAATCTAGCCTTCTTTGCATTTTCATCACCTTCAAAAGTAGAATGTAAAGCTTTCCAAATTGCATGAGATGTTTTCAAACATCTTACCTGACTATATTCATTCGCCGGTAGTGCTGATAAAAGTGCTTCTCTTGCAAGTATGTTACACATGAATAGATCTAGTTCATCTTTAGTTCCTACCTCTAGATTGTCTTCCTCAATGATAGTCTTCTCATTCTTTTTAATCAACCAATAACTTGGTCCTAAACACAATAGATGTGTCTTCATCTTTTCTTTCTAGCTATCAAAATTTACTCCATCAAACTTAGGGCTTTCTTTTCTGAAATTCACCATGGATCTCCTTAAGTTGTTAAACTTTTCTTTCAAGGACCTGCTGCTCTGATACCAATTGTTAGAAAGTAAAGATCCCCAAGATAACTAAGAGGGGGGGGGGTGAATCAATTATCAGATAATTTATCCATTCAATAGCTTTAAACAATATAATCAATGTACTGATCAACCATAGAAAGATAACCATACACAATTGCACAATAACACAAGATATGTTAACTAGGGAACCTCTTGAAAAGAGTAAACCCCGGTGGGAATGATGCCCACAAAATGATGCACTAATATGAAAGTTCCTTGTTAGAGGATGGACCTTGTTAGGTGTCTTATGAAATACATTCAGTACATATAAATCCCTGTTAGGAGATTTTGAATCCCTGTTAAAAGATTCTAACCCGGTTAAGAGTTTATGGAAGACAGAAGGACCCACTGCCCAAACAGCTTCAAGGCAAGATCTCTGAACCCACTATCCAAAAGATCTTAGAATTATTCAACAAAATAATATGAAATATATTACCTCCTTCACACTATGCCAAAACTACACTTTCTGCTACACAAGATCACAATTCCAGATCTCTGTACTCACAAGTCTTCCTTCATCACTGAATTAGCTCTTTTCTTCACTTCATGCATATATTCGCATCTCATTCTTCATAGTACACATTAAAATAAGCAAAAAATTCCTTCTTATATACCAAACTCAAATAATTACAAATGAGTCAGTCCTCAATTACAAAATAATAAATTCTACACGCTACACACAGAATTCACATAAAACTGTCGGCTTCCAGTTACTGTAACTTTCTCCAAACATATCCTCGAAGTTTGCACTATGAACTACATCATCAGTAATGAGTCTCCAACATCCCTTTAACTACACAAAATCAGATTCCATCCCAGCTAAGAGATATCCTCTAATTTTCGAACATCACTACACAGAAACACTGTCTAAACACTGCTTTCACCAAAATGCTCATAACTCTTACAAATGAGTGAATTTATTTTTGTGCTATTAACCATAGGTTAATAACACACCAAAGAACATACCATCAACTGTGCAAAAGCCAATCTATAATACAACATGTGTGCAAAACAAAACTATACCTTCTTTCCTGCTAATATCCAGAATATCACTGTGTTGACATCAATGACAATCCAAGTCATGAATGCAACAACAACTACTACAAAATGACTGCCAAAACACTTTGCATTCATTCCTAACATTCTCTCCATCAAAATTAGGACTTTCTTTTCTGAAGTATACCATCTGATCAACCTCAAGCTGTTAAAATTTATCTCTGAGGCACCAAGCTCTGATACCAATTGTTAAGAATAGTCCCAAGAGATAAGTGAGAGGGGGGGTGAATCAGTTATCTACAAGTTTCAATTCTTTATCCAATTAAATATACTTAAACATAAATCATAAACACAATGAGAGAACACTTGAATGCAACACCAATATTTTGGTTATGGGGAAACCCAAATAGGTAAAAACCATGGTGGGAATTGACACCCACTAATATTCTCTACTAGTGTATTATGATCCTTGTTAGAAGATCCTTAACCCTATTAGGAGTTGCTTTACAATATATTTAGTATAGTAGACCTAGTCAAGGGTTGAACCCTGTTAGGAGTCTTTTACAATAGTCCCTATTATGGGAGAGGATGCACTGTCTGAGAGCACACTGCTCAAAGGGGTGAAGGCTACAACCTTCTAAATAATAGATACACACTATATCTAGATATTGGTGAACTGCGCTTAGACCTTTTGTCTAAATTAGTTCCAATGTATAGTACACACACTTTACTTGGTCACATAGACCTTCTTCTGATGGTTCAACACTTCGTACACTCTACTCTGCTCTTCACAATCAACTTTGAACCACACTCAAGAAATCACAAATGACTACCTATAAATATCTTTCCTCTAAATGATATAATCAAGTCGGCCTATTAGAACCACCTTGAAATCATATTAGACAAGCCATAACAAACTCTAATAATAATTCAGTCAGGTCTACTAAGCATGCAACATATTTTGGGACCTATCCAATAAGATAATTGTAGACACATGCTACACACTGTCGGCTCTACCAAAATAACTGTATCTTTCTCCTCAAGCTGAATTACTTTATGTGCTCTTAACTAAACATCACTAACTCTTCTCCAAGCTTAAATCCAATGGCACATACTAAAATGATAGGCGCAACTCCAGAACCAATATAATCTCTGTTGGCTCTTCTGAACAAACACAAGAAACTGCTACAGGTGAATAGCGACTGCATAAATTCATTTATACTGAACATCAGAGTCTGTGTCCATGAATGTAACATCACTAATATGTCTTCATCATATATCCAAGTGCACAAGGCTCCATGATAACTGTATGGACAACCATACACAGAACACTTCATATTACTATGTCGGGAACACTATTGACACAAGCTACTATATAATTGTCTATACTAACAATTAACCTCTACGCCCATGATATCATGCTGATAACATGTCCATGCAACATATACTAAAAGCTAACTTCATAAGTCTTCCATGCATGCTACTTACCATATGTTGTCATCAATGACAAACATACAGTCAGTACTGGTCTGCTGGAAAATCTCCAACACTAAGTAGGTGCTAATTTATTGTAATTGAGTCTAATTGGCTTCTAATAGGTCATATTAGGTCCTAATTGGTCCTAATTGAGTCTAATTAGGTTCTAATTGGTTCTAATTGATTCTAATTGGGTGGACTAATAGGTCCTATTAGTCCTAATTAGTCCTAATAGGTCCTAATAGGTCCTATTAGGTCCTAATTAGTTCTAATTGGTCTTAATTGGGTCTATTGGTCCTAATTGAGTCTAATTAGGTGCTAATTTATTGTAATTGAGTCTAATTGGGTTCTAATAGGTCATATTAGGTCCTAATTGGTTCTAATTGAGTCTAATTAGGTGCTAATTAGTTCTAATTGATTCTAATTGGATCCTAATTTAGGTCTTATTAGTCCTAATTAGTCAGGTAATAGGTTCTAATAGGTCCTATTAGGTCCTAATTAGTCCAAATAGGTCTACAGTTAGGTCTAGTCAAGTCTAATAGGTCCTAATTGGTCTAGTTACCTATCTAATTGGGACTAATAGGTATAGTTAAAGGTCTATTTGGACCCCAAAAGGTCCTAATACATCTATTAAATGGTCAGACTAACAAGTCCTAATAGATCTAATTGGTAGGACTAGATTAGGTCCTAGTTAGGTCTAGACTTGGTCCTAATAGGTCTAGTTATACCTCTAAATTGGTCTTAATAGGTCCTAATTGCTAATAATTAGTCTTATTAGGTCTAAAATTAGGTATTATAATATCACATTTACATGAACATTAAGACAAGTCTTGACCATCAACTTAAAATATCTAGAGAGAAACATCTTAGACATACCTTGTTCCTGACAATAATATCTTTTTCATGATTCTTCACGTAGTCTTTGTTCAGTCTCTTTTGAATAATGTCATGTACTTTTGTTTAGCCTTCTCTTTTTATTTCCCATCACAACTTAGAAAATTATTTCGTGCCAAAATGTCTTCCTTCTCCTAAATGCGAATTATTTTACATCTTTCAGATTTATGAATTGAAAAAAATATACATTTATTTATACCCAATCCTTATTAACCAAAAATTACACCAAAAACGCTGACATAGGTTTCTATCAAAAGTCAAAGTTGACTTTCGATCGAAACTAACTGACTTTCTATCGAAAGTAATTTAGTAATGGCTAGAAATCACATTTTTTAGGAAAGTACTTTCGATCGAAAGTCAAAAGTTTCGATCGAAAGTGCTTGGTTTAGGCCATGGTTGCAAGTTTTGAAGAAATCATAAGAATTTCATGGCTTCAGGCTTCAAGCATGATGATCAAATGGAAGAATAAGAAGATGTACTTTTGCATACAACAAGTACTCGGAAATAGCTTTCTAACGATTATATATTTGACTATTTTTTAATTTATTATGTGTATGGTTTTTTATGTTAAACAAATGTAGGTTTTTTATCAAATATAAACCTCTAAGTTTGACGTTTAATGAAAAATAGTAAAAAAGGGAAATTTTTTTGAAAAATAATAGTGCCCTCTATATTCGACTCTACTTTCTATTAAAAAAAAAATTGAAATTTGATAAATACACAATAAGTTATAAGCTATGTAGTTAAGGTATGTCAAAATTATGGTTTAGTTAACTTCAAACATTAATAAAATATGCAATAATAGTGATAATGTTGTCAAACTAGTTGCATGCCCTCCGTATGGATGTTACAAAACTAAATTTGAAAGAATCACATTCATATCTATTTTACAAAAAAAGTTATGCTCTATGAAAACAAAGTTACTATTTGAAAATGACGTTTTTAGTACCATACCTGTTTTCATGGGAGAAAGAAAAAAGTATTTAAATAAATTCAATATATATATATATATATATATATATATATATATATATATATATATATATATATATATATATATATATATATATATAGAATCTAGACAGAAAATCCTAAAAGACTCTAATTTACTTCATCCTCTGATTTTGAACGGTTCAATGGAAATATGCATCCAAATCTGAAAGTTTTTCTCAAATTGTAGAGTTCAGTGTCCATTTAGGCAAAAAAGTGTAACCCACTATTGTGGGTTCACCCCCAACATTATGCATTCATTACTCATATGCTAGGAAATTCTTAGAGGTTAAAATTAACAAAGAATATGTCTAACAACCAACATCAAATGAGTTCAATAGAACCATCCTTTTAAGGTATTTATTTTTATACATGCATTTACAAAAACATTTTACAATTATACTGGAATTCATAATTTATTTTTAAAAAGGGTTTAATGCTTGAAATCTCCCTAATTTTCCTCTTATATGATTTATTTATCTTATTGATTCAGCCTATATAATTACTCTCAAGATTTGATATCTAATCTATGCATTTGATCATTTACTACTTTAATTTTATAGGTTTCAAAGACATGTTGGATATAATACAAAATCCCTTTGTCAAATGTAAATAATAAATCTATTTTTATACTGTGCTAGAAATTAGCCAGCTGACTATGAAGGACACTAGTGAGGGTTTGAGGAAATTAAATGAGCAAGCAATGGCAGCTCATAATATCTCAAAGGGAAAGATCACCTCTCCTTCCAGCAGTGGCAAAGCAACAAGGGTGTGTAGTGTGTAAGACACATGGGTGAAGAAAAGGAGTAGAGATAGGATCAAGGAGGACGGTGCCAAGGTGGATACTAGGAGCATTGTTAAGATTAGAAAATAGAAATCTAACAGTTACATGCAAATATAACCAATAATGCAAAGGAATAAAGTACACAGTAGTAGAACAAGGAGACATGAATATTTAATGTGGTTCACCCAATCTTGGGCTACGACCACCAAATAAAGAATCCAATCTTATTATCCAGTAATTTAAAAGTGGGGAAAAATGAACCTCCAAGTCTAATTAGGCTTCATACAACAACCATTTCTTCCATGCTAGGACCTACAACTAGATTGAGGAGTAAGAGTAACCTAGCATGACCCCTTTAGATAGCATAGTTAGGAAAGTTAAGGGTATCAATAAGAATATCATTAGGAAGAAAAAAAATATGATTAAGATGTTATAGCACTACAACAAAATAGGCAATTAGCTCCCTTTTTTACTTCCATTCACTGTTTCAATGTATTTTTTTCCATTTTGCTGAAAAGTCAGCGCTATTTTTCAGAATGGTGCTATTTTTGGCACTGTTTGCACTGAGTAAAATAAGTAGGTGCTAAATTAGGCACCTAAATTAGCACTTAAATTAGTGCCTAATTTAGCACCTAAATTAGCCCCTTCTTTAGCACCTAATTTAACACCTAAATTAGTAGTGCCTAATTTAGCACCTAAATTAGTAGTACCTAATTTAGAGCCTAAATTAGTAGTGCCTAATTTAGCACCTAAATTAGTAGTGCCTAATTTAGCGCCTAAATTAGTAGTGCCTAATTTAGCACCTAAATTAGTAGTGCCTAATTTAGCACCTAAATTAGTAGTGCCTAATTTAGCGCCTCAATTAGTAGTGCCTAATTTAGCGCCTAAATTAGTAGTGCGCAATTTAGCGCCTAAATTAGTAGTGCGCAATTTAGCGCCTAAATTAGTAGTGCCTAATTTAGTGCTAAATTAGTAGTGCCTAATTTAACGCTAAATTAGTAGTGCCTAATTTAGCACCTAAATTAGTAGTGTCTAATTTAGTACCTAAATTAGCTTCTAATTTAGCACCTAAATTAGCTTCTAATTTAGCACCTAAATTAGCTTCAAATTTAGCACCTAAATTAGCACCTATTTTAGTTTCATCTATTTTAGTGCCTAGTTTAGCACCTAATTAGCACCTATTTTAGCACCTAATTTAGTGTCTAAATTAGCTCCCAATTTAACACCTGAATTAGTGCCTATTTTAGTAGTATCAAATTTAGCGCCTTGTTTAGCACCTAAATTAGCACCTAATTTAGAACCTAAATTAGCACCTAATTAGTAGCATCTAATTTAGCATCTAATGTAGTGCCTAAATTGGTGCTTAATTTAGCCCCTAAATTAGCACCTAAATTAGTGTATAAATTAGCACCTAAATTACCACCTAAATTATCATTATCCATTATAAAGGCCCCAAAACTATCCTTATGCATGCATGCATTACATGGGCTCCATAACCAACGTAGAACTACTCCTAAAAATACTCCAAAACTATCCATAATTTATGCAAAAAAGAACCCTACTTATAAACTGTCCAAACCTATATTCTTTGATTGTTCCTGCAACTACTAAAACATTGTTCTGTGACTATTCCTACAATCATTGGAACTCTATGTGTTGTGACTTTTTTTTCTCCTCATAACTTCATTGTTCTATTTAATTTGACATTAAAATGAATTTATGAACTCTATAAACCTTCATTGAATTCGATCAAGAGATAACTGAATGTCCCTTTGTTTCAGACGTGTCAATTCTTATTTTACCCTCTAAATAAGATTGTATTTCTCTTCTATTTTACTCACAAACTACAATGAGGGGAAAAACCTTTACTATTATCTCTTATTTGTTTTCCCACCTCTTTCCCTAACTATAAACATTTCAAAGACTTCTACCCTCAATGAGGTTCCATTGACCTTTACTATCAACGAACAAACAACATTCCTTAAAACCAAAATTTGATGAGTCCTAGAAGTTGTGTTTCTTTCCTTACAAGGGTAAGTGCACCAAGATGGTGTACAAAAAGGGGGTATAAGTGGCCACTTTTTTCTTCTTTTTGAAATCAGGTAAACCTGAACTTCATAGAGAAATTTGAGGGTCATGCACTCAAAACTAGGAATTGTGAAAAGAATGAGAATTGTATTACTCTGAATTTGGTTTCTAAACTACTAAAGTTTTAAAAAATGGATAAGGTTAAGAGGGTCAAACCTATCGCACACAAAAAAAAAATTCCTGAGTTTTTTGGAAAACATAACATAGCTATTTTCATGTGCTTCACAAAATATATAGTTAGATTTAGTTTTTTGCAAAATACTTTGGTAGGATGATAGGTAAGAGTGAGATCTAGAAGCTATGTATTTTTTTTTAATTTTTCGTTGAGTATGTTTTTCTAATGATTTTTTAAAGTGACCACATCTTGAAAATGTGGTACATGTTCATACGATGGGCATAACTTGCATGAAAATAATTTAAAATGCAAAATTCTTCTTTTTAAAGTGTATATAATATAGTGGGGAATAGTAATCTGTAATTTGTTTTGACTTTGGTCAAGTAGATCAAAATTTATTAAGAAAATAGTAGACATATGTCTGTGAGGATTGTCAAGGAACTAGCAAAGAAAGTTAAAGTTTACTATACTTATGTTGTCCAAAAATAGAAAAATTTATATGGTCACAAATCTGAGAAGACGTGTAAGAGTATGGGGGTAATTTTAGAGATACCCAATTAATCACTTGTAAACCTAATGATGAAGAAGTTGACAAATCATGTTGGAAGTTGATAAATCATGTTGGAAGTTGAAAAATCATGTAAAAGGACAAAAATGGAGGGAAAATGGGCTTGCAAGCCTTAGGGTCATTTTCCAACCCTTTTACCAAGACAAAACCTGTACAGGTTGTGATATACAAAGTTACTCACTCGGGTTTTGAAAATAAAAATCACAATTTCAAATTCTACATAACCCGTATGGGTTATGAAGACATAAGACATCATTTTCAATTTCAGATAATGTGTGTAGGTTATGAATACATAAAATTAAATTCTTATAAATGTGTAATACACTACACATATTTATATATTTACATATAGGATATGTGTCTATTTATGTATATATACAAATCTATAGAACTATATATACATATATTTATATAGATATATGACTGTATACATGCTTGAATCTTCTCATTTCCTCTCTCTCCTATCTTCGTCATGTCATCAACATATATGTCTATTTTGATCCCTAATTATCCTTGTTGATCTCTCTCTCTCTCTCTCTCTCTCTCTCTCTCTCTCTCTCTCTCTCTATATATATATATATATATATATATATATATATATATATATATAATTCCCCCTCTCTCCATCTCTCTATATTTATCCTACTCTCTCTCTCCCCACTTCCTCTTGGGTTTCTTGTTTTACATAACCCCTATGGGTTATGCAAAATTAGGGCTAATAGTTTTTATTTTACATAACCCATATGAGTTATGAGGAAATCTTTATATTTTACTCCCAAGGGCCTTAAAACTAGCATTGCAAATTTTATGGAGGTCCCACTATTGTTTCACATGATTTTCTACGATATTAACAATCAAGTTTGCATTTTTTATTGTCAGATTAATTTATCTTCTTTTTTGTTTTGTTCTTGAATTTAATTTATCATTAAATTACTTGATATTATAACCAAATGATGTTGATGTGTTTATTTCTTGGTATTTTATTTTGCATGTTATGTGTAGGACAATCAATATTGAAACAATGGGAAAGAACAAGAGAGGATCGATTAAACAATGAGAGGTAGCAAAGGAAAGACAAAACTAGCATATGAGGAGATTACGTGAAGGTACATCATGTAATGCACCTAATGAAAATGATGAACATGCAACAATTCAAATTGACATTATGAATGTACTTAATGCACAAAATCAAAATGATCAACGTACATCGATTGAAATGTATGTGACAAATGCACCTAATTCACCAAATGAAATTGATTAACACACACAATTTCAAATGCATTTGTGATGAATGCACCTAATGAATGAAATGAACATACACCATTTGAAATTTATGTGATGAATGCACCTAATGCACCTAATTAATTTGAAGAAGATACACCATTTCAATTTGATGTGATTAATACACATAATGCACCTAATGAAAATGAAGAGCATTCCCCAATCTTAACACCTCCTAGAATAATTCATAGAAAACCAAAGTTTCTAATTGACATTGATGAAAATATTGTGAAGCCAATGCATGATAAAATTTCTCAAAGAACTTGTAGAAAATTTGGAATAACTATTGTGAAAATTTAAACCAAAGTGGAAGATGCCAATTAGTTGTTGAGATGATTAAAAATATGAAATGTAGAGAGACAATGAGAATTTTTTAGTTAAGGAGATCTGAAAAAAGTAGTTAAAGAACAATTGTGATAAATCTATTTGATGCATACCAATCGATTGGTTCAAAAACATGCAATAAAGATGCTAATGTTACTTTTCATTTCCTCACATCAACCATAATGGGAAAGGAAATGAAAAAATCTCTTTTAATAAGAAAAATAAGCAAGTCATTAAGGATAAGTAGAACAACACTAAGCAATTCCTTAGAGAGGTGAGAGAAAAAATTTGAAGGACAAGGAAAATAACAACATAATTCTCTTTGGGCATTCTCAGGTAGATTCCCACGCAAGGACAAGGTTGTTGTTGATGCAATAAGACTATTAATTGACAAATTTTGGCATGACAACACAAGAGTTTCACCCTACCAAAGAGATGTTGTGAGAAGGTAAATTGTAATTATAAATCGCAAGCCACATCCAAAAAACTATTTAGATATGACTCAAACACAAGTTTATGAAAGGTTTCTTCAAAGCTTTTCTAAAATTAAAATTCGTCAAAGATTTTTTGAGATGACAAAACTATTTATGTTAAGATTAATAATGTGCGTACTATGTGTTGTTGTAGGGTTCATGTTGAATTTTCCATGCATTGTGATATTCATCGTTATTTTTGTTGTACTTTGCACACTAATGATGTTTTACAAGAATGTGGTCTACAAGCACTTCCCAAGTCACCGAGAGAAGTTTTTCAAATGTACTATGTAGATGAGATGATGGGTGCATTAACAATAAGATGATGTGTTTTAAAGGTTTTTGTCCTACATGCAATAGTTTGAAAAAGTTGCATAGATGCCTACATCTAGATAGCACACATAAAATTGGTAAGAAAATAGTTTCTATTGGAAAAAAAAATTCAATCACATATGGTGTTAAAGATGGAAAAGAATGAAAGATGTGTGAGTTAGTGAAAAGGGATATATGTGTAGCTGACTTTATGAATATGTTTAAAGAGAAACTAGTTTATGAGTACATATGTCACACACATAGAGTCAAGTGGTTAAATGAAAAATTCAAGTTGTGTAATGACACTATTGTCTTTTTCATTGATTTTGATGAGAATTATACACTAAATCTTAAAATGAATTACAACCTATGTATTACCACTCTACACAAGTCACAATTTTCATACACATAGCATTCATGCATACACATGATAGCATAGAGGAGGACATAAAATTTATAAGAGAGTACCAGTTCTATATTAGTGATGATCGTACTCATTTGTTAGATTTTCTGAAAGGATACTTTATAGTCTTCTATGATAGTTTAAGGGAAAGAGATATAAGATACTACCAATACTTAATATGATTAGATAATTGCACCTCACAATTCAAGAATGTGTGAATGTTCTATTGGTTGAGTAGGATGCATATGAAAAGTGGTGTGCAATATTTTTAGAATTTCACTGTGGCAGGGCATGGAAATCAAGAGCATGATGGTGTGGGAGAATTTTTTAAATGAGCTCTTACTAGAGAGGAATTGAAGTATGAAGGTGGTGCAGTGTTAATAGATGCAAAAGAAATTGTGCAATAGTGTAACTCTACAATGAGACAAGGTAATGCAGGTAAGTTTGTGGCTTCTATATATTTTTGGTTAATACATGAATCTAACATTGAAAACTATTTATAGTGTTGCACACTTACATGATCAAGTGACATGCATTCATTTAGAAGTTCAAATGAAGCATCATTATCTATTTATACTAGACAATTGCATTCTTTTTCTCTTCATATATGCATTTTGTATGGGATGAACATGAATCAAAATAGTGGGTTGACCAATAGTCTTGTAGACCTTTGCAAACCCTTGATACATATCAAATTCCTAGAGCACTACAATTAGTCCACATTGAAGCATCAACAAATTTTGAACATGTATCTGAGCTAGTTGAACTAGGTAATTTATGTGGTAATTCCAAATTTTAGCTTTATTTATTAGTGATTTATGTTGATTTTGGTATTAACTTATATCCTTCTATTAAATGTAGGTCATGTATATGTAGTTATTGTAGATGAGAACAATAAAGAAGGAAGAGATTACTTTTTGTGTCATTGTATTGAGGCCAAAAATAAAGTGACAACTACAGTCATTGATGGAGAGGGTTTTGACTACCCAATAGGATCCATTGTTTTGAGAAGGACATGGCTTAGAAGGTATGGTTGTTGTGTTGAATTGTATTGATACCTCTTAAACTCATTTTATTACACTTTGCATTGATTTTGGCATTAACTCATCCTTCTATAAAATGCAGGTACCCTATCAAACATTCTAATACCTGGTTGTTTGAGGACTTCGAGACACATAGACATACTCTTCATTACTTAAACCTTGTTGTTACAACAAATATTCAATTGATTAAATATAGTGGTAGACCTCTTAACAAGAATTTGTGGAAAGTTTGTGAATCTAACCATGAGGAAATACTTGAGACACTAAGGGTTAGAACTGATCCAGAAGGTTTACGTGATTGATTTTGGGTCATTTAGAAGAATAATTCTACAATATGGTAGAATATATAATTTTGACAATTGTATATATATCTTTTGCAAAGTATTGTAACTTCTATTTTTTGGAGGTTCTCTATGTGCATATTGTAATCACCCATAAATGGTCATCTAGACTATTAGCCCCTTGCTAGCATTATTTGCTAAAATCATCAATTGCTTATTCTTGATCAAATCCTAATTCTGTCATTTATTCGATTATTTTCTAAAGTCTTTATTTATTTAAAAGGAATTCCCTCCCCTTTTAATAAATAAAAAGCCCCCACTTTCCTCTTATCCTAAGTTGTACAAATAAAGCATTATTCTTATTTTATAAAAATAAGAAAAGGCCTTTTTGTCTCACATGGGGCACAAAAGTCAACACTTATTTCTCATTGGAGGAAACTTGTGCACATCGATTGCTCCTCTTTCAAGCTCCACCCTTGATTAAATCTTTTGCCTCTTAATCTCCATGGTCCATTCCTTTTCAATTCCTTTAAAAGGAGAGCTCTCTTCTCATCCTAGGATCCCCAACTTTTTATGCTAATCTTATGCTGCAAGATTTCTTGGAGACTTTGGAGCTTTTGGAGACCTTCTTACATCTAGCTTTCATTCTTGCATCATAGCTTAGTTTCTTTCATTGCATTCTTAATCTAGTTTCCTTTCATGCTCTAGATTAGCTCACATAGCTTAATTAGCAAGGATTTGTAATACTTCTTTCTTTTCATATCTTAGCTTGTATTTTCATTTCTAGCATAGTTGCATTGCATTCTCAGCTTGATTCTTGAAGATATTGGCATTCTTTCCCTTGTCTCATTGAATCTCCCATTGCATGGTTTACTAGCAAGGTTATAGGCTTAATAGCTCTAGCTGAGAGCATTCTTAAAACCCTTGCACTCCATGCCTAAGGAGCTCTAGGTTGCTTTCTCAATGTTTCCCACTCATGGATTCTCTTGGAAGTAATGGCTTAGAGAAGTGCACATTCTAGTGTGTACATTTTTGGCGCCTACCGTGGGACAGAACAACTCTATTTTGTCCTTCATTTTATGCATTTCCGCTGAATGTTTTGGCTCTTGTTTATTTTTTTTACAATTTCTGTATGCTTTCTATACTTTCATGCGTCACTATTAAAAAATCTCATGTGAAGTTTATCACTATATCACATGAAGTTTTGCTGGTACTAGCACTTCTGTGTGTGAAAAAGGTGTTTTATTGTGCGGGCCTATGTACTTTCTCGCATGAGCCTATGTACTTTCTCGCGTGAGCCTTTGTACATTCTCACACAGGCTTGTGATTTCTCATGTGTGGTTTGGTACTTTCTTGCATAGCCCTAAGTACTATCTCGTGTGAAATTCCATGATAGACAAAGACCTAGAATTCCAGAGTTGCTATTTCTGCTTGCTATTTTCAGGTTTTCTACTTTCGAATTTCTAATTTGCTATAGCTAGACAAAGATTTACTTGGTTTTGATGTGCTAACCATTGTGGAGCTAACAAGTTGTGCTTGTAGGTGCTCTCATTGATTGAATATTTTCCAAAAAGAACGCATGTCAAAGCTCCAAATGCAAAAGGGCTACTAACTATTTTTGCAAGGCTGCCCAAAAGCATAAAATCCAATCAAGTGCTTGTTTAATTGCTCTCATTTTAAGTGTGGCATATACTAGTTGTTTCTTTTCATAGGCACTTAATATCTTGTTGTAGGAATATTTTGGTGGTAGGAGAGTATGCTCTTCACCCTTGTGGTGAAACATAAATCTTGACCCATCTTTGGATTTTGAAGGCAAGAGGGTAATTGAACCTTTGCTTTGTGTGTTTGGGAGAAATTTTTGAGCTAGGAGAGTATGCTCTTCACTCTTGAGGTGAAACAAAAATCTTGAAACTCAAAGGTTGATCCACTCTTTGTTTAGTTTTAGAATCCTTTAGTGGGCCTGCTCTTGAGCAATCAAGAGGAACGACCCAAGTGGGGACAAGCTAATACCAAGCTATTTCGACCCACTATAAATTCAAGGATATCAAGGACACAAAACCTTGGTAGATGTAGTACTTGTCTTCGCTTAATGTGAGTACTTGTGAGATTGTGACCATGAGGAAAATGTTGAGAAAGAATGCTTAAGGTACTCTTATGGCCGTGAGGTCTGTTACTTGCTACAAGGTAAGGAGTCCCTTCAGAGAGCAAGAGGAGTATTACGAATGGAAACCCTTACTAAGAACCATAGATAGAAGCTACCCCATTTTGGCTCTTAACATCTTGGTTCAAGGATTGATCCTAGTGGACTAACCCAGATCACCCCAAGACTACTCACCATATGTGTTCCTTTGGTTGTGTCATTGGCACTTCCATGACAAAGCCAACATCTATCATGGGCAACCACTTTGTGTGAGGTGATGGGACATCAAGTGTGGGCCAAGTTGTTAAGTATTGAGCCTTTTTCCTTCTAGATAGTAAGTTCTTGAAGTGTTCTCACTGTGATCTACTCATGCAAAACATTCTCAAACATTAAACATCATGGTAGTGCTCATAGAATTTTTCATTTTGATATCACAATTGTTTGTCTTGGCAAGGTTGCTTTTGCTCTTGCACAAGTGTTTTATGACATGTTTGATCACCTACTGTTTTCAAACTTGTCTATTTCCTGATATTACTATGCTTGAAACCAAGAAATTTTACCTGTCAACTTACAACATTGACCAAATTGCCTTCAAAAATGAGTTTTTCACGTTCACTAGACAAGAGTCATACGATACTAAAACATCATCGCACACCCTCCTAAGAATTGTTGTGCGATACATCATTCCTAATTCTTTATCGCATGCATACTACAAACTCTATCGCATTACCTACCTAGACTCCATCATACTGCCTTATGCAAAATATCATCCTGCTAAATTGTATCGTCCTACTATTCTGAGAAATATCATCCTGAGTTATTTTTTGTCCTGCTATTGTTGCAATCCAAAGCTGCTAAACTTGAATTTTAACTTTTCATAGTTTGTCTTTTCATGTTCTTACCTGAAGCTAGTTTGTTATGTACATTCTTAGGTTTGTTCTAGACTGAAAAAAATGAGCTAAAACTATTGGGTTTGAGCCTAACAAATGCTACTCCTGATCACTTGTCATACCACGGTTACCTCTATAGCTACTGGCTAATCGAGCTTCTTTCTCATCTCTCGACTTGAGTCAATTGATTGTTGTAAGTTCTCGAGCACTTTTGATGAGCCATCTCTATTGTTCTATTTTGACAAGTGATCTTCATTAGCTTTTCTTATCTCAATATCTGAAAAATTTTGTCTCATTCTATTAGTCAACCAACAATTCTTTTCATGTCGATTACAACTCGGTCTCAAATTGAGTAGGAGAGTCACCTTCTGTTCAATTATACACATTTACCTTCTCCAACTAGACACTCATGAGTGCCAATTAGCAATGACAATTCTAGTCCTAACCAATCTGAGGATTCTAAGTTCACCCCATGGTACAAAGGAGGCTTCCTTTTTTCCACATTCAAGACCTCCAAAAACATAGACAGTGTCTCACTCACTCTCACTGAACAAGAAAAGTTCCACCATTTGCAAGAACATTTTGAGCATAAGGACAACCAAGCTCATTTAGACAAAATGGATGTTGCTAGACGCAAGCTATGAGAGGAATGTCTCACAAGAAACCCAAGACTAGTGGCTATGAGCATACACCACTTTTTGGTACTAATGGCAACTATGGCAACAACACACCACCTAGGTCTCCTCTGAGATAGACTTTTGCTATACCTTCTTCACCTCCTAGACCCCCTCCCTCTCATCATGAGGAAGAGGCCACCGATGAAATTTCTAGTGAGGAGCTTATGAGATTTGAACAAGATGAGGTTTCCCAAAGAATGATGGATAAGCTTTTAGAGTGTAATGGAGACCAATATTTTCAATTCATGACTTGTAGAGGATACAAGCTTCCTCTCGGTTATGATGTTTGACAAATTGTCCAAGAAAGAGTGCCAACAGAATTGGAAATCCTTAGAGAGGAATTACAATGGACAAATCAACATCTTGCCCAAATGGCAATAGAAAGGGAGCCTCCAAAGGTCTCTTTCGTAGAATCTATTTGTGCTCTTCCCTTTGATAGGAGTCTATACATGGTCCTGTTTCCTAGGGATATTGAGGTTCCCAAATATGACAAGTATGATGGAAATGGTGACCCCCATGACCATGTGTGTCACTTTTACACTCTTAGCATGGACTTCCTTCACAAAGACACATTTCTTCTATAACTGTTCCCTAGAAGTTTAAGAGGACAAGCTTTGGAATGGTTTGCAAAATTGACGCCGCCTCTTAAGACTTTTGATGAGTTGGCTAGGCACTTCACCCAACATTATTCATACAACATCCAATAGCCTATCACCATGATAGATCTCAATGCTCTAAGGCAAAATCAAGGTGAGCCATTTTCCACTTACCTACAATGTTGGAGGTCATTGTATTCTCGATATCCTCATCAGCTACCCAAAAGGGAAAAGATTGACATTTTCATCAACACTCTTGTGCCTAAGATGTATTATGATCTAAGGAAACAACTATTCTCTTCTTTCAATGACATGGTTGAAAGTGCATATTGGATTGAGGATGTGGCCATAAGAAAGGGGGATATTGTTATTAATAAATATACTAGAGGCAATGGCAAGGACAAGACCAAACCTTGGAATTGAAACAAGTATGTTGTTAATGATGGGGTTGTAGATGTCCCAAAAGCTAAAGAGCCTACTTTCAACCTTTCTAATGCTATCTACACAGTGAAACAACAAGAGGCTACCAACACTCACAGTGATCCTAAGCCTCAGTATGTAGACAAGCCAAGGAAGCAATACCATTGAGAGGTTTATACCAAGTTGGCTGAACCATTAGATGTGATTCTTAAGACTTTGGTCACCAACAAGTATCTTACGCTTCCTGACAATTCTCATCCCTATGATCTACTAGTTAAACTTGATTGGTGGAGAGAAGATCATTTCTGCCACTATCATAGAAATAAGGGACACAAGACGGACAATTGTTTTAAGCTTAAAGATGCTATCCAAGATCTCATTGATGGAGGCACCGTTCTCACAGATGGCTTAGTTAAAAATTCTGATCACAAATCTTTCAAGACCCCTCTACCTGAGTACAAAAAGGGGGAATTCTCTCAAGCAAATAAGAAGAATCATGATGCAAAGATCAACTATACATATACTCCCAATTCACCTATGATCAACATTGTAGAACCCATTGAGAGTGTTCTTATGTTGAGATCTCAAGATGATAATAACACCAATCATGGTATGCCAAAGTTGGTCTTGCAAACGCTGGAAGGTTTGTCTTCCCAAAGTGAGACACTGAATGTTGTTACTAGGGGGCAAGCCAAAATTGTCCTTAAAATCATGCATGATCCCAAGCAAGCCTCTTCTTCCAAACAAGTGGCTCCTTCAGTCTTGTCTAGCTATGACCTTGTGCACCAATTGCAATGGACACCTACCCAGATATCCATTTTTGAGTTGCTTGAGTTATCCCCTTTGCACAAGGAGATCCTTGAGAAAGCTCTGCGTACAGCAAATGTCCCCAATAACATTGACCTAGATCGGTTCCAGGCTATGGTCAACCATATCTCATCTCCCCACTACCTATCCTTTTCTATAGAGGATGACACATCTCTTAGCCACCCCCATAATCTTTCTTTACACATTAAAGTCCAAGTCTACCATACTCAAGTCCACCGAGTCCTAATAGAAAATGGTGCAGGGTTAAATATTGTTTCTTTCCATGTGGTGCAATAGTTGGGTTTGTCAGAATTTGATGTAGATCCTAAGCGGAAGATTACTATAAAAGCATACGATGAAGTGGAAAGATCTTCCAAGGGTCTTGTTGTGTTGCCTATTCGAGTGGGCCCTATCATGAAAGATATTGTGTTCCAAGTGTTGGACATCCCACTCGCATATAACATTCTTCTGGGTCATCCTTGGATCCATGACATGCGAGCTATCCCTTCCACCTACCATCAATGTGTCAAATTCCCATACAATGGCACTAAAGTTGTGATTCCTGGGGATAATGCTATAGCTATCAATACTCTAACTGCTGCTGAGACGTTTGTTCCTCACAAAAAACCTTCTCATGATCCTAATGCATCCCTAATTGCTACTGAGAAAAAATTAAAGATGATAAGCATTGGTATGGGTGAATACACACTGGATTCCATTTCCGCTATGCCTACTTCTCCTAAATCATATGGGAGACCTTCTGACAAGATGAAGCCTTCCACTTCCACTATGACAATCTTTGATACCTTTGTTCATTCATCCATACCCCTAGAGGTAGAAAAAGAAGAACAAGTTGTCAGGGAGTGGATCTATAGAGACGAAGAGAGCAGTATGAAAATTACTACTCCTATCTCCCCTAAGCGCTATGGTAAAGGCTATAAAGTTTTTCAACAAATGGGCTATCAAGGTCATGGACCTATAAATGATAATGGACAAGCCCTAATTGAGCCTTTGAGTCATACCAATGGCTGACCCTCTAAGGATACCATAGGTCTAGGATACGATGCCAACGATGACCTCCCTGACTATTCCAGAAATGCTCCCATGATCAGTGATTCAGACACAGATATAGATGAGTCACCACTGCACACTATGGCTCAAATAGTAGATAGTCTCCCTTCTACTTCACTCCTTTGGGGAGAAGAACGCATACATGATGAGGACATAGCTGAAGCCTCTACACCTAGAAGTAGACAACACAGAAATATCTTACGATTGGTCAACAGAGGAGATCTCACACATAATGACTTGGGTGCCTCTACTTCTCGGCATCCTAAGCCTTCTTGGTGCAAACATCCCAGTAGAAGCTCAACAATGGATACAAATGAGTATGAATGGGATACTCTCTCAGAGGGATCTTCCACGATGGATATGGAAGTTGATGTGGTTCATATTTATAGTACCCAACTTGATGTAGTTGATGAGTCTCACGTAGGGTCTAACAAGTTTAATCCATGTATTGCTTTAGTGGACCACGCTGGTCCTTCTATGTCAAATCTAGATCTTCACACTTTTGGAGCTTACTCTATAGGCTTAACCTCTCTCGTCACCAGAGATGACACATATCACATAAATGCTCTTGAACCTATCACTTCACTTCCTCTCATACACTCAGATCTCATAGATTGGTCTGCCTAAGATCAAAGACTCGCATTGCCTTCTTTCCAAAATGACTATGAGATCATCTGCTACCTCAATGCCATTGAACCTATTACTTCTTCCACCAGCGAACCAGTGATAAACATGATTGAATTAGATATCAAGTACCTTAGTCATACAGTCAAAAGAAAAAAGCAATGGTTGGATGGTGAAAACCACATCGTGGCGGTATCCGAACCTAAAAATAGTAAAAATAAAGATGTATCTAAGGGTGAAAACCTCTCTGAGGTGCCTGAGGATGAGGTACTTGGTAGTCTACCCATCTATTTTCAAGAAAGGTCTTTAGTTCTAATAGAGCCTATGTAGCCCATCAACTTAGGGAAAAATGACTCTCCTAAAATCATACATGTGGCTCAGTCTCTTTCAGTAGAGGAGAAAGAACAATTTGCCGCATTCTTTCAAGAGAACAAGATCAACTTCGCATGGACATATTTTGACATGCCTGGTTTAGACACTGAGCTTATCATGCATCACCTTTCCATTGCTCCAGGGGTAAACCTGTCAATCAAAAGCTTAGAAAGATGCATCCCCATGTGGCATTACTGGTTAAGGCTGAACTTGAGAAGCTTTGAAAAGCCAACTTTATCAAAGCTATCGACTATGCTAAGTGGATTTCTAACATTGTCCCTGTTTCCAAAGATGACAAGTCCATTCATGTATGCACTGATTTCAAGGACCTGAATAAAGCATGCCCTAAGGATGATTTTTCACTTCCAAACATTGACATGATAGTGGATATGAGGGCGGGCTATGAAATGTACTCCCTTATGGATGGCTTCTCCAGATATAATCAGATCAAAATTTCCCTTAAAGACCAAGAGAAGATAAAATTCACCTACGCATGGGGTACCTTTTGTTGGAATATCATGCCCTTCGGTCTTAAGAATGTTTTTGCAACCTATTAAAGGGCTATAACCACTATATTCCATGATATGATGCATAAGAACATGGAAGACTATGTTGATGATACACTTGCTAAATCTCAACAAAGGAGCACACATCTCTCTAATTTGAGTCTGATATTGGACCGCATGGAATGATTACAACTTAGATTAAATCCTAAAAAATGTGCTTTTGGTGTCACTTCTGGGAAACTGCTAGGGTACATCATCTCAACAAAAGGGATAGAAGTAGATCCAGAAAAGGTGCAAGCTATCATGGAGATGCCACCTCCTCACAACATCAAATAATTAAGGGGTCTCCAGGGCCATCTCCAATCTATTCAGTAGTTCATTTCTCAGTTAGCTGACAGAGCTCAACTCTTCAATATGAATTTGCATAAAGGAGCTACTTGTATATGGAATGAGGGGTGTCAAAAGAACTTGGACCAGATCAAGGATTACCTAGCACAACCTCCTATTCTTATGCCACCTATCCAAGGGAAACCTTTGATACTGTACATTTCTGCTACAAAAAATTCCTTAGGAGCTCTCCTTGCACAACATGATGATATGGGCAAAGAGCGAGCTATTTACTATATCAATCACACTCTGGTTGCTTATGAACTCAACTACACCAGCATTGAAAAGGCTTGTTTAGTAGTGGTGTTTGTGTTTCAAAAACTCAGACATTACATGCTTGTGCATACTACGTAGCTAGTTGCCAAAATTGATCCTTTAAAGTATCTCCTAAGTAAAGCTATGCTTACTGGATGACTTGCTAAATGGATGTTGATTCTCTCAAAATTTAACCTTTAGTATGTTGAATGAAAACCTATTAAAGGGAAAGAAATTGTAGATCAATTGGCTGAGTTCCCCATGACTGATAATGCTCCTCTTTAGATAGACTTCCTAGATGCTTCAGTCATGCATATCACAGGATGTGCATGGAAAATGTTCTTTGATGGTTCTTATACATAGAATGGGGTTGGTGCTGGAATCTTGTTCATTACTCCTCATAGATACACCATTCCTAAATCCTATAAGCTTCTCTTTCCATGCACCAATAACATAGCTGAATATGAAGCCCTTTTGAATGGTGTTAAGCTTGCCCTTGAATGGAGAATTACTGAGTTGCACATATTCAGAGATTCCTAGCTTGTCATAAACCAAGTAAATGATGATTACCAAACAAAGGATGACAAGTTGATTCCCTACAAGAGGATGATAGATTCACTCAGGAATTATTTCACATCTGTTACATTTCAACAAATTCCTAGAGCTGAGAACAAGGCTACTAATGCCATGGCTACTTTGGCATCCATTCTGCAACTAGAAGAGCACGAATCATGTTTTGAGTTCTTGGTGTAAGAATTGTGCTATCCTTCCTAGAATTCCACTGATAACCATGTCATTTACACTATGGTCGGTCATAACTTCTACTATGCCACCATCTTTTCCTATCTTCAAGATCAAGTTATCCCTAAAAATCTAACGCGCAATGAGAAGCGCCAAATCATCCGTAATGCCTCACACTTTACCCTTGTCTTTGGTGACTTGTATAGGAAGGGTCTAGATGAAACTCTCCTTAGGTGTCTAGAAATAGAGGAGTCAGAAAAGGTGCTAGCCAAAGTCCATGATGGCATATGTGGGTCACACTCTAATGGTCTTGTGCTAGCTCAGAAATTGCTTAGGGCTGGTTATTATTGGCCTACTATGAAAACTGATGTTGTTCAATATCCCAAGTCATGTAAGAAATGTCAACTACACGGGAATCTCATACATGCTCCTGGACATGAGCTCATTCCCTATGTTACCTACTGGCTATTTCAGCAATGGGCCTTTGTGATGAAGGGTGCTCCCCTTAATACCACAAACACATAATAGAAATAGAGAAACAACAACAATATGCAAGAACAGAAAATTGGCTTCTTATTATCTCCACAAATGTGGAATTACAAACTTTCAGAATTACAATATGCAAAGCCACATGGGCATTCCCTTACAATATTCTATAGGACAAAGCCTCGAATTATTGCCTAGATCTACTACCCAGAACTATTCTGAACTCCTAAGACAATAATACAGCCTTCCTTATATAGGCAATTTTCCACCGCCTGGGAAGGTTCTAGAATTTTAGCCAATAAGGCCGACCAAACTTAGAATTATTTTATTTTACATTTTATTACATCATAGTCGGCTCAAGATAACCTTTGAAACCTGAATAGAAATTTTGAAGAAAATTATTTTCTACCATTTCAGGTGGCCCAACTTCCGAAGACCATAAGTCATCACCAGTTGACCCGATCGGCTATTATAACCCCATTTCGGAAATGCCACGAAGCGCTCTACAGGCTTGACCCATGCAAGTGCTTGTCACCCAAATTTTTGACCTCATCCGGGGCCTCTAAATCCTTCAAAACTGAGTTCAAAGTTTCTATACCCTGCTGCCAATACCGAAAATCTTCAATATCCTCCAGTATACACTTGATCTGGCAATGAAACTTTACTGGTAGACTTATATGACCAAAATGAACCTCCAAGAAAGAAATCAGATCATTCTGAGCACATACAAAAATTACCAAAAATAGTAACTTTCCATAAATAGCAGCTCTACACAAAATAGCCCTTATTGAATACAAAAACAAAATATTTTTGGGTGATGCAAGATTGCTCTTACACCCAGGATGCTCCTGCATCACTTTGACTTGGTAGGAAAAATTTATCCTAGTTCTTCGAGTGGGCATAAGTTCATCATTACAGCTACTGAATATTTCACTAAATTGGTTGAAGCTATCTAACTATCTACAGCTATAGGCAAACATGTTGCCCCATCTATTTTGAATCACATCATTTTCTGCTATGGTATTCCTTCTTCCATAGTCACGGATAATGGCGGCAAGTTTAAAAACAAAAACCTGAAGCACTTGTGAAAAAAGTTCAAAATCAAACAACATTGGTCTTCTATTTATTACCCTCAAGGGAATGGCCAAGCTGAGGCCTCAAACACAACATTGCTGAAAATTCTCCATAGAATAGTGCACAAATCAGGCAAGGATTGGCATCTGCAAATCAGTCCTATGCTATGGGCTTACAGAACTTCTATCTGCACTCCTATAGGTGCCACACCTTTTTTCTTGGTCTATGGTTCCGAGGCTGTCTTACCACTAGAAGTTGAAATACCTTCACTGAGAGTCTCTCTCCATGGTTTGATTACCGATGAAGACCAGAGGGCTATGAGAGTGCATGAGCTCACTACTTTGGAAGAATGCCGCAAGGCCATGTTTGATCACATGCACACTTATCAGAAGAGAATGTCTACTACTTACAATAAGAAAGTTCATCCTAGAGAGTTCCAAGTGGGTGAACTAGTTCTCAGAGAAAATCCCAAAAATCAGCAGGATAGAGAGCAGAAAGGCAAGTTTGAGCCAAATTGGTTAGGACCTTATATTATCACAATGGCATTTGGGTCCAGAGCCTATTAGCTATCTACACCTAAGGGAGAAGAGCTTACCAAGCCTATCAATGTTCTACATCTAAAGAATTTCTATGCCTAAGGTTCTTGAGCTCTTTGTACATATTTTTATTGATCCTGAAAAAAATTTAAAAAAATCATATATGATAAGTAGGAGATATTTTCCACAGCAAGTCAAATTGTGATATTGCTTTAATTGTGTAGTTTTTTGAGTCAAACTCATTGACCCATGATTCATGAGTACTGGTTCACTAAACCCATCTCTCATGAGAATGAAATGGAACACTTAGCACTCATTGGATCTAGGTGATGCTCACAGAGGTGAAGCACCAGGACTTCTCGGGAGGTCACCCATCCCAGTACTACTCCAGCTCGAGCGCGCTTAACTACAGAGTTTCCTTCATGGTTAAACCCACTCTACTTGCATCCTCATTTGCAAAACCTTCACCAAGTGTTGTTCCTTATGAACCATTCATTAGAAAGCCCCTTAAGCTCATCAATTGATAAGTAGGAGATATTTTCCACAGCAAGTCAAATTGTGATATTGCTATCAGGATTTAACTATGTAGTTTTTTGAGTCAAACTCATTGACCCATGATTCATGAGTAGTGGTTCACTGAACCCATCTCTCATGAGAATGAAATGGAACACTTAGCACTCATTGGATCTAGGTGATGCTCATAGAGGTGAAGCACCCAGACTTCTCGGGAGGTCACCCATCCCAGTACTACTCCAACTCGAGCGCACTTAACTACAAAGTTTCCTCCATGGTTAAACCCACTCTACTTGCATCCTCATTTGCAAAACCTTCACCAAGTGTTGTGCCTTATGAACCATTCATTAGAAATCCCCTTAAGCTCATCAATTGATAAGTAGGAGATATTTTCCACAACAAGTCAAATTGTGATATTGCTATCAGGATTTAACTATGTAGTTTTTTGAGTCAAACTCATTGACCCATGATTCATGAGTAGTGGTTCACCGAACCCATCTCTCATGAGAATGATATGGAACACTTAGCACTCATTAGATCTAGGTGATGCTCACAGAGGTGAAGCACCGGGACTTCCTGGGAGGTCACCCATCCCAGTAGTACTCCAGCTCAAGCACACTTAACTACATAGTTTCCTCCATGGTTAAACCCACTCTACTTGCATCCTCATTTGCAAAACCTTCACCAAGTGTTGTGGCTTATGAACCATTCATTAGAAATCCCCTTAAGCTCATCAATTGATAAGTAGGAGATATTTTCCATAGCAAGTCAAATTGTGATATTGCTATCAGGATTTAACTGTGTTTGACTCAAAAAACTACATAGTTAAATCCTGATAGCAATATCACAATTTGACTTGCTGTGGAAAATATCTCCTACTTATCAATTGATGAGCTTAAGGGGCTTTCTAATGAATGGCTCATAAGGCACAACACTTGGTGAAGGTTTTGCAAATGAGGATGTAAGTAGAGTGGGTTTAACCATGGAGGAAACTATGTAGTTAAGCGCGCTCGAGTTGGAGTAGTACTAGGATGGGTGACCTCCCGGGAAGTCTCAGTGCTTCACCTCTGTGAGCATCACCTAGATCCAATGAGTGCTAAGTGTTCCATTTCATTCTCATGAGAGATGGGTTCGGTGAACCACTACTCATGAATCATGGGTCAATGAGTTTGACTCAAAAAACTACACAGTTAAATCCTGATAGCAATATCACAATTTGACTTGCTGTGGAAAATATCTCCTCCTTATCAATTGATGAGCTTAAGGGGCTTTCTAATGAATGTTTCATAAGGCACAACACTTGGTGAGATTTTTGCAAATGAGGATGCAAGTAGAGTGGGTTTAACCATGGAGGAAACTCTGTAGTTAAGTGTGCTCGAGTTGGAGTAGTACTGGGATGGGTGACCTCCCGGGAAGTCCCGGTGCTTCACCTCTGTGAGCATCACCCAGATCCAATGAGTGCTAAGTGTTCCATTTCATTCTCATGAGAGATGGGTTCAGTGAACCACTACTCATGAATCATGGGTCAATGAGTTTCACTCAAAAAACTACACAGTTAAATCCTGATAGCAATATCACAATTTGACTTGCTGTGGAAAATATCTCCTACTTATCAATTGATGAGCTTAAGGGGCTTTCTAATGAATGGTTCATAAGGCACAACACTTGGTGAAGGTTTTTCAAATGAGGATGCAAGTAGAGTGGGTTTAACCATGAAGGAAACTCTGTAGTTAAGCACACTCGAGCTTGAGTAGTACTGGGATGGGTGACCTCTCGGGAAGTCCCAGTGCTTCACCTCTATGAGCATCACCTAGATCTAATGAGTGCTAAGTGTTCCATTTCATTCTCATGAGAGATGGGTTTGGTGAACCACTACTCATGAATCATGGGTCAATGAGTTTGACTCAAAAAACTACATAGTTAAATCCTGATAGCAATATCACAATTTGACTTGCTGGGGAAAATATCTCCTACTTATCAATTGATGAGCTTAAGGGGCTTTCTAATGAATGGTTCATAAGGCACAACACTTGGTGAAGGTTTTGCAAATGAGGATGAAAGTAGAGTGGGTTTAACCATGGAGGAAACTCTGTAGTTAAGTGCGCTCGAGCTGGAGTAGTACTGGGATGGGTGACCTCCCAGGAAGTCCCAATGCTTCACCTTTGTGAGCATCACCTAGATCTAATGAGTGCTAAGTGTTCCATTTCATTCTCATGAGAGATGGGTTCGGTGAACCACTACTCATGAATCATGGGTCAATGAGTTTGACTCAAAAAACTACATAGTTAAATCCTGATAGCAATATCACAATTTGACTTGCTGTGGAAAATATCTCCTACTTATCAATTGATGAGCTTAAGGGGCTTTCTAATGAATGGTTCATAAGGTACAACACTTGGTGAAGGTTTTTCAAATGAGGATGCAAGTAGAGTGGGTTTAACCATGGAGGAAACTCTGTAGTTAAGCGCGCTCGAGCTGGAGTAGTACTGGGATGGGTGACCTCCCAGGAAGTCCCGGTGCTTCACCTCTGTGAGCATCACCTAGATCCAATGAGTGCTAAGTGTTCCATTTCATTCTCATGAGAGATGGGTTTGGTGAACCACTACTCATGAATCATGGGTCAATGAGTTTGACTCAAAAAATGACACAGTTAAATCCTGATAGCAATATCACAATTTGACTTGCTGTGGAAAATATCTCCTACTTATCAATTGATGAGCTTAAGGGGATTTCTAATGAATGGTTCATAAGGCACAAAATTTTGTGAAGGTTTTTCAAATGAGGATGCAAGTAGAGTTGGTTTAACCATGGAGGAAACTCTATAGTTAAGTGCGCTCAAGCTGGAGTAGTACTGGGATGGGTGACCTCCTGGGAAGTCCCAATGCTTCACCTCTGTGAGCATCACCTAGATCCAATGAGTGCTAAGTGTTCCATTTCATTCTCATGAGAGATGGGTTCGGTGAACCACTACTCATGAATCATGGGTCAATGAGTTTGACTCAAAAAACTACATAGTTAAATCCTGATAGCAATATCACAATTTGACTTGCTGTGGAAAATATCTCCTACTTATCAATTGATGAGCTTAAGGGGCTTTCTAATGAATGGTTCATAAGGCACAACACTTGGTGAAGGTTTTGCAAATGAGGATGCAAGTAGAGTGGGTTTAACCATGGAGTAAACTCTGTAGTTAAGCGCACTCGAGCTGGAGTAGTACTGGGATGGGTGACCTATCGGGAAGTCCCGATGCTTCACCTCTGTGAGCATCACCTAGATCCAATGAGTGCTAAGTGTTCCATTTCATTCTCATGAGAGATGGGTTCGGTGAACCACTACTCATGAATCATGGGTCAATGAGTTTAACTCAAAAAACTACACAGTTAAATCTTGATAGCAATATCACAATCATATATGATGCTGAAAAAATCCTAAAAAGCATAAAAAGTACTAAAAAAATGAGCATCCTAGTGAAAACTTAATAATAGGCACTTTGATGTCTCACCAAAAAAAAAAAATTCAAAAAGTTCAAAAAATAGAAAAAGTGCCTTGGTGAAAACCTGGAAACAGGGGCCTTGGTAGCAAAAATACAAAAAAATTGAAAAAAAGTTCTGAAAAAATCTATCAAGTGGTGAAAACCTGGAAACAGATGCTACTTGAGACCCTTGCACCTATGTCTATCAGTCTTGTGTGGCGCTCCTTCACTCTACTTCTCACTTTGCCTCTCCTAGCCTGGCATTGACTCTTGTCTTAGTCTAGGGGGCATACATTGTTCTAGCTTATCTTGGGTCTCTTTGTGCGTCTAAGTTTCTTGGACAACTTGGTTCCAATGGTGTTTTTCAACACCACCCCAATTGTGTTTTTCAACACTTCCCTAGCATCAAGTGTTTCTCAACACTTATCAAATATCCTACCCGTAGTCTGGAATGATACAATATTTCTCACTGGCAGATGCGATACTCAAAGTTTGATTCTATGACCTACACACACACACTTAAACACTTGACTTGCTGAGATTTATTTCTTTGTGTGCTATCTATGATGATTTGTTTGTTGAGTTTTCTCTCCCTAATAGTTTTTGATGTGCTGAGCTAGAAGACTGGGGGCATGAGGACACGTTTTATTTCTTTTTCTGCCTATGAGGTATATTTGGTTGATCTTAGCTGTCATGAGCATTTATGCTTGTTCCACTTGACACTAGGATCTACAATGTCTTATCCTTGATTTTTTTTCACAAGTGCATACTTATAGCCATCTTGACTTTCCTTGTGTCTCAATGTGAGTATAATCTTGCCATATTAAACTTAGGAAATCTCACTGCACTAGTCATCTTCACCTACATGTCGTTGGTGCCTAGGTGGGATTCGCACATATCTATCTGATATAGATCATATTCAGATTCACATAGTTATACTAGTGTGTATTGTATGATCTTGTGATGCTACCAACAACGTTCAATGATGAATATTAGAGTCTAATGGCTTTGTAACCTTGCAAGTAAACCACTTTTCATAGTAGCTTGCATTCTTAAGTTCATAATAGTTAGTTTTGCATCTTGCATATGGAGAGAGCTCTCCTTCATCTTTCATGGACTTATTAGTCAAACTACGCTCACCTTTCACTTTGTCCTGATCATGTCTTTTTCTTCTTGTCTTTCATATCACATCATTTTCTATTCATTTCGAGATTGAAACCAAAATTTGGGTTCACCTTGATCATCCAAATCGCATTTCTCCTTCTTTCACGCAGTTGGCTGACCTTTTGAGGCCTAATCCTTTGATCTTCACTGGGGCATATTCATTTCTTCATCCCCATCTCTCTCACCCTTCTAGTCTTTCATTCATTTCATTCATCTCTTTGAGGTCTTGACTGGGGCATATCTTCATTGCTTGATGGTTATCCTATCATCTTTCATCTTTGATTATGATTTCTAGTGATTTGATCATGTTGCTCTTGCTTCTGCATTCCCTCTACCTGATTTCACTTTCGATCCCGAGGGGGAAGACACATCACATCCTATTGGCTATTCTCCAGAGCATATGCTTGACCATTCCATTTTCTCTAATTGATCTATCTTTGCACTTGACATGTTAGTTCTCATCTTGATTTTTGATACTATCCATCTCTTTCCTAAGTGTTCAGTATTGTCACTACCAGGATGACCATGTAGGATTTTCTATCTCTCTGCACTTCATACTTTGGAGTTAGATCTCTATCTATTACCTTCTTGGCTGATCTATTCTTTGATGTAATGTGTTCCCAGATCAATCACACATTAGTCAAAGAGGGGAAAATGTAATCACCCATAAATGGTCATCTAGACTATTAGCCCCTTGCTAGCATTATTTGCTAAAATTATCAATTGCTTATTCTTGATCAAATCCTAATTCTATCATTTATTCGATTATTTTTTAAAGTCTTTATTTATTTAAAAGGAATTCCCTCCCCTTTTAATAAATAAAAAGCCCCCACTTTCCTCTTATCCTAAGTTGTACAAATAAAGCATTATTCTTATTTTATAAAAATAAGAAAAGGCCTTTTTGTCTCACATGGGGCACAAAAGTCAACACTTATTTCTCATTGGAGGAAACTTGTGCACATCGATTGCTCCTCTTTCAAGCTCCACCCTTGATTAAATCTTTTTCCTCTTAATATCCATGGTCCATTCCTTTTCAATTCCTTTAAAAGGAGAGCTCTCTTCTCATTTTAGGATGCCCAACTTTTTATGCTAATCTTATGATGTAGGATTTCTTGGAGACTTTGGAGCTTTTGGAGACCTTCTTACATCTAGCTTTCATTCTTGCATCATGGCTTAGTTTCTTTCATTGCATTCTTAATCTAGTTTCCTTTCATGCTCTAGATTAGCTCACATAGCTTAATGAGAAATGATTTGTAATACTTCTATATTTCCTTTCATAGCTTAGCTTGCATTTTCATTTCTATCATAGTTGCATTGCATTCTCATCTTGATTCTTGAAGATATTGGCATTCTTTCCCTTGTCTCATTTAATCTCCCTTTGCATAGTTTACTAGCAAGGTTATAGGCTTAATAGCTCTAGTTGAGAGCATTCTTAAAACCCTTACACTCCATGCCTAGGGAGCTCTAGGTCTCTTTCTCAAGGTTTCCCACTCATGGATTCTCTTTGAAGTAATGGCTTAGAGAAGTGCACATTCTAGTGTGTACACATATGAGTTTTAATGTGCATATTTAGATGCCAAATTTTGTATATAAAAACATCAATGAGCTATAATGTGCATATTTAGATGCTAAATTTTGTATATAAAACAAATAATGAGTTGTAATGTGCATATTTACAAGCAAAGTTTGTTATATATAAAGAATAATGAGCTTGATCATGCATATTAGATGCCAAATTTTATATATAAAAGTGCCCATGGGTCTAATTTCCAAATATTGAGAGCCCAAATTTGTACCATTTGATTATAAATACATATTAAATTTATTATCATTATATTTGTATCCTCTTCATGTCATGCAAAGTGCAAAAATTATTGTCTTCATTATATTTTATCATTATTAAATTTATCATTACATGCAAAGTGCAAAAAATATTATCTTCATGCCTCCATGTGATAATTATGAATATTTGAACTCATATTTCATGTTAATACTCAAAATAGTTGAAGTCATATTTCATATTTCATAGTTCATATTAATGTTAGCTAAATTAAAATCTTGGACTATAGATGGCTACCCTTTGTAAAATGAGGAGTGAGACTACAGATGGTTCACAATCCTGCAGCTTCATATGGATCACGCATGGATCTTAACATGCCAGATACACCATGTCATGAGGTTCTAGATGCCCAAAAACCCAGACTTAAACATCAAGCACCAACTTGTCACAATTAGGCTTGTTTCCTACTACCCCTGCCAAGCGATTTTTTCCACCTTAACTTTTAACTTGACAAAAACACTTGGAAAAATAAAAATGGATGTCGACACCATTTTTAGTGCTATATAACATATCCAAAATTCTAAAGTTTCTCCTTTGGATTAGTTGTATGGATAATACCCTGCAACCCTTTAGAATAGGCCTATTAAGCCCACATTTACAAAGAAACTACTATCAAAACTCCACCCCAAAGTACCAAACCCTAAAATAGTCTTGAGAAATTTTTCAAATCAAATGATTTTCATGCCCATTTTACCATCCATGCCCATATACATTCCCAACTACAAAACCCTCACCTTTGAGGCCTAAAAACTAGGGCTCTTGCAAAATTAACCTTCCAATCACTTCCAAATTTAAAAAAAGGTTGTTTAACCTTTTAATCAACTTATTTAATCATGTTTCAAGGAAAAAACCTGCCCTCATTTGGAGAAATTATCAAATCCATTACTTGGTGCTTGTGACCATACCCCTCAAACAATTTCACTCACTCCATGGCCTTTATGCCTTCCCAAAATGATTGACCTGCATGAGGATGGTTAAGCGAACATATGGTACATGTTATTAGATCCATCCATGAGTAACAGTGGTCACATAAAGTGGAATGGATTAGACATCAATGTAGATTAAAAAATGAACAAAACTAATAATATTGCAACCTACAACAACAACCAATTAAATATGCCCATAAATGGATTGGTGACTATTAAAAATGTAAGGAAAGGACTTCAAGAAAATTTTACATTAATAAGGTAACTAAACTCATTCAAAGAAGGCATGATTAGAGTTCCTCAAACCAAGATATATTCAGATTTCTCTCTAATTTGTAGGAAAACCATGTTTTATTGCCACAAAGATTGATTTTTACATGGAATGGGTTCATGCCTCTCTTGGATGTCCAAACATGTTCAAATATCCCTAACCAAATGACCTCGACCACACCAACTAACTTCTTGAATCAAAATAACCATTAAGGAGCAATTGTGAGCAATTTTGAAAAGTTGCATGACAACTTTTGGTGCAATTTTACAACTTTTACCATTTTTGCCCTTATGACCAATTTATTGACCCTAATGGATTACATTCCACATTTTTCAATAAAAAATGACTTAGAATACTTAATACAAAGGAATATGAGAACAAAAAGGAAAATCCATTGCCATGGTACCCAGTGGGTACCAAGATCTTGCTAGTGATGCTTGCAAGTGTACCCTCCCCTCCTCTTGATGCCTATTATTTTGCTTCTCCTACACTTGACCATGTTCTCTACCCTATACTAGTGGACACATCATTTTCCTATTCATTAATCATACACCATCATTGGGTTTCACCTGCACTAATGGATTGAATAGTGAACAATAATGTGAGGTCAATATACAAGGACTTCTTGAAGTAATGAAAGGTAAGTTGTAATTCCTTGAATGGTATGGTGTGTGGTTAGATCTTAATGATGCACTCTTGAAGAGGTTTCTTTGAATCCTAGTTGGATAGAGGGTTCTATTGAAAATTTGATGAAAATTATATTGAGTTGATAAAGATGCCTCTAATGCTAAAGAAAGGCCTTGATGAGAATGTTATTTGGTTCCTAAAATGATGAAGAGTCCTAATGTTTGATTGAAGGAAATTAGATTAAGTTGATAAAATAGGATGCTAGATAAATGATTATGCCTCTACTAAATTATTTTATTGTGTTGAATACTAAATTTCAAGGCTGATTTGGGGGTTTTGAAGGTTTTCCATGATGCTCTACATCAGTTCCATGATGTTTGACTGAAGTCTACCTAAGGTGCACTAAGAAACATTGGGAAGCAATCTTTTGAGACCCATACCTCATACCTCATGCGAGCTATCAATGAGTTTTTGGGTGTTATAGGACTTTTTGGAAAACACAATTGAAACAATTGTTGTATTGTCATTGATGTCAAACCTTAACTGGTAAGACAACTGCTATCTAAGAAAGTACCATATCTATTTATTGATGAAAAGGATCAAGGCAAGGGAGATAACAAGAGAACCTAAGGAAAGGTTGAGTTATTTGACACTTCAATGGGTACTTGATTATTTAGCACATTTATAAGATAATGTATTATTTATCTAAGTAAGAAGAAAGACTGAAGAAGTAGGATTAACTGAACAAAAGTGAAGAAATCTAGTTTAAGCCAAGTGATGTTAGTGTTGACCGAGCACCAGTATATGTCGAGTAAATTTAGTGTTGACCGAACATCAGTTTATGTCGAGTGATAGGAAATTACCAAGAAAGACAGTGTTAGTCGAGGAAGATAGTTTGTAGAGATGACCGAGTTACATAGTGATGACCAAGGAGATGAACACGGTATTGATCGAGTGTTAATAATTTACATCTAAAGAAAGAATTGAGATTCCCAGCCGACATAGTTGAATTCTTGGGATATATAAATCATGTTGACTTTATTAATTGATTGGATGGAGAATTGAATGCATGGTAAATCATTTTATTATGGATTCAATAACAAGTTTGAAGATGTATCTAGAAGGAATGATGAAGAAATTAAATGTTGGAAGGATTCGATGAATCTGACCTAAACCTAAGATCTACGAAGGAGATCAAGCTACAAAAGATGGATCTACCTAATTGAAGAGGTATAACGGAAAACCTAATTATGAGGTTACAGGAAGGGTTGAAGTTGTTGATGTTATTGATTGATAAGTCTAAGAAGAAGGCTGAAGGTGAAATTGTGAAGGAGTTGATCAGAGTTGTGATTGCTTGAAGTGAATTCTGAGCATATCAGTGATGGAGATGGAAATGGAGCTCAGTCAGTAAATCAGCATATATGTGAGAATTGGATCTATTATTTGCAAAGTGAGTTGTATTTTTCTAGATCAGAAACTATTGTTACTTTCTAACCATTGTATCAGTCTAAATCCTTTAATCAAGGTTGACCTAACAGTCATTATTTAAATCCTTTAATCAAGGTGGAATTCTAATGGAATGTACTTAAATCCTTTAACCAGGTCACTTTTGATAGATTATTTAAATCCTTTAACAGGGTCACACCTAGCAGTGTGTTTGTAAACCTTTAACAAGGTTGGCTTTTTATAGAGATCACTTCAGAAGAGTGAAAATATCAGTAACATGTTACAAAGTGGTTTTTTCCAAGTTGGGTTTCCACTATAAATCCTAGTGTTATACTTGTGTGAATATTTTGATGTGAATGTTTCTATATTCTGCAATTTAATTACTTTTGGACAGTGGACTCCATGTTATATGTTTCTGATATATATACTTTAGCGACCGAGTTGTGTTGGTGATTAGATCTGAGATTGTTGAAATGTTTAAAAGTTTAATTGGTACATCTAGACCTAAGAACAACTGATTCACCCCCCCTCTCTTTTGTTCTAAATAATATTAACAAGACTTTTTTATCGTGGCCTACAATAACCTATCTCAATTTTGGGAGATTCAACTTCATTTTAATTTGGTGATGCAATCTCAGTTTATGTGAAAACTTGCAATGTGGCTTAGTTGAAATGAGAAGGACTGCATATCTTTCAAACCATTCATTGTGGCCTCGAACTATCTATGCCATTATCTCTAGTTGACTGGGCAAACATTAAGAACAACCTCATTTTTCCCACTGATTCGCTCGAACATTCGTGACCATACTAGACCAAAGTGTCCCTAAAATGTACTAAGCAACATTGGTAGTGATTTTTTAAGACCCATATATCATACCACATGCAAGGTATCAATGAGTTTTTAGGTGTTACAGGACCATGTTATGGAGGCCTATAATAATCTATCTCATTTTTGGGAGATTCAACTTTTTTTTAATTTGACAATGCAATCTTAGTTTATGTCAAAACTTGCAATATTCCTTAGTTGAGATGAGCAGCATTGTGTATCTTTCAAACCATTTGTCATGGACTTGAACCATCTCAACCATTATCTCTGGTTGTCTGAGTAAACACTAGGAACAACCTCATTTTTCCCAGAGATTCATTTGAACATTTGTGACCATCTTGGACCAAAGTTTTCCTAAGGTGCACTAAGCAATATTGGGGAACGATCTTCTGATACCCATATCTCATACCTCATGTAAGGTATCAGTGATCCTTTAGGTGTTACATGACCATGTTATGGAGGCCTACAATAACCTATCTCAATTTTGGGAGATTCAACTTTGTTTTAATTTGGCAATGCAATCTTGGTTTATGTCAAAACTTGCAATGTACCTCAGTTGAAATGAGTAATAATGTGTATCTTTCAAACCATTCATTGTGGCCTCAAAATTTATGTTCCATTAGCTCTGGTTGGTTGGTTAAACCCTAGGAAGAATATTGTTTCTCTCATGGATTCGCTCGAACATTCATGAACATGTTAGACCTAAGTGTCCCTAAGGTGCACTAAGAACCATTGGGTATGTCGTCAAGAATTCTAGAGTTTCAAGAGGAAAATTTAGAGCAGTCCTAGGGAAAACCTTCCCAACCAAAGGTGATGGAAGTGTCATTTTTTCCTCATGATGAACAAAACATGATATGGGCTACTTGAAGAATTTTCACTAAGTGCATCTAATGGATTTTGCATCAATAGAAAAGTTGTTGTCATGCAAAAATGACTCTGAGCCTTCACAAACTGAGACACTTATTGTAGGGGGCCCTAACATGACCCCATAGGTTCAAACACATCATGCACAAGTGCCATGATTTGCAAGAAATAGTATGTCAAATTTTGACTTTTTTTTGCACTTAGGGAACCTAAGGGACATCGTCAATAGGATATGTCGATGAGCATTCTAGCATGCCAAGAGGAAAAGTGGGACCATGCCTACGGTAAACTTTCCCACCCAGATGTGATGGAAATGTCAATTCATTTCTAGAATAAACAAAAATGTTATTGCTCCAAGTTGGTTACACAAGGGACATTGTTGGTAAGGTATGTCAGTGAGCATTCTGACATGCCAAGAGGCAAAGTGGGACCGTGACTAGGGTAGACCTTCCCAACCAAACATGATGGAAGTTTCATTTCATACCCAAAATAAGTAAAAACATTTCTTCTCCAAGTTAGTTACACAAGGGACATTGTCGGTAGCGTATGTTTGTGAGTGTTCCAATGTGCCAAGAGGTGAAGTAGGACCATGCTGGGGGTAAACCTGCCCAACTAAATGTGATAGAAGTGTTAGTTTGATCCCACAATGAACAAAAAAAATTATGCCC
Source organism: Chamaecyparis obtusa (assembly GCA_027943335.1). Lineage (NCBI taxonomy): Eukaryota > Viridiplantae > Streptophyta > Pinopsida > Cupressales > Cupressaceae > Chamaecyparis > Chamaecyparis obtusa. The sequence continues at coordinate 598,851 of BSBK01006140.1, read as the reverse complement.
TAAGTGCATTTGAGGGATAATTATGACTATTTTACAAATCACCTACCTTCTAAACACTTTCCTAAACCAAAACTATTACTCCAATAGCCAAGGAAAGGTTCAAATAGAAGAAAATGATAATATTTATCTCTTGAAACATGTCAAAAGAGGTAGATATATTGAATTGATCATTCCTAATGTGTATCCCAACAATTAAATTTGGCAACATTGATGGCACTTGTAATGAACAAATTGAATCATATTTAAATTGTAAATCTACACATTTCAAAGTATGAATACATACACACAATGAACAAGGAGGATCACATTTAAATTGTTAATATGAAAACATACACAATTAACAAGTAGGATCGCTAATTTTTTAAGTACAAATATATGCACAAAATGAACAAATTGGTTTGAATAACAAGTTTGATATATATCAAAATGAACAATAATTGTGTACATATCAAAAAAAGGCATAGATGCCAATCAATAATAGTTACAAAAATGTGGCATGTGTCATGTCAAGGTCAATATATATAATACAAATGTCAAATAAAAAAAAAAAATTAGTCATTTAATGACCACAACTAGATCTATGTATCTCTATCAATATCTATGGTTGTGTTGGATCATCAAAACTAAGTCTCTTCGAAGAAGTGCATGGCTCACTAGGTGTCTGCACAAGAACAATTCAAATGCTAAATCATATATCTTTTCTCAAAATAATATCAAAATAACTAAATACAATATTGTAATTTGTTGGCAATTAAATTATTGATTACCTCATCTCTTTCTTCTGTACTTGGGTTGGATCATAAATTTGATGGTCTCCTTCGTGGGTGAATGATACTCCTTATGAGGAAAGGTAGAGGATCCATGGGAAGTCGTGAAGGGGGTTGTAACAAGTAAAACAAAGTTAATACAATCTAGTAACGTATATGTCAAGAAACACTAAAAAATTAAAAATGCATGAACTAAAAAACAAATGCATACTAGAGCCTCAGATGGATCTCCTATGCTGGTAGGAGACACTACTACTAATGGATCAACAATGATCTTTTCATGTATGGTACATGATAAAAGATGTTATAGTCATAGATGGAGGAATAAGGGCTTTCTAAGAAACAAGAAAGCAATCCAAAATGAGTTGACAAGTGGTTTTCAACTAAGAAGACATACATACCCCTTGTGTATATTGTGTTGGACCTCCTCTTCAACAATCAGGACTCCTTATGAGGAAAGGTAGAGGACCCATGGGAAATCATGAAGGGGGTTGTAACATGTAAAACAAAATTAATACAATTTAATAACATATATGTCAAGAAACACTAAAAAACTAAAAATGCATGGACTAAAAAACAAAAGCATACCAAAGCCTCAGATGGACCTCCTATGCTTGTAGGAGAAAAATTGATTAATGAATAAGTTATGATTATTTCCTATATGGTAAGTGATTAAAGATATTATCATCATATAGGAAGGAAGCGGGGCTTTCAAACAAACAAAAAATAAATCCAAAAGGAGTTAACAAGAGGGTTTCAACTCCGTTGTGCACTTAGTAAAAAGAAGTTAAGAAGACAAACATACCTCTTCCCTCTATTGTGTAGGAGGCCATATTTTTCATGTAGGAGTTCTAATGAAATGGAATGGTAGAGCATCAATGGGAAGTTTTGAAGGTGGTTGTAACAGGTAAAAGATAATTAATACAAGTTAATAACCCAAAGTTGTTGAAAAAATCTAGAAAACTAAAAATGAGTGTACCTATATCTAAACATATATGTTTAACATATGTAGAATAAATTTGCACCAGAGCCTCAGATAGTTCTCCTTTACTCTTAGGAGGCATCATCAAATTTGAGATAGCTATTACCATTTCCTGCATGAAAAATGAACATATGTTGTAACTTCATAGAAGGATTTAGAATTTTTGAACAAGCAAGAATACAATCCAAAGTGAATATGAAGATGTTACCTCTTCCCTCTCCTAAACCTCATTGATATCAAGTGCATTCATTAATTTTGTAAATCCCATTTGTTTCTATATATAGAATAAATAAATTAGGTGCATTTATTAATATCTACATAGACATGTCTAATCATAATCCATTTTAACAAATAAATTTAAATTATACTAAATTAACATCTGTTGTTTGGGTGTCTGAGAGGATTTATTTTTCTTCCTCAAAGTGTTGGAGGATGGATTTCTCACACGAGATGTCCTTGAGGAAGGTGGGGAATAATAACAAAAATAAAATTCACATAAGGAAAAAGAACATGTTGCTATATTTCTCTAATACCAATTGTTAGATTACTAAGAGGGGGGGTGAATCAGTAATCAGTGATTCCTTAAACCTTAAAAACTTTAACTCTTATTCAACTCGGTAAGACAAACTTCAGTAGTAATCGACAATAATAGCTACTTCAAGTAATCAGCAAATAACATGCACAATAAACATTTAACACAATTGACACTAGTATTTAACACAAAAATGCTAGTATTTAATGTGGAAATGCAATTTGGGAAAACCACTATGGGAATTTTCACCCACTAATCAAAAATACCCTTCTAAAGTATACTCAGTTAAGACTCAATCCTGTTAAAGATTACAATGCACATTGTTAAATGTGACCCTGTTAGGGGATTTGCCTTAGATCTGTTAGGATCTTCACCCTATCAAGAGTGGCTTGGTATAAGTTCTTTAAACACTATTGTAGATTGTCACCTCTCTCAAGGTTTTATAATAATATTTTTAAGTCCACTCAGTTAATATATTTTCCTATTACAAATGTTAATAAGCAACAGTATAAAAATTTGATCTATAAATCTGCAACTACCTCTTTCTTAGTCAGATCCCTTTTGCACTCTTTATATTTACTTCATTCCGTCACTATTCACTGGCCTCAACATTTTATCTATCTCTACTTTTAGATTTAGATTTCAACCTTTTTCTTCTTCACTGCATCACTCGGCTACACATCCACACTTCAACTCACTAGCTCATTCTTCATATAATTTCATCCTCTATATAGGCTTTGTTTTGCCTCTTATTCTCCTTTATTACATTTTATTTTAATTAATATAAGTCATCAAATCATCCTCTTGAACTGATTCAATGAACATAGCACTAAGTAAAATGGGCTATCATCACCTTAGAACTTGAACTTTTTTTGGAGCTTGTACCTTCACTTTTTGCTGCTTAGATCTTACCATAGATCATCACCTTGAATTTTTCTGATTGTAGATCTCTTTAACTAACTCTTCCTCATCCTTGGAATCTTCCAAATCATTGTGGCTCTTCATTAAATTTCATTCTGATCCTTATATTTAATTTTTATTCCTTTCTCAGTTTCTCTACTTGGTAACTAACTTCTTACACTCGGTGTCTTGTCTTCCTTTCTCTTTACTGAATATTACTTTCCTTTTACCAAATAATGTCTTCCTACTTGGTAACAAAAGTATTTTCTTTACTGACTTGTCTAATCTCCTTTACTGACTTGATATCATCAAATGTAAAGTAGAAAATGAGTAAAAAATTATTACCTTATGATATGTATTAGCTTACCAATTAAGTTCTTGAACTTTACTAGATTTTCACTTCCTCTTTTTCCTTAACTCACTCAACTTATATCATACTATAAATGATATGCTAACTCAATATAAACTAGAAATAAATTTCTTGACATCAATGATAAAATAACGACTGATATAATCCTTCTACAATATTGTATATCTCTGATCTCAGTCTTAATCATCATAACCATCAGTTGTAGTTATCAATCTCCTTCTTTGGCATTGAGGAAAACATTGTTAATTGATGATGGAAATACTTTGATATCTCTATTTTATTCTTTACTCCCTCTGAACTTTATCATCTTTCTTTACTTCTTATCTTTGTGTTCATCATAAATCTTATTCTCCATCTTTGACAATAGTTGCAAAGATACATATTCTTGAAAATTTTGTTCAGGCAGTGGATCATACCTAACATGTACTGATATCTCATTACATACATAATCATTTTTCACAACTTCAGGCATCACCTAAAGAGTGAACACTAGCATCAACTCACAAAATAGATATTCTAGTGAATCCATGAATTGATGTAGCATGCATCTTGATTTAGTGAATATTAGATAGGGGAAGAACCCCTAGTTTACCTTCAATATACTCAAAAGAATCCTTCAGTAGTGGCTTGGTGAATATATCTGCTAACTTCTCCTTGGAATTCACATAATCCAATATCACATCTTGTCTTCGACTTGTTTTCTCAAGCAATGATACTTGATAGAAATGTTCTTGATCTTGGAATGCATCACTGACTTCTTTGATATGTTGATAGCACTTGTATTATCACATTAAATAGTAACTAGACCATTAATCTCCTCTTACATGCCTTCAAGTAGTTGTTTGATCCATACAATGTTTTCACAGTTCATAGTTGCTACAACATACTCTGCCTCGGCTATAGATTGTGATATACAACTCTATTTCTTACTTAACCATGTCACTAATCTTTCTCCTAAAAAGAAATCTCCTCCACTTATGTTTTTCCTATCATCAATGTTTCTAGCCCAATCAACATCAGTGTAAACCTTCATATCAAAATATCCTCCTTTCTTGTATAGTAGACCGAAGTCTTTAGTACCTTTCAGATATCTTAATATTTTTTTGACTGTAGATATGTGTGATTCCTTTGGATTGGAAGAAAATCTTGCAACAATACCTACTGCATGAGAAATATTAGGTTTGTTGTGTACAACATATTATAGCTTACCAATAATTGATCGGTAGAGTGTCTCATTCACTTCCTTTGACTCATCTTCATTTGATAATTTGCAACTGGTAGTCATAGGTGTTCCAACCAGTTTTGATTCTTCCATACAAAATATCTTTAGGATCTCTTTGATATACTTTGACCATGTGATGTAAATCACATATTTAAATTATTGAATCTGTAGTCTAATAAAGAATTTTATTTCTCCTATCATGGATATTTCAAATTCCTTTCTCATCTCCTTAGAAAAAGATCTACATAATGTGTCATTTCCTCCAAAAATAATATCATTAACAAATATTTCAGTAATCAAAATCCTATCATTACTCTCACATTTCAAATACACATTACTATTGTCACTTGTTCTCTAAAATCAAATCTTGATTAAATATGAATGTAACCTTTCATACCATGCTCAAGGTGCTTGCTTCAAACCATACAGTTCCTTATGCAACTTACATACCATGTCCTTGTTAGTATTCTCAATAAATCCTTCAGGTTGTTCAATATAGACTTCTTCTTCAACCATTTAGGAATGAAGACTTAACATCCATTTTATAAACTTTAAATCCTTTATAAGCTGCATATGCTAGTAGAATTCTAACTCCTAATCTAGCAACAGGTGAAAAAGTCTCTACCTTGTTCTTGAGCATACCCTTTGCAAACCAATCTTTCTTTGTTTCTAATCACATTTCCATGTTCATTTAGCTTGTTTCTAAAAATCCACTTAGAACCAATAACTTTTTTTATCTTTAGGTCTCGGTACCAAAGTCCATGTCTTGTTCTTTTCAATTTCATCTATCTCTTCTTTCATAGCTTTAACCCAATCTTCATTCTCCAAAGCATCTTTTACTATTCTTGGATCCAATTCAAAGATTAAACATGTATTTTATCTTAACTTACTTCTTTTCATAACTCCATCATTTTTGTCTCCAATAATCTTGCTTGATGAATGGTGTCTTCTCACATATTTAGCTAGAACATGCTCGATACACTATGGAAGTTCTTCATTTTCAGCATTCGGTGGTGGCTCTCTTAGTTCAACTTCCTCCTTAGTTTGTATTTTAGGTAAGGTGTCTGGCACTTCATATTGAACATATACAAATCTTTGAAAGTCCTCAGGTTCCTTTTTGTTGTCTTCATGATTTTTCTTTGAAAATTCATCAATCCTTACATTTTTACTTTCTACAATTTTGTTAGTAGACTTGTTTAAGCACTTGTAAGCCTTTCTCATTGTAGAATATCCTAAGAATATTCCTTCATCACCTTTATGATCAAAATTTCCATTTCTAGCATCCTTTAGAATGTAATTTCTACTATTACCCAAAATTTTTTGTTCCATACAATTTTGGCCACAAGCTGGGCTCTATCCAGCGATTTCCATTAAACCATGTTGAACACCTTGACAAATTTTCATGGTTCTGTGCCTTTTTCTCTTATCTCTACAAATATTCAAGCTCTCTGGTCTAATAAGCCTTTTAATTTGAAAATATGACCGTTAGAGGCCCAAAAACCCTAAAAACCCTATGGCCTTTCTATTTCGCTGTTACTTTTTCGGCCACTTAAGTCTCCATTTTCCATGTGCGCTTTATAAGTTAAGGCTAGTCGTGAGATCTCTAAAGCTTGAGAGAATATTCTTTTCTATCTCTCGATCTTGTGTCTTCCTTTTATCTCTTAATCTCCTAATAGAAAGGAATATTCCCTTTTCATTCAACGACTTGGCAATGGTCCCTTCAGTCGAGTGATCTCATAATGTAACCTTGAGTTAGTAATTATTTGGGAGATCCCACGACTGGTCTTTTTTCCCTAACTATATTTGAAACTCATGTCAACATCGGGTTAAGAGTTCCTCTTTAGTCAGAAGGTCTCGTGATCAAACCCATGGTTATGAAAAGATTGTGAGACTTCAAGTTTTCTTTAGTCGGGAGGTCGCCAGATTTGATCATGGTTAAGGGATGGTCGGCTCAAGGTAAAGATGAAAGCAAATGAAAGAGTGACACATGGCAGGGTAGGCCAAGTTCTTCAAAGATGTAGTCACTAGTTCTCCAGGTTCCTGGCCAATTAGTCATTTTTTTCAGCGATTGAATGATTGCATTGGTCGCATAATCTCTTGATTCTTACGGTTAGTAGTTTAACCTTCGGTGACCTGGCAAGAGATTAAGCTTCCCTCAATCATGTGATCTCCAGATGGTCGGTGGTTAGGTCTTGGGAGAGGTTAAATTTCATCTAGTGATTAAATGACTAAAGGCAGTCTCATATTCTCATGATCTAACTCATGGTTAAGATTTTATTCAATGACCATGAGAATACTCTAGTCGCTTATTCTCCAGATTTGACCATAGTTTATGTCGGATCTTGAATCCCTTCAGTCGTGAGGTCTTAGGAGGGTAATGAGTTAAGTTAAGATGTCTTAAGACTTGGAGACTTAAGTGTTGTCGCAAGATCTCCAAATCTCTTTAAGCAATTCAGCGACTAAGGCTTCAGTCATGTGATCTCGTAATGCAGAATGAATATTCCATGAGGTCTGGCGATTATGAGATCTTCCTTAGTCGAGTAATCACTCAACAAAGAGGGAATATTCCAAAGGCTTGTGAGACTTGGAGATTAAAGATGTAATTGCTAGATCTCTGAATTCGAATGCATGATTAAATATGAGTTAGATTTCCCTTAGTTGGGAAGTCTCGTGAGTTAACCATGGTCAACCAAAAGTTCATGAGACTTGAAATTTTCTACAGTCACGCAATCTCCAGATGTGCCTAAGTTAAGTAAAAGGTTAACGTTATGTCAGAACTCAGTGGCTATGTTTAACATTCAGAGATCTAGCAACTGTGTGTTCTCATAATCTCTTAATCCTAGCGGTTAGGTTCCAAACATTCAGAGATTCAGTGACACGGTTATCTCCTAGTCTCGTGATGCAGCGACTAAGTTATAAAAGATCAAGTGATTTAGCGAGGACCATAAGATCAAAGAAGATCAATGACTATCACGTGATCTTTAGATATAACTCAGGGTTAGACTTTTATCTGGTGACCTCACGATTCTCTTCATTCGGGTGATCTCCAGACTTGATTGAGGTTAAGGAAATCTTTCAGCGATCTAGACAATACATAGTCACCTAATCTCCAGATCTCTAGTGGTCAATGATGGGTTGAGTTATGTCAGAATAGTTGGTAGTTGTCAGAGATGATAGGGCAGTTGAAGACCAATGATAGAGCGACAGGTGGCAGGATGGGCCCAGGTTTGTAAGCACAGTCGGGTGATCACTCAATGAAAAGGAGAATATTCTTTTCTCTTCCGCAATTATGAGATTACCTTTAGTCACATGATCTCCAGATGAGAAGGAATATTCTGAAGACTTTAGGAGATAAAGCGACTATGATCAGATCAAGTTAAGATCAAGGCTTGTCGCGTAATCGCTAGATCAAGCTGGAGTTAATTAAAGGTTCAAGAGATTCAATGACCAAAGGGGAAAAGAGACCTAAGGTGAATGTAGATTTAGGGTTAAGATCGGATGTGGTCCCCGGGTAAACCAGAAAGATCTGATGGCTGCGTTTTAAAATGAGATCAACTTCAAATACCAGTCGTTGATAAAGATAAAGGCTTGGTGCCACCTGTGACCATTTATATTTTTAAATTCAATTATCTAAGAGTACTAGATTTGAGTAGTTATGGCGAGGCCAAGTTGTAGAGAGGTAGATGGATCAAGGTGGCTTGTCTGTAGGAAGATATAATGAAATGGACATACAGGTATAGAGATTTGATCAACCAAGATATTTTCAAAGATGCATTTATGATCATAAATGACAGAATTAGGGTTTTCCATTATTCTATGAAAATCTATGTAACCCTAATTAGGTTTTGCTCCTACTTGTGTGCAATAAAGGAGATTTATATATTAGTTTTTTGAATCTTTTAGAAGGAGTTTACAATTGTAAAAGAGAGATTTTCTTTCTGAGGAGTTATCCATGGCATTCTTTCTGCCCTTTGGCTTTCTGCAATTTGTAACCTTTCATTGATGTTTAGATATTGCAAAGGTATTTTGTGACATTATTTCTGTCCCTATGCCTTCTTCTCTAAATTTTCTCTTAATGAATTAAGTATATGTATGTTTTCAGTAATATCTTAGGGTTCCTGATCCCTCTTTCTTACTGCAATTCATGTGTATTCCTATGGATGATTTGATTTGAATGATCTTGTGGGTATACTTCAACCCCCTGACAATCTGTCTCATTCCTATACCTAGTTGCAGAAGTGAATGTTTGTTTTCAGGTCATAGATTGTGTCTAAATTCTTAGTAATGCTATTGTTTGTGAAATTTTCTCTTTCCCTGAATAGCCTCTTTCTATTGCAGACCCTTCTATGAAATATTGATGCAAACCTATTCAGTAAGTTGTGATCTCCTAGACCTAAGTTTGTGTGCTGAGTTCATTCCCTATACTGTAATTCATACCATCATTCAGTGTATCACCAAGTAGGATAGTTTGCTTTTAGTTATTTCCCTATCATGCATTCCTTCTATCCCTTTTCCCTCAAGAGTTTACTTTCCTATCAAAGAGAAAATTAAGGTGATTTATCCAAGAGGAACCAGCCTAGAACCTGGAGGTCTCATCTCAATTAGCATAGGTCCCACAACCTGGAGATGATTCCCATGTTATACTAAGTTATCAAGACCAAGAGAGCTTGAAACAAGGGTGCAAACTTAGTGTATAACAATTTTGGCATGCCCGGTGGGACCACAAAAGAATTTTATATTTGAAAGATTATGGTATCACTAATATACTAATTGCATAATATAGACTTTTAGAAGTTTTCTATCAGGTATATCTAGCGACTCCACTGATTTCATAGATTTGGGCTAACCTTGTTCAAAGTTTATGAGAAAGATTGAGACTAGGAGCTCAAAGCCCATTGAATTTTCAGAGTTTCCCTTAAAAAGAGGCTACAAAGGTAGATCAACCCAAAGAACATCTCTTGCAAGGAGAGTACAGTCTACACCACCTGATACTTCAGAAAGGATACCTTTTTCCTTTCATCTCAGAAGAAGAGGAAGATCTCTAACTAGAGATCTAGAAGAAGATTCAAATCCAACATCCAATACAACTCACACAGTTGCTACTCAGCAAGTTCTAGCTCTTATAATGGCTAAATAGTTTTCTTTTGCACCTTTCAACCAAGGGAGTCCATTGAACTTTTCTCAACATCATGATGTTCCCTTGGTGGTATTAAAGAGTCTGCCTAATTTCACAGGTGAGGGACAAACTACAGCTTTTGAACACATTAGAGATGTGACCACTATCTGCAGCATACATAATATAACTCAAGAAGATGTGGCCACCAAGTTATTAGCAGCCTCCCTCAAAGGTAAGGCTCTTGAATGGTTTAGAACTCTAACTGTTGGTTCCATTAATTCATGGGATGGATTAGGGGATGCATTGAGTAAACATTTTGAAGATAAATCAGACAACTTGTCTTTGGTTGTGTAGTTGACAACCATTAAAAGAGACCCTCAAGAACAAATGACAGACTATAACAATAGATTTCTCAAGACATGGAATAGAATTCTTGTCTTGGTAAGGCCATCCGCTGACCATGCTTTCTTATACTTCTTGCAAAGTTTGAATGGTCAAATTTTTTTCATGATCCAATCTATGGGAGGTACCTCTCTACCCCAAGCTTTTGACATAGCTGTCAGAGCTGAAAATTGTTTAATCTAGGCAGGCATGATAGCAAGAAGGCCACCCATGCCCAGCTTTCCTATCCTTCAGCCCATTGCACCTTTACAAGTACCCCCATTTACCCTATTCCCACCATATTAGTGCCTCAGGCTAGTACTAGTAGTGAGGAGCTAAAGGCAAGTTTCTCTCAAGAGCTGCAAGAGATGAAGAATAATCAACAAACTAGTCAGCAAGAGATGACAAATTTGCTGCAAACTTTGACTAAAGAGGTCACAAACCTAAAGAGACAAGGGCAAGGAATTAGACCACCCTTTCAACCACAAGGCCAAGGTCCTAATCAACAATATCAAAATCAAGGATAGCCTTATCAGCAAAATAGGCCACCATACCAAGGAGGATATCAAGGACAAAGGCAAAATTTTAATCAAAGGCCATTCCAACCATACAACCCTGCACCTCTCAATTCTGTAAATCTAGTTAGGGACATGGTCCCCGGTCAAAATAATATGGTTATGGAAAATGAATGGTGTTTCCCTTGTAATCAGCCTCATAATCAGGCTACATGTTCAAATGGATGAATGAACCAAACACTAATGGTTCAAAATGCCTCACAAGCTCAATCAGAGGCTTCTTTTAGTGGATCAGTTCCTCAACAAGAACCACAAGATAATGAGACTACTCTTTTTAATTGGGAGTAGCAAGACTTCAATGGAGTCATTGGTGAGCCTTCCATTGCTACCAACATAAGGTCAAAGAGAAGAGCTCAAGATATGGAGCAAGCAGATTCTAGGACTAAAGCTACTACATCTGTAGAACCAATGCAACAAGCTACTCCCATCACATTTAAGAAGGCTCCTATCATTACAAGAAAAGAAGGCTAGACTCTCAAAGAAGTGGAACCCATCATAGTAAAAGCATAACAGAGAGTACACACTGTGACACCTTTCAACATTGTAGACAACATGAAGAAGGTGAATATTACTATATCTATGTGGGATTCTTTGGCTATTCTAGGGAAACCTAAGATTTTGAAGAAAGCTATGACTGAAATGACAACTCCTCAGCATATAAAAGAAGATGCAAAGCTAGTGTTGGTCAACATTGATCAAGAAAAGGAGACTCCAAGTTGTAACTCCAAAGCCAATACCATTCAAGGTAGGAACTGAAAACCCCCTCCCTTTTATGTATCTTTAATTATTGGAAAATCCTTAGTACACAATTGTATGGTAGATAGTGGAGCTACTAGCATTATAATGCCCAAAAAGGTGGCTGACCAATTAGGACTTAAATATGAACCCCTCCAAAAGAAGGTTACACAACTTGATGGATCCTTAGTTAACACTATAGGTGTGGCTAAGGATACCAGTCTAATCCTTCATGCAAGTCCTAATTTCTCCATCCTACTTGATATTTATATCATAGATCTCCCTGCTCTATTTTCTATATGTCTATTAAGGGAGTTTACAGCCAAAATAGGAGGCTACCTTTCTTCTGACTGGTCCCACATGCTTTTTCACACAAGATATGGTACCAAGGTCACCATTAAATCTGAATCATTGGCAGCACACCATATAGAACCATATGTCCAACACCATCAATGGAAGTTGCCTTGCATTTGATAGCAATGACTTCCCAACTATCAGAGAAGAAAACACTAAGATAGAAAGTATCCTTGATATTTTACTAGATGAACTAGAATCAGAAAAAGCTTAAGAGGCCCAAGAAAATGTTATTTGGGATGCTAGTTTGGGGAGCTATTTGATACAAGAAAGTAGATCCATAGAGCTGAACCTTCTCAAAGAGGACACTGATTCAGAGGATCAGAGCAACCAGATTTGGGAATTGTTTTTTGATGGAGCTAGAAGTAGACATGGTTCTGGTGGTGGTTCTATGCTAATATCCCCAAAAGGAGAAAGATACTATACAACTTTCAAATTTAGTTTCTCCTGCACTAGCAACACTACAGAATATGAAAGTCTAGTGAATGGACTGGAGTGGGCTAGAAAAAGAGGGCTCAAGGCCTTAAAATTATATGGTGACAGTGAGTTAGTAGTCAGCCAAGTGAGAGGGATAAGTGCAACCAAAAATGACATCTTGAAAGCATACAAACACAGAGTTTGGGATGCAATTGAAGATTTGTGTGCTTTCAATATTGTTGCCATCCCTAGGAAGCTAAATCAAAATGCAGATAGATTAGCTGTTGTTGGATCTCAGTATGACATTCCTAATAGTATTTCAAAAGAAGAGACCCAAAAGCATATCAAAGTGATTGTCAGACCTTCTATCCCTGATAATGATACTAATTGGCAAGTGTTTGACAATGATGACAAAATTTTGTAGTTCTTATTTGAAGAGGATGTCTTCTCAGAGCATAACCAGGATAGATTATTGTAGAACTATGGTGACCAAGTAATACAACTTAAGTCTAATAAGATGCCTAGAGGTCTTGTCACCTTAGAGACTATCTTCAACAAAGATGATCAAGTTAAGAAGAATAAAGCTGGCCTGGTGGTTCAACAAGAACATTGTGTTGAATTAGAGTTGGAACTAGGTAAAAGTTTACAATTTGGAAAAGTAAATACTGATTTAGAAAAGTAAGCTTATACCCAATTATTCAAAGAATTTAGTGATGTTTTTGTGTGGCAATATGAAGACCTCAAAGGTTTTAATCTAGCCCTTGCTCAGTACACTATTGAACTAGAGCCTAATGCCAAACCAGTAAGACAAAAGAAAAGGCCTATTAATCCCAAGCTTGAGCCACTTATGCATAGAGAAGTGCTCAAATTGATAGAAAGTGGTATCATCTACCCCATCAAGCATACTAGTTGGGTTTCCAACCTTGTTCCTGTAAGGAAGAATAATGGGGAGTTGAGGTTATGTGTTGACTTCAAGGATCTTAATAGGGCCTCTTTAAAAGACCGCCATCCATTACCCTATATGGAGCAAATCTTACAATGTGTCTCTAGATCCGAGAGATTTTCATTATTGGATGGCTATTTAGGATACAATCAGATCTTAGTTAATGAAGAGGATCAATACAAGACTACATTTACAACCAAGTGGGGAACCATGGCTTATCAAAAGATGCCCTTTGGTTTGTTAAATGTAGGTGCTACTTTTCGAAAGGCAATGGATATGGCCTTTAAAAGCCTCATGTACAAATTTGTACTGGTCTACTTAGATGACATAACTATTTATTCTAAACATGCAGCAGATCATATCAAACATTTGAGGAAAATCTTTGAAAGATGTAGAGAGTTTGGGATATCCCTTAATCCCAAGAAATGTGTGTTTGCAATTCATGAACGAAAATTGCTAGGATATATAGTATCCAAGAAAGTAATTACAGTAGACACTGAGAGGATTGCAGCCATCCTAGAGCTACCATTGCCACATCATAAGAAAAGTCTCCAATCTTTCATAGGAAAGATTAATTTTGTTAGGCATTTCTTGCCTAATATTGCAGATTTATTGAAGCCTTTAATAGCCATGTTAAAGAAGAGTTCAACCTTCAACTGGACTAAAGAAGGCAAAGCCAACTTCCAAGCTATCAAAGAGGCCTTGACAGAAGCTCCTGCTCTATTAAACCCAAATTTCAGTAAGGATTTTATCCTTTATACTTATGGAGGTCATGATGCTATATCTGCTATGTTGACTCAAGAGAATTCAAATGGATTGGAGCAACCTATTGCTTTCTTCAGCAAAGGTTTAGAAGAGTATGAACAAAGATACTCTTTTGTGGAAAAACATGTGCTTACTGTGGTAAAAAGTCTTAAAAAGTTTAGATATCTATTGACCCATAGCAAGGTACACTTGAAAGTTACTCATCCAAGTGTCAAAGAATTTTTGCTTTCTAAGGACTTAAATGAGAAAAGAGCTAGTTGGATTACCAAAGTAATGGAATATGACATTGATATCCAAATCACCAAGTTGGTTAGAGGAAGAGGTCTTTGTGAGCATTTGACAAAGGATGAGAGTTCAAAGAAATCAGAGCAAATGGATGCATCTCTGGTTGTAAATTCTATAGAAGAACATGCCAAGATATCAGGTTGGTTGCCTAACATGATTCACTACTTGAAGATAGGACAATGTCCTACAGACCTAGATTCAGTAAAAAGAAGATATTATAGATTACAATCTATTCCCTTTGTGCTGATAGATGAAGTTCTTTTTAGAAAGGATCACAATGGTGTCCTTTTGAGATGTATTGATTCAAAAAAGATAGTTGATGTCCTATTTGAATTTCATGATGGACCTTCTGGAGGTCATTTTTCTCCTAGGACTACTACTTTTAAAATCATGAGGGCCGAATACTATTGGCCATCTATCTTTAAGGATAGTCATGATTATGTGAGAAAATGCATCAAATGTGCTATGTTTGCAGGAAAAGAAAGGCTTGCAGCTCTGCCCCTACAGCCAATCAGAACAGAGAAACCTTTCATGAGATGGGGCATAAACTTTATTGGTATGATCAACCCTCCATCTAGTGCGGGCCACAAGTGGATAATCACTGCAATAGATTATTTCACTAGATGGATAGAGGTAGTTGCCTTGAAATAATCAAATGAGAGTGTTGTCTTAATTTTTTATGATGATATAATTCATAGATTCAGCACTCCAAACTCCATAATATCAGATAATGCATTGGCATTCACCGGCCTTAAAGTCTCAAAATGGGCAATAAAAAATGGCAATTATCTAAATACAAGTTCAAATTACTACCCTCAGGGTAATGGTTTGGCAGAATCAACTAATAAGAACTTGATTAGGATAATCAAGAAAACTCTACAGGATAACCAAAGAGATTGGCATACTAAATTGAAATCTACCTTATGGTTAGATAGGATTACCCCAAAGAAGATCATTGGGAACTCTCCTTATGTGTTAGTATATGGTAGAGAAGCTAAGTTGTCCATTTCAACTAAGTTGCCAGCTCTAGACTTGGCCACTCAATATGTCCTATTTGAAGAAGGGGATCCCTTACAAATCAGGTATACTCAGCTGATGGAGTTAGAACTCAGAGATAAATCCATGAAAGATATGGAGTTCCATCAGATACAAACAAAGAAAAATTTTGATAAAAGAGCTAGGGCTAGAAACTTCAAAGTTGGAGATGTAGTTCTCAAATGGGATGAATTCAGATCAAGGCCTGACAGACATACAAAGTTTGATTCTTTATGGGGTGGACCATTTGTTGTTACAGAATGCAAGGGGCCTAATGTTTTTCAGCTATCAAATCTTGAAGGAGATGCCTTGCCTATATCAGTTAATGGATTCCATTTGAAGCCTTGTTTTTAGGTCAATTCTTCCTTGTAAATCTCTATAAATATGTTTCTTGCTTTCTTTCCCTTCTTTCTAGGTTAGTTTTTCCTATTTTCCAAGAAGTGTTCATGCACAGTTCTGTCCCTTTGGTTCTAGGTCTATCTCTCTATCAGTAAAGCTTTTGTCTTCCTGAGATGACTCCATGCCCAATGAATTGTTTAAAGGCCACTAATCTAATGTCTAGCAGGTTGACATCCAGCAGAAATCACCAAAATGTTACCCAAAATTTTTTGTTCCATACAATTTTGGCCACAGGCTGGGCTGTATCCAGCTATTTCCATTAAACCATGTTGAACACCTTGAGAAATTTTCATGGTTTTGTGCCTTTTTCTCTGATCTCTACAAATATTCAAGCTCTCTGGTCTAATAAGCCTTTTAATTTGAAAATATGACCGTTAGAGGCCCAAAAACCCTAAAAACCCTATGGCCTTTCTATTTCACTGTTACTTTTTCAGCCACTTAAGTCTCCATTTAGCATGTGCACTTTATAAGTTAAGGCTAGTCACGAGATCTCTAAAGCTCGAGAGAATATTCTTTTCTATCTCCCAATCCCATGACTTCCTTTTATCTCTTAATCTCCTGATCGGAAGGAATATTCCCTTTTCATTCAGCGACTTGGTGATGGTCCCTTCAGTCAGGTGATCTCATAATGTAACCTTGAGTTAGTAATTCTTCAAGAGATCTCATGACTGGTCTTTTTTCCCTAACTATAGTTATAACTCATGTCAGTGTCGGGTTAAGAGTTTCTCTTCAGTCTGAAGGTCTTGTGATCAAACCCATGGTTATGAAAAGATTGTGAGACTTCAAGTTTTCTTCAGTTAGGAGGTTGCCAGATTTGATCATGGTCAAGGGATGGTCAGCTCAAGGTAAAGACGAAAGCAAATGAAAGAGTGACACATGGCAGGGCGGGCTCAGTTCTTCAAAGATGTAGTCACTAGTTCTCTAGGTTCCTGACCGGTTAGCCATTTTTCTCAACGATTGAGCAACTATATTGGTTGCATAATATCTTGATTCTTGCAGTTAGTAGTTTAACCTTCAGTGACCTGGCAGGCAGTTAAGTTTCCCTCAGTCGCGTGATCTCCAGATGGTCAGTGGTTAGGTCTTGGGAGAGGTTAAATTTCATCTAGCGACTAAGCGACTGAAGGCAGTCTCGTATTCTCATGATCTAACTCATGGTTAAGATTTTATTCAACGATCATGAGAATACTCTAGTCGCTTATTCTCCAGATTTGACCATAGTTTATGTCGGGTCTTGAATCCCTTCAGTCGCGAGGTCTCAAGAGGGTAATGAGTTAAGTTAAGATGTCTCAAGACCTGGAGACTTAAGTGTTGTCATGAGATCATCAAATATCTTTAAGTGATTCAATGACTAAGGCTTCAGTCATGTGATCTCGTAATGCAGAATGAATATTCCATGAGGTCTGGCGATTATGAGATCTTCCTTAGTCAAGTAATCGCTCAACAAAGAGGGAATATTCCAAAGGCTCGTGAGAGTTGGAGATTAAAGATGCAGTCACTAGATCTTTGAATTCAAATGCATGATTAAATATGAGTTAGACTGCCCTTAGTTGGGAAGTTTTGTGAGTTAACCATGGTCAACCAAAAGTTCACGAGACTTGAAATTTTATACAGTCGTGCAATCTCCAGATGTGCTTGAGTTAAGTAAAAGATTAACGTTATGTCAGAACTTGGAGGCTATGTTTAACATTCAGAAATCTAGCAACTATGTGTTCTCATAATCTCTTAATCCTGGTGGTTAGGTTCCAAACATTTAGAGATTCAGCAACACAATTATCTTCTAGTCTCATGATGCAGCAACTAAGTTATAAAAGATCAAGTGATTCAGTGAGGACCGTAAGATGAAAGAAGATCAACAGCTGTCGAGTGATCTCTAGATATAACTCAGGGTTAGAGTTTTATCTGGTGACCTCATGATTCTCTTCAGTTGGGTGATCTCTAGACTTGACCAAGGTTAAGGAAATATTTCAACGACCTAGACAATACACAGTCACCTAATCTCCAGATCTCCAGTGGTCAATGACGGGTTGAGTTATATCAGAACAATTGGGAGTTGTCAAAGATGATAGGGTAGTCAACGACCAGTGATAGAGTGGCAGGTGGCAGGATGGGCCTAGGTTTGTAAGCATAGTCGGGTGATCACTCAATGAAAAGGAGAATATTCTTTTCTCTTCCATGATTATGAGATTACCTTCAATCACATGATCTCCTGACAAGAAGGAATATTCTGAAGACTTCAAGAGATAAAGCGACTACCGTCAAATCAAGTTGAGATCAACGCTTGTCACATAATCACTAGATCAAGCCTGAGTTAATTAAAGGTTTAGGAGATTCAGCAACCAAAGGGGAAAAGAGACCTGAGGTGAATGTAGAGTTAGCGTTAAGATCAGATGTGGTGCCTAGGTAAATTGGAAAGATCTGACGGCTACATTTTAAAATGAGATCAACTTCAAATACCAGTTGTTGATAAAGATAAAGGCTTGGCGCCACCTGTAACCATTTATATTTTTAAATTCAAATAATTAAGAGTACCAGATTTAAGCAGTTATGGTGAGGCCGAGTTGCAGAGAGGTAGATGGATCAAGGCAGCTTGTCTGCAAGTAGATATAATGAAATGGACATACAAGAATAGAGATCTGATTGGCCAAGATATTTTCAAAGATGTATTTATGATAAAAAATGATAGAATTAGGGTTTTCCATTATTCTATGAAAATCTATGTAACCCTAATTAGGTTTTGCTCCTGCCTGTGTGCCATAAAGGAGATGTATATGTTATTTTTTTGGAGCTTTTAGAAGGAGTTTACAATTGTAAAAGAGAGATTTTATTTCTGAGGAGTTATCCATGGCATTCTTTCTGCCCTCTGGCTTTCTATAGTTTATAACCTTTCATTGATGTTTAGATATTGCAAAGGTATTTTGTGACATTCTTTTTGTCCCTATGCCTTCTTCTCTGAATTTTCTCTTAATGAATTAAGTATATGTATGTTTTCAGTAATATCTTAGGGTTCTTGATCCCTCTTTCTTTCTACAATTCATGTGTATTCCTGTGGATGATTTGATTTGAATGATCTTGTGGGTATACTTCAACCCCCTGACAATCTGTCTCATTCCTATACCTAGTTGTAGAAGTGAATGTTTGTTTGCAGGTCATAGATTGTGTCTAGATTCTTAGGAATGCTATTATTTGTGAAATTTTCTCTTTCCCTGAATAGCCTCTTTCTATTGTAGACCCTTCTATGAAATATTGATGCAAACCTATTCAGTATGTTGTGATCTCCTAGACCTAAGTTTGTGCACTGATTTCATTCCCTATACTGTAATTCATACCATCATTTGGTGTATCACCTAGTAGGATAGTTTTCTTTCAATTATTTCCCTTTCATTCATTCCTTCGATCCCTTTTCCCTCAAGAGTTTACTTTCCTATCAAAGAGAAAATTAAGGTGATTATCCAAGAGGAACCAGCCTAGAACCTAGAGGTCTCATCTCATTTAGCATAGGTCCCACAACCTAGAGATGATTCCCATGTTATACTAAGTTATCAAGACCAAGAGAGCTTGAAACAAGGGTGCAAACTTAGTGTATAACATCTACTTCTAGAAATACTTTGAAATAACTTACATTCAGTTTGTGACGATACTAGATCTCACATGGAGTCTTGTTTGTACCTTTCATTAGCTGTACTTGATTTAGTGTATAAGTTATAGTCCTGACTACTTCTCTCCAAAATGTTTGACATACACCCTTCTTAATCATCAATTTCATTGCACAATCAATAATAGATCTATTTCTTCTCTCTTCTATACCATTTTCTTGTGGTGTCCTCGATGTAGAAATTTGTATCTTTATTCCATGTTCATTGTAGAAGAGTGTAAAATCATTAGATGTAAACTCACCTCCTCTATCAAGTCTTAGAAACTTAAATCATCTTTCAGTATCCTTTTCAACTCTTTCCTTGTACCACTTAAATATTTGAAAAGCATCAGATTTATCCTTCAACAACATGACAGACATCATTCTTGAATAGTCATCAACAAATAAAATGAAATATCTATAACCTTATAATAGCTTTGTGTTCTCATAGGTCAGTGTGCACTAACTCCAAAATTCCTTATGTAGTGTAATTTTTCTTGTAAAAATTGACTTTGTCATCTTACCAACTTGACATCCTTTGCACATGACATTTTCAAGTTTTTCCATTCTCGGTAGACCTCTTACTCTTTTTTTTTTGCTCACCTTAATTAAGTTAAAATTCACATGATAGAATCTCTTGTGCCATAACCATACATCCTCAACTTTAGCAAATAAACAACTCTTTGTAGTAGTATCAAGGTAGAATAAGTTACCTTTTGATTCTTCACAAGTGGAAATCATACCTCCATTATGATCAAATACTTTTACATTTCCATTTTGAAATTCCAGTTGGTGACCACTATTGTTTAGTTGTGCCACACTCAACATATTATACTTTAGTCCTTCAATCCAATAGACATCATCACATTGTGTATTATCCAACAGAATTATAGAGCCATTACCTTTTATAGGATAGGGAGCATCATTACTAAATCTAGCATAACCTCCATCATGATCTTCCATATTAATGAACTTATGTGTGTCACCAATCATATGATGTGAACATCTACTATCTATTATCAATGTATCATTCTTACTAACATGAGAAATTAGGGTTTTTTCTTCTTCATACCTTTCTTCATCAAAATAATCCTTGATAGAAACATACACAACTTCTTCACCTTCATCATGATTATCTGAATCATCATCGGTTAGTCCTTCAACAATGTAGCATGACTTCTTACCTTTGTTCTTGAAATCTCGATATCTCCTGAATATTTTATGTCTTTTGTTGTTATCTCATTTTTGTTTCTCATCACTTTTATTGTCAAGATATCTAGATGCAATGTGACCAATCTTGTTGCAATTGAAATATTTCAATGGTAATTTACCTTGGTATTTGCCTTTTTCTCTCAGTAGTCTCCTAGCTAGTAAAGCTTCAAACTCTTCTTGTTGTCTTTCCTCTTCAAACAGAATTTCTAAATCACTCTTGCAACTTTGAAATCTTTCACTTGCACTGCTTACATAACCATCACTTGATCTAGACTCTCTATAATTTCCAATATTCAAAGATGAGTTGAATGCAGACTCGATATTAGTAATGGTAGGTAAACTACTTTCAAAATCATTAATATCAAAAGAAATCAACTTACCAATTGTAGTGTCCATTGAAACATACATCTGAGGAATGGATCTCAGTTCTTGTATTGCAGACACTCAGATGACATATATATAGGAAAAAATGTCCTCAATAATTTACTTGTTACATCTTCTTCTTCAATATGTCCTCCAACACCTCTGATAGCACTCACAACTTCCCTGAATCTTGTACTATATTGTGTAACATCTTCACCTTCTTTCATTTTGATGGAATCAAATTTACCTTTTAGACTTTCATCTTTTTCCTTCTAAACACGCTGATCTCCACCATATACCAATGCAAGCTTATCCCACATCTATTTTTCTATATCACATCCTTTAAGATCATTGAACTCTAGGTCGACGAGAAGAGAAGATATCTCAATCATAACTTGTGTGTGATCATTCCTTTCTCTTACTTATTCAACTGACATAGGCCCAAATGGCGGCAATGAATACTCATTATCAAGATAATATATTGCATACTCTCCAATTCCAGATATGTGTAGCCTCATCCTTCTTTTCATGTAGAGAATTTATCCCTATTCAACTTTGGTGCCTCCCTCTTATACATCTTCGAATATTTTACTCAAGTCTTTTAAACTTATCCCTTTAGAGTACCTAGGCTTTGATACCAATTTTTAGGTTTCTCTGATACCAATTGTTAGATTGTTGAGAGGGGGGGTGAATCAATAATCAGTGATTCTTTAAAGCTTTAAAGCTTTAACTCTAATTCAACTCGGTAAGACAAACTTTAGTAGTAATCGACAATAATAGCTACTTCAAGTAATCAGAAAATAACATGCACAATAAACATTTAACACATTTGATGCTAGTATAAATAATGTGGCAACCTAATTTGTGAAAAACACTATGGGAATCATCACCCACTAATCAAAAATACCCTTCTGAAGTATACTTGGTTAAGAGTCAATCATATTAAAGATTACTATGCACATTGTTAAATGTGACTCTGTTAGGAGATTTGCCTCACATCTTTTAGAATCTTTACCTTGTTAGGAGTGACCTAGCTAAAGGTCTTTAAACACTCTTTTAGAATTTCACCTCTCTCAAGGTTTTTCAATAAGAATATTAAGTCCACTCATTTAAGAGATTTTCCTGATACAAATGTTAATAAGAAACAGTATAAAAATCTAATCTATAAATCTATAACTACCTCTTGCTTAGTCAAATCCATTTTGCGCTCTTTATCTTCACTTCATTCCATCACTATTCACTGGCATCAAAACTTTATCTATCTCTTCTTGCAAACTCAAATTTTAACTCTTGCAAACTCAAATTTTAACCTTTTTATTCTTCACTACATCACTCAGCTACACATCCACACTTCAACTCGCTAGCTCAATCTTCATACAATTTCATCCTTTATATAGATTATGTTTTGCCTCTTAATCTCATTTATTACGTTTTCTTCTAATTAATCTAAACCCTTAGATCATCCTCTTGAACTGATTCAATTAACATAGCATTTGGTAAAACATGTTATCATCACCTCAGAACTTGAAATTTTCTTGGAACTTGTACCTTCACTTTTTGCCACTTAGATCTTACCATAGATCATCACCTTGAATTTTCTTGATTGTAGATCTCTTTAACTTACTCTTCCTCATTCTTGGAATCTTCCAAATCACTGTGGCTCTTCATTAATTGTCCTTCTCATCCTTGTATTTAATTTATGTTCCTTTTTTAGTTTCTCTTCCTTTCCTTCAACCAAAATTCTATTTTCTTCACTTGGTAACTAACTCCTTGTATGGAATGTCTTGGCTTCCTTTCTCTTTAGTGAATATTTCTTTCCTTTTACCAAATAAATTATTCCTTCTCGGTAACCAAACTATTTTGTTTACCGGCTTGATATCATCAAATGTGAAGTAGAAAAAAACTAAATAATTATTACCTTATCATTGTATGATATGTATTAGCTGCCAAATTAAGTTCTACAACTTCATTAACTTTCCACTTCCTCTTTTTCCTTAACTCACTCAACTTATATCATACTCTAAATGATATGGAAACTCAATATTTAACTAGAAATCAATTGCTTGACATCAATGAAAAAATAACAACTAATCTAATCCTTCTACAATCTTGTATACCTCTGATCTTGGTCTTCATCATCATCATCATCATCAATTGTAGTTAACACATGTACAATATTAAATCTAACTAACAAATATTTAAATCTAGATGGTACCACAAAGCTATCTAGGCTAAATTCAATGGCCAAAAGTGTGATATCATCAAGTTTGGATGTCTCAGCCCATGATAAGCCCTATAAAACACCAAGTAATGATAAATATATATTAACAAATAATATTTTGAAACCAATGTATTATTATATTTTTAACAAATTCTCAAATCTTTAACTCTGGGGCATAAACAACTCACGACCATAGAGTCGACTAAAAAGTACGTTTACTCCAACCACTTGTTGCACCATGCAATGCATTTGATTTATGTGTCACTTTCAATTATTCTAAAAATTAAAATTCATTTATTTTTAAAATATTAGTCACTTATATGATAATATGTCTTAAAAAGAATTAAATGCACTTGTGTCTAATCGCAACATAACAACATTCTCATCAAGTCATCGGTGAGGGCCATATCCTATGGAGTGGAAGCATAGCATCTACTCCCACAACATGTACACAAATGAGATGTCAAACCATCCTCATTCGCATCAATGTCTACACCAGAATATAAACCTTGGCAGGTGGTGCACATATGTTGAATGGGTAGGCCCCTGCCAAATGATGCATGGGGTGATGTTGATGAAGGAGGTATCATAGGTGTTGGTACACCCTCTTCTCCAACCAATTGTGTCCCATGTTTAAAAATGATATCATTCAATGATAAAGATTCCTATAGAGTCTGTAACTCCATAGAACCCTTTGAGGATATTGGGACAGTGACATGAACCATGGGTTTAGGAGTTGTACGCCTCCTATGTTGTGGATCTACCACCCTATGGACCCTAGGTCTTTCCTGCACAAAGCCTCTCCCTCTACCCTAAAACTATCTTATGTCAAATTAATTTGGCTTCTTGCTGAGGATAAACTCACAATACAACTTTCTCAAAAAATATAAAGGCACCTCCCAATTATTACAAGGTAGTTGGTCAAAGACCATATACCACCTATCCCAAAGAGCTTCTTTGATTCTAGCATGAACACACCAATGTATAGGAAAGTGTGTCATATCAATAAGTAAGGTGTTAGTAGTGCTAGGATCGGTGAAAAGAGTGCATATTTCATCTTCAAATATGACCTTTATTTTCACTTTATCATATGACAACCTATCCTCATAAAATGTACAACATTTATCCCTCCATGAACTCCATTTTGTAACCTACCTAGATACCTCATTCGCACTATTGGCCATAGTTTCTAGGGTTGTCCTTAGAGATGAGTGGTGCTCCTAAGTAGAGGACATCAACCTATTCACTAATATAGATATTTGGGCAATGTTTTATGTTAGGTGATTGATAACATCATCCTGTGTGGCTTGTACACGATCTACTAGAGGAGGCAGATGGTTTCAGGGTGGTGTTGGTTGTTCATGAGTAATATTTTTAGGGTTTTTTGGTTATGGAGCAACATCTTGAGGGTTTTGTGGTTATGGAGCAGCATCATGAGGGTTTTGTAAATGTGGTTTTGCAATATTTGTGGGGTTTTCTTGTGTTGGTTGTGTAGGAGTTATTTTTTGTCCCTTTAATTTTTCATGATTATTTGTAGAATCTTACATGAAATTAATAAAAGAAAACTTAAATCAATTAAAAAACCCTACTTTAATCAAAATGCAAAACAAAAATAATGAAAAAAATGAAATATTACCTCTTCAACATAGTGGCATGGTCATAAATTGATATAAACGCAAAAAAAAATGTTATTGAAAGAAGAAAACACTTGGGTTCTGAGGTAATTGGGGTTTTTTTCTATTGTTGGACATTTTTGGGCGTTAAAAATAGCCCAAACCTGTAGCCTACAAAAACATATAAAGTTTTTCAAAACCCGTACAGGTTATGAGAAACATTTTGTTTCTCATAACCCACACACGTTATGAGAAACATTAACCATTTTTTAATGGTTTTTTTAAGGCTTGGTAATACCAAACCAAGAGTGATTTTGAATTTTTCAGAACCCGAGCGGCTCATGAAAATTTTCATTTTTTGGGGTATGTGGCCACTTAATTGACCAACATCTTGGTGCACTTATCCACAAATTTTAATGTAAAATTTGATGCAACAATCATTTTTTACAATTGGCACTATCACATACTTTCTTGGTTTGTTAGCATTCTCCTTGACTACATGAACTAAAGTGAAAGATCTACCTCAAACCTCTCTCCAATAATCACTACAACAAAACTGGCAATTAGCACCTAAAATAGCACGCCAACTTTTAGTATATTTTTCTACTTAAAATGAGCCTTTGTGTTGGAAAAAAAGTTGGTGCAAAAGTGCCTCTAGCCTTTGGTGCCAAGTTTTGTGTCATCCTTTTCTCTCTGCTATGTATCCTAAAAAATTATGAAAGATTACTTGACATTTCTAACTCTCATTATTACTAGTAACCAATACATGACTAAACATGTCACTGCTTTCACTCATAATAATTACATGCATGCTCTTCATTAGAAATCATTTTTATTTCTTCATTAAAAACTACATAATATCCCTTAGTTCAGACTCTTCTTTCTTAAACCTTGAATCGCTGATAACACATATGTTTACCATTATTGCAATTACTACACATGTTCCTTCATTTGTCCTTTTATATGTTTACTTCCCACTACCCAAATTAACTGAAATATGCATGCATTTATCTCCTTCACTTTTTACATCTAAAAATAATATTAATTTAAGTGTTTTATAATTTAACACTTAACAAATATTTTACCATAAAAGTTCATACAAAAGTAAAGAAACATCACCTCTCCATTTCAAGTCCACATAAAAAAAATTAACTCCCCTATTAAGTACATGCATTTGTTAGTTTTGATATTTATAAAAAGTTTATAATTTACTATTTAATAAATATCAATTACACATTTTATAAATACAATAATAGGAGAGAAGATATTTATACCTTACCTTTTAACTTATATTTACTAAGCACATAAAATATCACCGAATAAATATAAATCTATATTTATATTTATTAATTAATACTTTATGTACACTTAGTAAATATAAATTAAAAGGTAATTCAAATATATGTATTATTATTTGCTTTAGTACCCGTCGGGTATCAATTTCAAAAATTAAACTTAATGCAAAAGAAAAGTCCCTCCTGCATGTTGATTAGGGTATTAACCCTAAAATAAATTCATTTTCATTTGCAATTCTCTTGGAGCTCTTCTACTGCTGACAAAACCAGGGTTCACTGACAATTTGTGAGGATTCTTGAAGCCATTGGTTGCATATTTCTATAACCTTTATTGCTAGTTGCGGCTTTCTAAAGGTATGATTTTTGTACTTCATGATTTTGATCTCTATAGATCCACCTTTCGTTAAAAGAAATAGAAAAAATATTATATGATTTTTTCCATCCACCATACAGGTCATGGCTGTATTTTCAGTTTGTGCTTCACCTCTGCTATTTTGTGTAAATTTCCCTTGTTTGTGGGCTCCAAATCTATGTTATGCTTGTGTATGTGCAGGATCATGGTATGCCAAAAAGTGGCGATATGAAAAAAAGAACTTTTCACTCATCCAAAAGCACACTAAAAAGTTTGTTGACTTTTTAGTAGGCCTGGATGTCAGTACACCTGGCCAAGCAAAAATCCAAAGTACTGGCCTAATCGGATATCCGATTTTTGCCAGAAAATTATATTTCTAGCACGTGGTCGCATTCAATGTTTTCATTGTGAAAACGTTGAACACAGCTCTGGGTTTCAGATATCCTATTGATTCTCATATCCGATTTTCTCAACAACAATAGGTAAGTTAAATTTTTAAGTTTTAACTATTTTTATTATTTTTTAATTAAAATTTGTATTTTTTAATATAAAAGCTAGGGTTTAAATAAGATTCTTTATTGTTTTTAAAAATTGATTACAATTGTCTGTTTGGGTTTTAATTGTAATCAGACATGGACTCAAATCAATTAGAAAACCCTCCCAATGATCCCGCAAATAATCTAGAACCACCTCCAAACAATTCCCCACTTTCAGAAGACCAACCAGTCTGAAACCCTCGACGTTTAGAGGATCTCATAAGAGATAATCTAAACCAGCTTAGAGGATATCATACCACATATGCCAATATCCCCACATTGTGCCCCATGTTTTCCACATTGAATTCATTATTGAAAACATGGAGAAACATAATGTTGTACTTCTTTGGCACGATTCCATGCACGCCCAGTTTGACGATGGGCTTGACTATGATCAAGTCATGAACCTAAACATAACAAAACATGACATACGTAGTCTTTTTGTGGACCCTAAAAATCATTTCAAAGTGGACCCTAAAAAATCCCCAAGTTATCAATTAAATGGTACACAAATGATGCAATACGTGACAACTTTTGGGACCATTGGTGGATGGTTTTTGATAGACCACCTCGCAGCAATTTGGATATCCCATTTTATTTCATTAAAAAATTGTATGCTGAATTTGTGCTTGGTCACAAGGTAAATTATTGGAGTATGAGACTGAACTAGGGTGTAGGCTTAGGTGCTCCTCAGGATAGGCCATGGGCACACTGGCTGAAATCCCACACATATGTCCCCCCTCCTGAGATTTCACCACCTCCCATAGTGCAGCATCCTGATATTACTGTTGAGGCCGGCTCATAGACTATTTGAGCCATTCACACCTTGAGTGATCTACTAGTTACCCAGAGCGTGACATTGTTTCCTCCTCGTGCTAATGCTTATGGCCCTTCCACATCCTCCATGAGCTCACATGTTTGTGTGCCCCACACTTGCATTATGTGCAAGAATATGTGCTTAGGTCCCCTGAATGATAGCGATGCATATAACTACGTCTTCAAGGTGGACAATATGACACATCACACTACAAGAACTAAAGCACCTCATGAAGATGTGCATCAGGGGAATATAGAGCCATAGACTCCTCCTGTTATGGTAAGGGTAAACAGTTCACTTTTTACATTGTATTTTATTTTAAACATTCATTTTTTTAGTAGAATTTTCTTATAATGATTTCCCACTTATGTTTTTTAATCTGTTACATTTGTGTTCAGTTGATGACAAAGGAGAAGATGGCACATGTGGAGGGGTCCACGCTTTCGGCCATATCATTTGGGCTTGACACTTCCATGGTGCATATGTTTTAATGTACTCATTAGTTTCCTTTTATTATAATAGCATATGTACATGTTTTTTCTAATTTTTATGATCATCTTATTACATATTGATGCACGTGTCACTAGTTGCCACTGGGGGGAAATGTGAGGGGGTTCAGGCATCAGGCCTTGACAAGGGGAAGGTAATTAAGTAATTTAGATTATTTATGCATACATGTATACTTGTCAGTTGTGCATACTCATTTTTAATTTACATGATTTATTTGATAGAGGGTGGTTTCTGATGATGTCGTGAGACCCTTTCGCCATGATAGAGTCACAGGCATCTCAATTCACAGTGATAGCCCCACGGTACGTATATTTCTAAAGTTATTTGTGTGTATTTTACTATGAAGTATATATAATATGATCAATTCATGATTGTATAAAGTATCTATGACTTTTGTAGGTCACCCCTAGTTTGAGGGAGGTAGAATGCCAAGGGTTTGTATCGTTGATGACTCATCCGATATTTCTTGAAGAAAGTTCAACACGGGTAAGTTTTAATGTTAATTCAATTATTTTGTAAACATATATTTTCTACCAAGGATTTAATATTAAATAGTATAACTCGTAGATCAATCTCATATTCACAAATATATATAGGTGGGAGTCGACATTGGTGGTATTGTCCCTTTGCTACAAAGGACATTTATTAGGTCTCTTGTCCCCATGAGGAGATAGAGAGGTGAGGTATATGAGAGTTCAATTTTAATTTTTTTGATTTATTATTATTGACTATGATTTTGAATTTTTATTTTTTATTTGTAGAAACCATATAAATTAAGTAATATAACTTGGGGTTTCACTTTTGTGTTTGAATGCAGGATCCATCAGACCCAAAGAGTACTTCAAAGAGGTTGCATTTCGATGATCCACCAGTAGATTAGGATGTCCTAGAAATATTTGTAGTTGAACTTCTTATTTTGAGATGTCATATGACACATTTTGAGATGGTGTATGCCACATTGTATCTAGATATGATGATTTTTTAAATATGAACAAAATTATTATTTATTTTGATATATATGAAACTTGATATTCGATCCAATTTGTTAATTGTGTTCATTTTTTCATTGTTAGTATGTAAATATGCTTGTGTGTATGTACTCATGTGTAGGATTTATGCCTTAAGTATATTCATGTATATTCAAGTACATTCTTCATAACCTAAATTCATGTGTATGGGCTACGTTCATGACTTAAGTGAATTCATGTGTATGCTTTATAATCTATGTGCTATATGTATGCTTCATTACTTGAGAAAATTTATGTGTACACTTTATGTGCTACATGTGTTTGCATGTGTAATTCATCATTTAATTGAATTCAAAATTTATGTGCTACATTGTATTCATGTGTATCTGATGCTCTCAACCAAGCAAATCATTCAAAGTTCACTTCACAAATCCGGTGATCACCTTGTCAAATCAACTCTTCTGCAATGTTTCATGTTAGAACTCTATTATACATGTCAAAGACACATCATTCCATGAGAATCAGTAAGCACATTCATGTAATGATGCTTCTACATCAAGATTTTGTCAAACTGTTATTGAGAAAATAATGACCTATCATTCTAGGTACGAAACCCTCCTTTCTAGGCTCTCTAGGCTAGGGCTTGTTCAAAAAGACTCTTGAAAATATCTCTAGATCCACCCAATGGATTTAACACACCCCTATGGACCCTAATAGCATAGATCCATCACAAAATATACTCATCCATTGGAGTATATGCTTGCAACAATGATTGGTGTTGCTTCATGTACCTTCAATCCACATTTACCACCATTTGTGGTCTCTCCACCACCATATATCCTGCATATCCCTACAACCAAATACTATTGTATAAGACACTATTTAATTCTTTGCCTTCAAATGCCATGAAATGATGCAATATGGACATGGAATTGATAACAAGACAATAGACAATCAATTTACTCCATTTCAAATCATAGACACATTCCACAATGCATTCAAATGACCATCCTTGGTCTCTTTATATTTTCCAATGACCCTTTATGGTCATGTCCCCATCTCCCTTGGAGCAGAAACATCTACCCATTGTGGGCACAAACCAATGCTTCCATCATGTTTGGTTGGGTTGGTTTACCTTGGGGACACTTTGGTCTGGCATGTTCGCGAATGTTCTAGTGACTCTGTGGTTGAAATAGGGTTGTCATTAGCATTTACCCTCCAAACCAGAGCTAATGGTGTAGACCATTTGGTGTTAGGATGAATAGTTTGAAAGAAACCCAGTGGTGTAACTTTCAACTAACCCTCACTGCAAGTTTTAGCATCAAGCGAGACTGGCGTGCAAAATTCAAACAAATTCAAATCTCCCAAAATGGAGAGAGGTTATTGTAGGCCTTAAAAACACATTCATGTATCATCTAATGGTTTTTTGATACCTTTCATAGGGTCCAAGATATGAGCCTCGAAAGATCATTTCCCAGTCATTCTTAGTGCACCTTGGGGACACTTTGGTCTAGCATGTTCGAGAACATTCTAGTGACTGTGTGGTCAAAATAGGGTTGTCATTAGCATTTACCCACCCAACCAGAGCTAATGGCATAGTCCATTCGGTGCTAGGATGAATGGTTTGGAAGAAACCTAGTGGTGCATCTTTCAACTGACCTTCACTACAAGTTTTGGCATCAAGCGAGACTGGCGTGCCAAATTCAAAAAAAATTGAATCTCCCAAAATGGAGAGAGGTTATTGTAGGCCTCAGAAACATAGTCTTGTTGATGCAGAGAGCATCAATGGCATTCCTTAAATCTGCAATGAACTTCTTTTGTCTGTAAACACTTCATTATCTCCTTTTGAAAACATTGAATTAGAGGCTTGTATCTTTCAACATTCCAATAATAACATTGTTAATTTAATATAATAATATCAACTATGATATCAAACTCCATAATCAACTGAACATAATAAACTCTGTAATGAATTTCATTTCTCAAATCGTCAACGCCATGGGACTGTCATAAAGGAGTTACAAAACTTAATGATCTTTGAATTATAAAAACCATTTTTCACATCTAAGAAAATAACCAATTTGTCCCAAATCGAGACTGTTGTAACCCAATTCATAAACAGTAGACTATTTAATATAGTTTATAGATAACTTCAGAAATTTGGTACCTTTCACTATTACGCTCTTCTTCTTGCGGGTCATTTACGGTCTGAGATGGTTCATGATTTGAAACTAGTTCAATACCTGTGTAATGGTTCTTGAACACCATTCTAAACACATTACACTGAGCAATTAATAATTAACTCTTTGCTAAATCTGATAACTCCCAATGTTCCCAAATCGGGACTATGGAGAAACCCGACTCATTAACAACAACCGATTCTTGATTATCATTTCTTGAAACTTAAAAACCCGATACATATCACTGTCATGTTTTCAATAAACCAAAAAATAAGAACATATAATAACCAGTCCATTATGAAATCGATCACAGGAAGTATTTAAAAGAAAAGACTTCAACAGAAATTGAAAAAATTAAATGATCAAATGCTTTACAAGATGTTTCAATAAAATCAAAGGATTACATAATATCGATGGCTTTCTGGCTGGAGGCCAGAGAGCCCAACTCTTTCCACAATTCTTAATTTAACTCTCGTCACCCAATCTCTGTCGGCTCTCCATTGATTACATAATGTTGTCTACTTAAAGACAAGCTTGATGGTTACAAACCATTCTTCTACTCTATGATCATTCCTACTCCTATTTGACCTTTGGTTACACATGGCATATAATCTCTTTTTTCGCATATATTACATTGTAAGGTAAAAAAACATTTTCTTAACATGGTTTGTTGATGTAAACATATAAAAAAATGTTCCACAAGATGCCCCTGCACCACCTGTAGCATCTCATGGCTCACTGATACCTCTCACAAGGTCCGAGATACGAGCCTTGAAAGATCATTGCCCAATCGTGCTTAGTACTCCTTGGGGACACTTTGGTCTGACATGGTCACGAACGTTCTAGTGACTTTGTAGTCCAAATGGGATTGTCATTAGCGTTTACCCACCCAACCAGAGCTAATGGCACATTCCATTCGGTGCCAAGACGAACGGTTTGGAAGAAACATAGTGGTGCAACTTTCAACTGACCCTCATTGCAAGTTTTGGCATCAAGCGAGACTGGCGTGCCAAATTCAAAAAAAATTGAATTGCCCAGAATGGAGATAAGTCATTGTAGGCCTCAGAAACACATTCTTGAAACATCTCATGGTTCGTCAATACCTCTCACGTGGTCCAAGATATGAGCCTCAAAAGATCGTTGCCCAATTGAGGAATCAGAAAATGCATGCCCTTATTCACCAAACTGTATAGATGAGAAACTTAAAATACATCTGTAATTAGAGCTGCTACCTTCGCCTAGGGCCATTGCAGACTACCAAAATTTTTCCAGCAAAATAGCTTATTTCAAAGGCCGCCCATGTTTTTTTTAAATAGTTGGTTGGTTGCTTTTTCTTCTTTTAATGGTCATCCATGATTTTTCAGCAATTTTCCAACATTTCGTACATAGTTATTACAATTTAATACCTCCTACTCTCCCACTCATGGAAATGGTTGTTACGTTGTAAGCTAATGGCATTGATACCTATTTTGGAAAGATGTAAAAGAATCAAAATTCCCAGTCTGCTAGATGAATTGTTGGACATGACATAAGGAATGAATGAAAATGGGGAGGACAACCTGTTCTACTTCAAAGTTTGGAACTGAATAAAGCTTTACACTTGCAATGCCAACTTACTTAAAATCAATGGGAAAATGTTTAGTGCAACGTACATGTATCCTAGTTTGGCAGTGTGCATTCTATTATATATTTAATGCTGACAAGGAATTTCTGACAAAAAAAATTTAAGCAACTTTATAAGGGGTTATAAGTGGATTGTAAAAACATCATTTCAATACAAAACTTGAATATAATGTTTAATTTCAACAACAAAATTCTATATGATCTAATCCAAAGGTTAACATTTTGACTAAATGCATTCATATTTTCCATTGACTTGATACACTCCTGTTAAAGCTTACAACTCACACAAAATGCAAATGTTCATATTATAGAACACAGAAAATTATATTAGACCATCAGATATCCTTCAGTAAAATGTAATTGAAAAACTATTTTCTATCATGTTAACTTGGTAAACCTTTCCACTTATATACTCCTCTTGATTCTGGGACTGCATTTCCATTTACCAAAATCGTTTGTTTTATATGCAAGTAAGGGCAGGATTTACTAGAGCAGAGGATTCATAATTTCTGCTCTGATAATTTTAGTAAATACAATTATACTTGTGATTTTGATTTTTCTCCATTGCATCGATGATATTTTTTATTTTTCTCATCAGAAACCAAGTCGATCAACAACTTTCTACCCATTGGTTGAGTTAAGCTGCCTAATTTGTTAGAAGGGCATCTTGTATCAACATTTATATTTATAAAGTGATAAGCAGTAATATTTTTCACACACCATGTTCTTTTAAATATCTTAACCTTCAAACATGACTTTGATATGTACTTGAACACTAGAAAATCTCCCATCTCCACCCCATGGCGATTCAAAAACTTTTCCCAACCCTCCTGAAATTCTAGTTTGTTCAAGGAACACCATAATTGTACATCATACTCTTTCCCACCTGAGCCTTACAACTGCAACCCCATGATATTCTCTATAGAAAAATGTGGTTCTTGGAATGAGGGTCCTACAGAAAAATGTGATTCTCCGACTAAGGGTCCTGTAGAAAAACTAGTTCTTGGACTAAGGGTCTTGTAGAAAAATATCGTTCTAAGACTGAGGGACCTAAAGAATAAAATTTTTCTTTTCGATGTCAGTAAAATCAATCGGATATTCAAAAATATCAGATATCCAAAATCTCCCACTCAAATTTTGCCAATATATATATATCTCGTATTATTGAACATATAATATAAATATTTTAATAAATATTTAATACTAATCTTATACTATTATACAATAGAGAAATAAATAATAATAATATAATACAATACTAATATAAAAATTTATATAATACTAATGCTATGTTATTATCATTTAATATAAATATAAAAAAAATATTGTGATATATAACTTAAAATTGAAAAAAGCAGTCAAGTTGAAATGTTAATTGGGTGGGAGATATCGGATATCCGAAATTATCGGATATTTGATCAGGCCTTGTATTTTCCTTGGGCAATGCCAAACCTGAATGGTCAACCCAAAAGATGTGTTCACTAGATTTTCTTTGATCTCTAGACTTCGACCATGTAGCTGACGACTTTTTTTTCACCCAAAATTGATGAAACGAATAGGGTTTCTTCAAGACATTATCAACTTTCCATCAATATAATTACTGTCAAATTTCAAGTTCAGTAAGTAATTATTACTTTTTTTTAATTGAGTTATCTTTAAAGTCCTAATTGACATACTGATTGAAAAATAACTATAACTTTCAAACCATTTAACCTTTTTGAAATCTGAAACATGCGTCACATTCTATGCTTCATCTACTATAAGAAAAAATAAATTGAATTTTATAAAGTTTAGAATTAGTTAAGGTGGTCAGACACGAGAGTTTTTTAATTTTGAATAAGTTGTAGCAAAAAATTCGTAACTAATTATTTATTTGGGAAAAATTACACAAAAATATATGTGTCACATTCGAGCATGAGTCTACTACTTATATCTAGAATCTTGTGAAATATATCATCATTTGATTTTGATTAAGGTGGTCAGACATACACGTACGTTTTATCTTTTTCCTAAAATTTTTGTACCACAACATTGAAATCTATAATTTTGAACAATTAAATTAATTTTTTTTAGACAAGGGCTAGTAGTTTAGAAACTACATTCAATTTCCTACAGATTCTATTCTTACAATTTTTTCACATAAGGTTGATAAGATGTTCAACTTTTTACATCAAGTTGACTAACCTTAATTTTCTGATTTTTCATTGCCACTTAAGGCCATAGTTTGGTATACCATGATCCTCTACATACTTGCTTCTCTGATTTTTCATTGCCACTTAAGGCCATAGTTTGGTATACCATGATCCTCTACATACCCGCTTCTCTTATTTAAGTCTTAGATCATCAATGGTTTTTTTGATTTGAAACTTGGAACTCCATTCTTTTTTATTTTTGCATGTTCCACCTTTGAAGCTTTTAAGATTTCCTTTCAACTCAAGGGTTTCTCTCTCCTATTGACCATAACTCCTCTTTCTATGTATTCTGAAGCTCTGTGTGAGAAATAAAATAAAAACCTTCATGTAT
The DNA here is from genome assembly GCA_027943335.1 of Chamaecyparis obtusa. Lineage (NCBI taxonomy): Eukaryota > Viridiplantae > Streptophyta > Pinopsida > Cupressales > Cupressaceae > Chamaecyparis > Chamaecyparis obtusa. Next base: position 563,229 of record BSBK01006140.1, on the reverse strand, counting down.
GTGCCACGACTTCTGATACTCACCCTGTGATCCTTTAGATGAACACTAGTACTGTGTTTGATCTCATGTGTGTTGCCCGCTCTGAGTCCCTACATGTTATTTTCATGAAAGAAACACAAGGGTTTGATGTTGTGAGGATTTATGTGGCTCACCACATTCTATGTCTTTAAAATGGAGAAGGTTTTCTATAAAACAAGAAGAAATGAGGGATTTTTTGTTGTTTATTTTTTAATACATCCAGGCATTTATCTCAATATCTAAAAATCTACGGAGGATGTAACTTTTCAACTTTCATGGAGGTCACAATTTTAAAGTTATCTGATATTCTCCTTTATTGCATTATTTTAACTCAAACCCCCCAGACAAAACCTGACCCCCTCTTTGTGTTTTCCATTGCCCTTTGTTGGTTGTGCTTCGTATAAATGGAGTTGAGGATTTGTATGTGGTTGTGTATTTAGGGCTCTATTCATGAGGTGTGACATCTGATATCCTTGGGTTCTCCTAGTTTGAAGTAAACAAAGAAATAGTGATCTCTGCAACTATGAAAAAATCATGATTTTCTCTATGCGGCCTTGACAAGATAATTTAAAACCTTCTTATGTTTTTGAAATTCCATGAGGGTTTCTTGTGGCACAATATATGTAGATGTACATTTGACACATGCTCCCCAGCTTTTGGGTTTTATAATATTTTGACAACTTCATCCCATTATATATCTCTACATCTTATTTCTTTGAAAACACTTTATAGACCATGACCAAATGTAAAATCATCCACATGAGTTTGCATAAACTACCTTTGATGGTCTATGCAATTCTTTCAAGCTATTACAAATTATTGGATACTTTTTTTCTCATGCTTGTTCATGTACCTTCTATTATTTAAGTTGTAACATAGTCACTATTATGGTTCTAATTGAAACTTGTCTCTTGTAGCTGTACATTCTTGAAAACATTTCTATTTGAATAGTCCACCTTACTGTAACTGTTATAAATGATAAGGATTCATTACTGGCTAGTTTCTAACTAATGTCTTTATGATACTTTATGTATCAATGCATACATTTGATCTCCACTGGCTGTACTTAACATGAATGTACTAAATAGTATCATTACATTGAAATTTCACATCTTCCTTGAAGCATGAGTTTAAATTATTACGGTCATATCATTGGGTGTTTTTAATTGATGCAGAGATGGGTTTCAACTCAACACAATCAACATGACACAAATAGTCATTAATAAATTTTTCTATAAAAATAATTAAGCCAATCTCTCCAATGGAATTGAATAAAATATAATCAAAAACTTTTCCTCCAAGTTTTATTAAGATCCAACAGTTAAACAAGATGTTAGAGTGTTTTTACCGAAACTAGTAACCCTCTTTCCAGAACACGGCTGGTAGGAAGATTGTCTTATTACACCAATCAAATAAACTTTCATTTAGGACTGGTAATAATAATAAATATGTGGAACAAAATTACCTTTCAAAAAATATAAGTTTTAGACCTATACCATTATGTATGAGGTTGTACCAAACAAAACAACAGTTAATTTGTAGGGAAAAACAAACTCAGAAAAGTGGACCTCCAGTCACTAAAATGAGCACAACTTTCATGAAACTTCATAAAAATCATAGCAATGGAAAGATAATTTGAACCCCTATCCAACCATACCACATTTACATCATAAAACATCCATATAAATTTATACAAATATGAGAAACAACAACATAACCTTCAAATGTACAGGAAATTGTGTTATTTCATTAAATTATTACCCTTATCCTCTTGGTCTTTGGTTTCCATTCTTGTTATCTGTTGTAGTGCACCTTTGGCTGATGTTTGAACATATTGCTCAACCTTTGAACTAACATCCACTATCTTGATGCCTTCAAGATCTACAACCTCTATGTGTTCTTCAATTTTGATGACCTCTTCCTTATCAACTACCATCACATCAACTTGATTGGTTTGTTCTTCATCTTCTTCTATCACCAAAGGTTCCTTTACCTATATTTTTTCTTCCCTCATCAGTCTTATTTGATTAACCAATCTCAGAATAGGCCACACAACTTTCTTCTTAATTATCAAATACCAACTTTTTTGTTGCATCTCAATTGTTTTTTTTTAATTCCTCTGTCTTATTTATTCCATAACTTGTTTCAATTCATTGATCTCTTGATCTATCTCCATTTTCCTTTCATTCTCATTTTTCCTCTTCATCTTTTTTTCCTCTCTTTTCTTTTCTTGTTTCTTCTTTAATGAATCCTCACTATGAAAGTATCTCTTCAACAAATCCATTTCTCCTTCAAGCAAGACTTGTTTGCCTTGCTTCTCTTGTCTTTGATACCTCATCTTAGTCCTTTCTCTCTCTTTTACCTTGGCCTAGTCTCTTGGCATTCAATTTATCTCCTCAACTTAAAAAAGACAAACACAACTCTAAAACTTCTTCACTTGCCCAGATCTTTGGGCTTTGATACCAATTGATGCAGGGATGGGATTTAACTCAGCACTATCAACATGACATGAATAGTCATTAATGAGTTTTTAGAAAAATATAATTAAGCCAATCGCGCCAGTGGATTTGAATAAAATGTAATCATAGACTTATCCTCCAACTTTTATTAATATTCAACAATTTAATTAGAAGTTATGGTGTTTTTACCAAAACTACTAACCCTCTTTCCTGAACATGGATGATAGAAATATTGGCTTATGACACCAATCAAATGACCTTACCTTTAGGACTCATAATAATAATAAATGTGTGGAAAAAAATTATCTTTCCAAAAATATAAGTTTCATACATGTACCATTTTGTACAAGGTTGTACCGAATAAAAGAGTAGTGAACTTGTAGGGGAAAATAAACTTGAAAACAATTGGACCTGCAACCACTAAAATGAGCATAACTTTCATAAAACTTCATAAAAGAATGTGATACTAGTTGTAATGGAAATATAATTCGAACCTCTATCCAACCATACCATATTATATCATAAAACATCCATAAAAAATTTGTACAAATATGAGAAACAACAACAAAACCTTCAAATGTACATGAAATTATATTATTTTATTGAATTATTCACCATACATATTGGGTATGTGCAGGATCACGGTATACCAAGCTATGGCCTTAAGTGGCAATGAAAAATCAAAAAATCGAGGTTAGTCAACTTGACATAAAAAGTTGAACATCTTATCAACCTTATGTGAAAAAGTTGTAAGAACAAAATCTATAGGTAATTGAATGTAGTTTCTAAAATACTAGTCCTTGTCTGAAAAAAAAATTAATCTAACTGTTCAAAATTTTAGATTTCAATGCAGTAGTATGAAAATTTCAAGAAAAAGATAAAAAGTACGTGTGTCTCTGACCACCTTAATCACAATCAAATGATGATGTATTTTCACAAGATTCTAGATATAAGTAGTAGACTCATGCCTCGATGTGACGCATATTTTTGTGTAATTTTTTCCCAAATAAATAATTAATTATGAATTTTCTGCTACAACTTATTCAAAATAAAAAAACTCTCGTGTCTAATTCTAAACTTTACAAATTTGAAAAAAAAAAATTCTTATAGTAGGCGAAGCATAGAATGTGACGCATGTTTTGGATTTCAAAAAGGTTAAAACATTTGAACGTTATAGTTGTTTTTCAATCAGCTTGTCAATTAGGACTTTAAAGATAACTCAATTGAAAAATAAGTAATAAATACTTACTGAACTCGAAATTTGACAGTAATTATATTGATGGAAAGTTGATAATGTCTTTAAGAAACCCTTTTTATTTCATCAATTTCAGGTGAAAAAAAAGTCGCCAGCTACATGGTCAAAGTTTATCTAGATCAAAGAAAATATGGTGAACACGTCTTTTGGGTTGACCATTCACGTTTGGCATTTCCTAAGGAAAATACCAAGCCTAATCGAATACGAAACAATATCGCATATCCGATAAAATCAAATAGTTGATAATTTTGGATATCAAATCATATCGGATATCCGATATCTCTCGCCCAATTCCAACATTTCAACTTGAATGTTTTTTTCAATTTTGAGTTATATATATTACAAAAAAAATTAAAATTTAATATTAAATGATAATAGCATAGCATTTGTATTATATAAATTTTTATATTAGTATTGTATTATATTATTATTATTATTTATTTCTCTATTGTATAATAGTATAATATTAGTATTAAAATATTTATATTATATGTTCAATAATACCTGAGAGAGAGAGAGAGAGAGAGAGAGAGAGAGAGAGAGAGAGAGATCCACAATGACAATCCACTGATTGAATATGAAGGAATTGACAATGATAATGGTGCACAAGAACCAAATCAACATAACACATCTCCAAATTATATGAGAAATGAAGTCCCTTGGGAGGAAGAAAGACACTTTAAAATTGAGACCTTCAAGAACAACAAAATGGTAACTTGAAATTGACAAGAACATAATGAGCAATTTCGATGGCAAGAGATCAGAAAGAGTCGTTCGGTTGTGGGTTTCAAAATTTTTTGATCAATTTTTTAGCCACAAGACGTTGGTTGAGCAATGTCAAATGTTTGTGCAATTGTTGAAGATGCAGAAGATGTGACATATACTAGTCAAATTGAAGATTAGTATGAACAAGAAAAAGGAGAGGAATGCTATTATTGTGAGAAATCTTTTTAGTTCTCTCAATTCCATTGGGAAGACTACCAAGGAAAAAGATAAGAGAGCTGCTAGGAGGGTTATTATAACTTCCTTAGTAAGTCATCATTTGAGAAAGGCTCGTTTGATGAGACAAACTTGTGTTGACTTGAACCTAAATCATAAAACTTTGGATAGAACACTTGCAAGAAGAGAAAGACTTGATGATCCTCTTCATAATGATACATGGTCTTATGGTGGGAGACTTTCACATTGTGATAAGAAGCTTACCGATGGTGTGAAGGATCAAATTCAACTATTTTGGAAATCTAACTCAAGAATGTCACCAAATGTGAAAGATGTCTTGAAGTTGAGAATTGGCATTCAAGACCGCACCCCACATCCCAAACATTATTTGGAGGTGAGTCAAACAATGTTGTTCGAAAACTTTTGTGAGACACATCCAACATTGCAAATATCACAAAGAGCTTTTGAAGCCCTCAAGCCTTTTTCTTGGGTGTCTCTTAAGACTTGAAATACTTGTTGTTGCAAATATCATGTGGAGTTTTCAATGCACCATGAATTACATTACGATCCCTTCATTCTACTTTGCATACTAGTGAAATGTTGGAGGAGTGTGGTCCAAGTGCTCTTCCAAAATTATCAAGAGACTTGCTAGATCATTTTTTATGTCCTAGAGATGATGGATATTTCTCTTATAAAAAAGATTTCTTAAATGACAAGTTCTTAGAGTGTGGTGGGCTAGTGAAGTTTTTTGAATGTTTTCATGAGGGTTCCGAACACGATTTTAGAAAGATAATTATCCACAAAAAGGTATATGAAACCATTAAATATACATTGAAAAGTGGAGGTGAAGGCTCTAGATGTGAGTTGGTTATAAAAGAATGCAATGTAGCTGATTTTATTTCAAATTTCAAGAAAAATCTTTTTTACAAGTATGCAAGGCATAGTCACAGGTCTCAGTGGTTGGATAAAAAATTCAAGATGTGTAAGGACACTTTCCCGATTGGCACTATTATATCGGTCGTTGACTTTGCAAAGAACTATACATTGCAACCCCAAAACAAGTTGCAAGCTTAATATTACAATTCTATTCAGGTTGCTATTTTTGTGCACATAACATATAGACATTCCCCTAATAGTACAGAAGATGACTGAAAGATAATCAGAGAGTACCAGTTTTATATGAGCAATGATAGATCTCACTCTCATGAGTATGTCCAACATTTCTTTGAGAATTATTTTGAGTAGGTGCAGGAAAATAATATTTCTATGGATAGACATCTTATTTGGTCAGATAACTGCACAGGTCAATTAAAAAATGCTCGTATGTTTTTTGGTTATGTAGAATGCATGTAGAGAGAGGTGTACCTCATATTTGGATTTTGTTTTAGGCCAGTCATGGGAAAGGGGAGCATGATGGAGCAGGTGCATGCGTAAAGAGAAATCTAGTTAAGGAGCAATTAAGATTTTCATGTGCAAAACTATTTGATGCTCATTCTATTGTTAATTGGTGTACTTTAGCATTGTCACAAGGGGGGACTCTTGATTCAGTAGTGTGTAAATTCTTTTGGTTGGTTGAGTTAGGCACAATAGGAGATATGTTGGATTGTCAAACTGTGAAAGATTCTTCAAAAATACATTCATTTCGAAGCTCAGATGCTAGTACATGGACTGTTTGGACATGAGGGTTAGCTTGTTATTATCCGAGGTGTCTTCAACGTGATTAGAATCAGTGTGAGTCAAGTGAGTGGGTTGATACGTGGGTTCCACATTATCTAACTTCTTTATCTGTCATAGTCTCTATAATAAATGATGACATGGATTGTTCACTTGACTACGACCATCTTTTAGATCTTCTAGAGCCAGGACATGTTTTTGCATTGGTTGCACCACAAGGGAATGATGATAGATCAGATTATTGGTTAGCACATTGTGTATGAGGAAAGCAAAAACTTGCACAACCGACGACAGATGATGATATGTTCACATATCCAACGGGATCACATGTTGTTGCGAGAACATGGTTGCCCACATACATGATTAGAAATCATGACATTCATGCATTTGAAGACTATGAGAAGCACAAAACCATTCTCATGTATTCACACCTTGTTATAGCAACCAATGTTAAGTTGTTGAAACATCAAGAAAACCAAAGACAAAGGAACTTTAGACTATTAGTACTGTTGATCATGAAGCAATATTGAATACCCTCAAGCAAAGAGATGACCCTTCAGCACACTTCAGTAGGTAATTTCAACTCACTACAAGGTTTTCCATGTTTATTACGCTTACGTTCAATAAATTAATTGTAGTTTTATGCTTTATTTGTTTGAGCCAATAAACTTGGTTTAGTATGTGGATTGTAAATGCAGTTGGATTCATATATGATAGATATAGAAGATTGAGGTGTGCATTTGATTAGCCCATCTTTTATGACGGTAAACTTCACTATGCATTGGCTAGTCATGTTCTTTGGTTCGTTTAGTTACTTATACATTCATAATATTTATGTCAACCTATATAAACTTCTTATTTTCTCTATTAACTTTTCTTCTTCCTTCCGAATGCAGGGATTGGAATGTAGATGTCATCGAGTACCATGTGTTAAACTTATACACTTTAGGAGCGGAAAGGACACTTATTTTTTATATATAGTCAAGTGTATCTAAGATTTGTATATAAAAACAACAATCAACTGTAATGTGTATATTTAGATGCCAAATTTTGTATATAAAAACAATAGTCCATTGTAATGTGCATATTTAGATGCAAAATTTTGTATATATAAACAAAAATGAGCTTCATCATGCGTATTAGATGCAAAATTTGAAGTATAAAAGTGCCCATGGGGTTGATTTGTAGATATTAAGAGCCCACATTTTGTATATCCTAATTTGTACCATTCGATTATAAATACATGTTTAATTTTGTATCATTACATTTGTATCATCTTAATGCCATGTAAAGTGCAAAAATTGTGATTCCTTACTATGAATGTTGTATCATTATATTTGTATCGTCTTAATTTTGTATCCTTACATTTGTATTGTCATAATTCCATGTACATTTGTATCGTCAAATGATGTAATAGTTGGAGTCATTGAGTCAAAATTGGTCAAATGTGTCCAAAGTAAAATGGTAATTCCCTAGGGTGAAGGGATCATGTTGAAGGATTACATCTTGGCACCGAATGGCCTATGCTATTAGCTCTAGTTGGGTGGGTAAACACTAGAGATAACCCTGTTTCCACCATGGAGTCACTAGAACATTTGCAACCATGCTAGACCAAAGTGTCTCCAAGGTGTACTAAGCACGATTGGGCAGTGATCTTTCAAAGATCATATCTCGAACCTCGTGAGAGGTATCGATGAATAGTGAGATGCTACAAGACTGTGTTTATGAGGCCTACAATAACCTCTCTCCGTTATGGGATATTTGAATTTTTTTTAATTTGGCATGCCAATCTCACTTGATGCCAAAACTTGCAGTGAGGGTCAGTTGAAAGTTGCACCACTGGGTTCATTCCAAACCATTTGTCCTGGCACCAAATGGCATGTGCCATTAGCTCTGGTTGGGTGAGTAAATGCTAGTGACAACCCTATTTTGACCACTGAGACACTAGAATGTTCGTGACCATGCCAGACCAAAGTGTCCCCAAGGTGCACTAAGCATGATTGGGCAACGATCTTTCAAGGATCATATCTCAGACCCCATGAGAGGTATCAAAAAACTGTGAGATGCTACAAGACCATGTTTTTGAGGCCTACAACAACCTCTCTTTGTTTTGGGAGATTCAAATTTGTTTGAATTTGGCACGCCAATCTCACTTGATACCAAAACTTGCAGGAAGGGTTAGTTGAAAGTTGCACCACTAGGTTTTTTCCAAACCATTCGTCTTGGCACTAAATGTCTTGCATCATTAGCTCTGGTTGGGTGGGTAAATGCTAGTGACAACCCCGTTATGACCACAGAGTGACTATAACATTCGTGACCATGCTAGACCAAAGTGTCCCCAAGGTGCACTAAGCACGATTGGGAAGTGATCTTTTGAGGCTCATATCTTAGACCTTGTGAGAGGTATCGATGAACCATGAGATGCTACAAGACCATGTTTCTAATGCCTACAATAACCTATCTTTGTTTTAGGAGATTCAAATTTATTTGAATTTGGCATGTCAATCTCGCTTGATGCCAAAACTTGTAGTGAGGGTCAATTGAAAGTTGCACCATTGGGTTTCTTCCAAACTATTTGTCCTAGCACCGAATGGTCTACATCATTAGCTCCGGTTGGAGAAGTAAATGTGAGTGAAAACCCCATTTTGACCACAGAGTCACTAGAACTTTCATGACCATGCCAGACCAAAGTGTCCCCAAGGTGCAATAATTAAGCACGATTGGGCAGCAATCTTTCAAGGCTCGTATCTCAGACTCGTGAGAGGTATTGATGAATCATGAGATGCTACAGAACCATATTTCTAAGGCCTACAATAACCTCTCTCATTTTTGGGAGATTCAAATTTTTTTGAATTTGGCACGCCAATCTCGCTTGATGCCAAAACTTGCAGTGAGGGTCAGTTGAAAGTTGCACCACTGGGTCTCTTCCAAACCATTTGTCCTGACACTAAATGGGTTGCGTCATTAGCTTTGATTGGGTAGATAAATGCTAGTGACAACCCCATTTCGACCACAGAGTCACTAGAACACTCATGACCATGCTGAACTAAAGTGTCCCCAAGGTGCACTAAGCACAGTTGGGCAGCGATCTTTTGAGGCTCATATTTTAGGCCTCGTGAGAGGTATTGGCAAACTGTGAGAAGCTACAAGACTGTGTTTTTAGGCCTACAATACACTCTCTCCTTTCTAGGAGATTCAAATTTGTTTGAATTTGGCACGCCAATCTCGCTTGATGTCAAAACTTGCAATGACAGTTAGTTGAAAGTTGCACCACTGGGTTTCTTCCAAACCGTTCATCCTAGCACTGAATGGTCTGTGCTATTAGTTCTCGTTGGGTGGGTAAACACTAGTAACAACCTTGTTTTGAACCCAAAGTCACTAGAACGTTCACGAACATGTTGAAACAAAGTGTCTCCAAGGTGCACTAAGCACCATTGCGTATGTTGGTGAGCATTTTGGTGTGTCAAGAGGCAAAGTGGGACCATTCCTAGGGTAAACCTACCCAACCAAACGTGATGGAAGCATCAATTTGTGCCCACAATGAATAGATGTTGTTGCTCCAAGGGAGATGGGGACATGACCATAAGGGATCATTAGCAAATGTAAAGAGACCAAGGATGGTCATTTGAATTAATTGTGGAATGTGTCTCTGATTTGAAATGGAGTAAATTGATTGTCTATTGTGTTGTTATCACTTCCATGTTTGTATTGCATCATTTCATTCGCATTTGAAGGAAAGGAATTAACTAGTGTCTTGTACAATAGTATTTGGTTGCAGGGATATGCAAGAAATATGGTGGTGGAGAGACCACAAATGGTGGTTATAAATGTTGATTGAAGGTGGGTGAAGCAGCACCAGTCATTGTTGTGAGCATATACTCCAAAGGATGAGTATATTTTGTGATCGATCTATGCTATTGGGGTCCGTAGGGATGTGTTAGATCCATTGGGTGGATCTAGAGAGATTTGCAAGAGTCTTTTTGAACAAGCCCTGGCCTAGAGACCCTAGAAAGGAGGGTTTGGTACCTAGAATTATAGCTCATTATTTTCTCAATAATAGTTTGACAAAATCTTGATGTAGAAGCATCATTCCATGAATATTCTAACTGATTCTCATGGAATGATGTGTTTTTGACATGTATAGTAGAGTTCTAACATGATACATATAAGAAGAGTTGATTTGACAATGTGATCACCGAATTTGTGAAGCAAACTTTGAAGGATTTGCTTGGTTGAGAGCATCAAATACACATGAATACAATGTAGCACATAAATTTTGAATTTACTTAAATGATGAATTACACATGTGAACACACGTAGCACATAAAGCATACACACAAATTTCCTTAAGTCATGGAGCATACATGTAGCACATAGATTATAAAGCATACACATGAATTCACTTAAGTCATGCACCTAGCCCATACACATGAATTTAGGTTATGAAGAATGTACCTGAATATACATGAATATACTTAAGGCATAAATCCTACACATGAGTACATACACACAAGCATATTTACATACTAACAATGAAAAAATGAACACAATTAACAAATTGAATCGAATATCAAGTTTCATATATATCAAAATGAACAATAATTTTGTACATATTTACAAAATCAACATATCTAGATACAATGTGGCATACGCCATCTCAAAATATGTCATATGACATCTCAAAATAAGAAGTTCAACTACAAATATTTCTAGGACATCCTATTCTACAGGTGGATCATCAAAATGAAGCCTCTTTAAAGTACTCTTTGGCTCTGATGGATCCTGCATTCAAACACAAAAGTGAAACCCCAAGTTAGATTACTTAATTTATATGGTTTCTACAAATAAAAATTCAAAATCATAGTCAACAATAATAAATAAATAAAATTGAACTCTCATGTACCTCACCTCTCTGTCTCCTCACGCGGACAAGAGACCTAATATATGTCATTGGTAGCAAAGGGACAATGCCACCAGTTGACTCCGACCTGTATATGTTTGTGAACATGAGATTGATCTACGAGTTATACTATTTAATGTTAAATCCTTGGTAGCAAATATATGTTTACAAAATAACAGAATTAACATTAAAACTTACTTATGTTGAACTTTCTTCAAGAAATGTTAGCTGAGTCATCAGCGATACAAACCCTTGGCATTCTACATCCCTCAAACTAGGGGTGACCTATAAAAGTCAAACAAATACTTCATACAATCATGACTTGATCATATTATATATACTTCATAGTAAAATACACGCAAATAACTTTAGAGATATACAAACCATGGGGCTATCACTACGAATTGAAATGTCCGTGACTCTATCGTGGCGAAAGGGTCTCACAACATCATCAGACACCGCCCTTTGTCAAATAAACCATGTAAATTAAAAATGAGTACACACAACTGACAAATATACATGTGTCCATAAACAATCTAAATTACTTAATTACCTTCTGCTTGTAAATGCCAAATGCCTGAACCCCCTCACATTGCCCCCCAGTGGCAACAAGTGACACATGCATCAGTATCTAATAAGATGATTGTAAAAATTAAAAAACAAATGTATACACTATTATAAGAAAAAGAAACCAATGAGTACATTAAAACGCATGTACTGTGGAAGTGTCAAGGCCAAATGATATGGCCGAAAGTGTGGACCCCTCCACCTGTGCCATCTCCTCCTCCGTCTTCAACTGAACATAAATGGAACACATAAAAAAACATAAGTGGGAAATCATTATAAGAAAATTCTACTAAAAATACGAATGTTTAAAATTAAATAGAATGTAACAAGTGAACTTTTTACCCTTACCGTAATAGTAGGAGTCCATGGCTTTGTATTCCCCTGATGCACATCTTCATGAGGTGCTTCAATGCCTGTAGTGTGTTGTGTAGTATCGTCCACCTCAAAGACGTAGTTATATGCATCACTATCATTCTGGGGACCTAAGCACAGATTCTTGCACATAATGCAAGTGTGGGACACACAAACATGTGAGCTCGTGGAGGATGTGGAAGGGCCAGAAGTATCAGCAAGAGGAGGCAACAATGTCACGCTCTACGTAACCAGTAGATCACTCAAGGTGTGAATGGCTTGAATATTCTATGAGTCGGCCTCAATAATAATATCAAGATGTTGCACTGTAGGATGTGGTGAAATCTCGGGAGGGGGGGCATATGTGTGGTATTTCACCTAGTGTGCCCATGGCTTGTCCTGAGGAGCGCCTAAGCCTACACCCTGGTTCGGTCTCATGCTCCAATAATTTACCTTGTGACCAAGCACAAATTCAGCATACAATTTTTTTATGAAATAGAATGGGACATCCAAATTGTTGTGGGGTGGTCTATCAAAAACCATCCACCAGTGGTTCCAAAAGTTGTCACGTATTGCATCATTTGTGCACCATTTAATTGACAAATTGGGTTTTTTTGGGTCTACTTTTAAACCAGTGTTGGGATCCACAAAAAGATTGCATATGTCATGTTTTGTTATGTTTAGGTTCATAACTTGATCATAGTCAAGCCCATCGTCAAACTAGACATGCATGGAATCGCACCAAAGAAGTGCAACATTATGTTGCTCTGTAAGTTTCTCCATGTTTTCAATAATGGAGTTCAATGTGGAAAACAAGGGGTGCAATGTGGGGATATTGGCATGTGTGGTCTAATATCCTCTAAGTTGATTCAGATTGTCTCTTATGAGATCCTCTAAACGTCGAGGGTTTGAGACTAGTTGGTCTTTCGAAAGTGGGGGATTGTTTGGAGGTGGTTCTGGATTATTTGCGAGATCATTGAGAGGGTTTTCTGATTGGTTTGAGTCCATGTCTAATTACAATTAAAACCCAAATAGACAATTATAATGAATTTAAAAAAATAATAAAGAATCTCATTTAAACCCTAGTTTTTATATATAAAAAAGACTACAAATTTCAATTAAAAAATGATAAAAACAATAAAAACTTAAAAATTTAACTTAACTATTGATCTTGAGAAAATCGGATATGTGATTACATCGGATATGCGAAACCCTATGAGTTGTGTTCAATGTTTTCACAATGAAAATGTTGAACGTGGTGGCGGGCTACAAATAGAAATTACTGGTGAAAATTAGATATCTGATTAGGCTTGGGCTTTGGCTTTTGGCTTGGCCAGGTGTACTAACACCTAGGCCTACTAAAAAGTCAACTAACTTTTTAGTGCTCTCTTGGATGAGTGAAAAGTTCATTTTTTCACATCACCATTTTTTGGCATACCATGTTCCTGCACATACCCATTCAATGTAAATCAATTCAACAAATAGATAACATAGCTTAGAAACACTTCAAAATGATAGATTTTTAAAGATTAAAATAAATTGTGTTGGCATGTTTTAGGGCGTATAAACGAAGTATAAAGATTACCTTAGTCTCAGACCTAGTACTACAACCGCCAATAGATATGTGCGACATACAGCTTGAAGACAATTTTATGGGTCTATCTACATGTATTCTCGACTATCCGCCAATGCAACAAATCTTCAAGTGAGACCGCTCTAACTCAAAATGTGAGTAGGGCGTGAAGCTCCTATGATGGACTTAACATCAAAATGATTTGGTTTTCACTTTTGGTTTTCTTGTATAGCCCATGGATGTTGTAATTTTGACGGTCCACTAAATAGACGTTGGAATTCCGAATTCGTCAGGGATAATTACAAAACAAACCCAATTTCACAAAAAAATGTATCTTCTATAGAAAGTTGTTGTCGGAAAATAACACCAAATGTATTAGTGTGGGCACGAGCTATCATCCCTAGATACGTTGTTAGATATATATTGTGAATAAAATATATAGTTGAAGGGGTATTGAGCAACTATGTAGAAACACAACATAAAGCCTGGATGCCTTGATTTCATTTGGGAGAGCACTGCTACAATTCTACCTATCATATGTCAATAGGTATGTCACCCTTCAAGGAACTTTATGGTTATGAGGTTGCATCATTTGTTGATTTTTCCTTGGGAGATAGTCAAGCATTGAGGGCAAATGAGTGGTTGTAGGAGAGTTTGGATATCCTTCGATCTCAAGGATAATTTATAACAGAACCAAAATCAGCAAAAGATGTATGCCAATTGGCACAGGACCAAGAGAGATTTGTGGTGGGATATTTCATATATCTTTGATTGCAACCATATAGACATCCATTCTTGAAGAGGAGTGAAGCGAAGAAGCTCAAGTCTCACTTCTACAGACCATACAAGGTGTTACAAAGAATAAGAGAAGTTGCTAATGAGTTGGAGCTTCTAGAGGGTAGTCAAATTCACAATGTATTTTATGTTTTATGCCTCAAGAAGGTGATTGGGTAGTGCATAACAGTTTCTAAGGAGCTTCCACCTATTAACAAGGAAGGTAGACTTATATTGGAGCCTACAAAGATCATTGACGCAAGGGAGAGAAAGCTTAGGTCACGCACAATCAAGGAGTGCCTAGTTCTTGGAAGGACCTGCTGGTTGAGGAGGCCATGTAGGAGAGAATGCATATTTTGGAGCATCTAAGTTTTCATTTTCTTGAGGGAAACAATTCCAATAAGGCAATACTATCATGTCCCCTCTTTAGGTTGAACCTATTTCATTTATGTAATTAAATCTTATAGTCCTTGAGGGGTACCCAATTTACAATTAACTCTTATGCTCTTATGATCCTTGGAGAGTTAGTTGTCTCTTCAAAGAGGCCCAATTAAGGGGATGCACTTGTACATCGCTTTAAATATATAGGTCTGCAATTTATAATTTGAATTTGGGTGCCCACTTTTGGGACCACTTCTTTGAAATTTAGGATCTCGCATTTCCTATTTAAGCAAGCTACTTTGTTGTTCATTATCATCATTTAAAGTTCATATTTCTTATGTTTGCGATTTTTATTGAGGAATTAAGCTTGAAGTGCTGTTTTGGAGGTGAGATATCCTCCCTAGTCCACTGATTTCTCCAATAATTATTGGACTAACTAAGTTTGTCCTGTTTTGTAGATCTGCAACAGTAAGTTTTGGGCGACATCATTGCTCATTCTCATCAAGGCAACAAACATTGAATATCCTGCAACTTCGCATTAGGGTTTGAAATCGTGGCAAGCAGCAATCGATCAACATTCGCCACTTCATTTATTCAGTACGAGTCATATCTAGGGTAGCCATAACACTTCACACTCTTGAGCATTGGAATTACATATTGGCGGTTAGTGGTTTGAGACATTCACAAACAAAATATCCCGAGTCCTTGCATACGCAGAGAACAGATCGATTAGAATCCATCGTGGCAAGATCACAAAGACATTATTGCCAATTCCCAATCCACTCATCGCATACATTACCAGATTTTAGAATCAATGGCCAAGTATATACACGATCGTTCACTGATATTTGTTCACAGAACACAGAATAAACTCCTCGCAGTGATCAGAATTTATCTCAGTTGGCTCACAGGAACCAACCATTGGCGGAATCGTATCATTATGAGATTATATTCTTTGCAGTTCATTGGTATCTACGATTCCCAACGCAGATACAAATCGTGAGAAGATCCATTGAATTGTAATTGGTTTTATCTAATTATGCTGACTAATCTGATCTCTGATAAACTATCTATTACTGCATCTTTTTGTGTCATTCCGTGCTTGGTACATTACATATTTTATGAACTTCTGACTCATTCTATCAATATCAAAGGAATGAAGTAAGAAGAATGATATAGGGTACTATTAACATAGTTTTTAAGCTACTTGAACAGTTTAACAAAATTTTATGACAATAGTAGAGAAACTTATCAAGAATAGTTATGTTTGTTTGTATTCGTTGATGTTTTGATTATTTGTAAGAAATGAAGCTTTAATTATGTACAATTTATTAAACTCTATTTAAAAACAATTTTCAATTCTTGAATTAAAACAAGTAACATCCCAACTCTATATATTCTTAACATAATTATACTGATCATCAAAACTGATGGTACCGAAATGTGAATGCCATCACTATGGTTGGCAATTTATTATGATCAAAAGCAACAAGATTAAAACATGAAGTTTATTATTGATATATTCAACATATATTAAAATCATGTTGTCTCAAACATCTATTTTTGTATGAAAAATAGCCGCTGCCAAGGAGGGAGGGTAAAGTCAATCAGATGAAAATATCCTACCATTAAAGTCAGTAGAAGCTTTCTAATATCCCTAACGAACTCAAACTCCGAGATTCCCTTCAAATCATACATTTGTAACTAATTAGATTAAAACCATACAACCAGTCAAAGATTATAAGTTACAATTAGATTTGTTGATAAGCCGGGGAGTAGAATGGTTGTAATGCAGATGGTTGCATTTGGAGAACGTTTCTCTACTGGGTGTCTTTCGCTGTAATCACTACTTATTTCCTGTCTACCAAAAAGTGTAAGTATAATCCGTCCTCTAGTAGTACAGATGATTGTATCATTTAATATAATAAATCAAATCATACTGACCCTCAAACCATACCAAAACACATACAAGGCAATCAGGTGAATCAAACTTTATCACTAGTTAGAATTTGAGTCGTCAGTTTTATCGGTTGAAAATCCTTAATGTACACAGATGAGAAGATTAGGCATTTTATCAATTGCAGGGATGATTGATTCATCCCTGTATTTAGATTCAATCTTTGTGTTATCCTATTCTACTTGCCAAGAACAAGTGGTCCATATTCCTTGATGGAGAAATTTTCTATAACCAAGCTTTGGAATCAGGTATCCTGATAAACAAGGGGTTTGGATTCGAGTCTTCAATCTCACTGGCTTTCGATCATGGTTGCTATTTTACAGTATACTTGGATCTAGATAAGTTGAAAATTGTTCAAGTGCACACATGTGAGCAACACTGTGGTTAGTTTACGATTGACACTCCCAACTCCTCCCAACTCCGACAGACTTTCAATTGAACAACATATCAGCAATAAAGGAAAAGACATTTTAGTAGATATTAGTAGTTGACCATGTTTCAATAGTTCATAGTTAGATCAAGGTGATTAGGAAAACTATACAAAGTTTTTAATACTTATTCAATGTATAAAAAATAAATTATATATCTTATAGATATCTTAATATATTTACTATTTAAAAGAATTTTTTTAAATGTTATATTATTTAATATTACTATTTGAATATATAAATGACTGTCAAATTTATTTATTTTAAAAAAAAAATCTTTTAACACACTTATGTTATTACAATCCATCTCTTCTTATCATTATAAAATGTCTATAAACATTGATTACCTCCGTACATAGAGTTCACAGACATACTACATATACATACTCCATATTTATACAGATAAGAAAACTAATAAATATAATTCAATAATTATTTAATATTTCCCCCTGCTAAGACTATTAAGGAAAGAAACTATTTTTTTATTTTGCTCTATTCTAGCATTCAATTCAAATGAGAGTAATGAGTCTGTCCAGTAATTATTATCTAGGTTCCAGTTCACTTATTGAGATTTCATTCGCAGAAGATTTTATAGGGATGAAGCTATTGCTTGGACTTTGACTGGTCATGCTTACAAACGCAGGTCTCGTTGGATCTGGTAACGGTACAGAATTGCTGGATATCATTGTTTGAACACTAGATATCATTGGACGGGTGTCTGGATTGGCCTGTGTACACAGAAGTCCAATGTGAATGCATCTCATCACTTGCTCTTCTGGGCAGTTTCCTACCAACATAGTATCCACAATTTTGAGAGCATGCCTTCCTTTGAATAGTCTCCATGCCTGCATTACAAGTTGCCTTTATTAAAAATTGAGGACTTCATTTTCTTAGCCATTCTAATGGTTGTTAATTGAGGAGTCCAATTTCTTACCCATTCTAAAAGTCCCAGGCTCTGCTTTTCTTTTGAAATATTTGTGTCTGTATTTTTTCTTCCACTTACAATCTCTAACAGTAATACTCCAAAACTATAAATGTCGGCTTTTAACGACAGCTGCCCTCCCATTGCATATTCTGGAGCCATGTAACCACTGTACACATCAAAGCAATACTATTTTAAATGTTATGTTCACGATGTTGTGCTTTTAGTTAAAATTCAGCTCAGGATGATATGCTTCATGTTTACTTGACGAACACAAAAGGAAAGGTATAGGCATTCTTACTAGGTTCCTGCAACTCTTGATTGGATTTCGCTTTCGTTGTCAGGGAAAAGTCTGGCTAAGCCAAAGTCGGCTATCTTAGGATTCAGATTCTCATCAAGCAAAATGTTGCTTGCTTTGATGTCTCTGTGAATTATTCGGAGCTGCGAATCCTCATGAAGATAAAGAAGGCCTCGAGTGATTCCAATAATGATATTAAACCGCTTTTGCCAATCAAGCGTTCTGCGCTTTATTGGGTCTGTTTTTGTTTCCATTTTAAAAGAAAAATGTGAAGTGAGAGCAACTTCGAGTAATTTTAGCACTTGTAATTTTGGTAACAAAGAAATGACTCACCGAAGAGGAAGGTGTCAAGGCTTTTGTTGGGCATATACTCGTAGACAAGCATCCTTTCGGTTTCCTCGCTGCAACATCCAAGCAAATTCACAAGGTTTCTGTGTTGAATATTTGCCACCAGTTCCACTTCATTCATAAATTCTTTTCTTCCTTGCGCAGATCTTGCAGACAGCTTTTTCACTGCTATCTCCTTTCCGTATGTGGTCGTTCCCTTAGAATTTAAACAAGCCCAAATCTGTTTTAATGAAACTCTTAAATGAAATATCATTTGTATTGTATTGTATCCTACAGAGTATAGTTTACATTCATACCTTATAAACTGGGCCAAAGCCTCCCTCTCCAAGCTTATTGTTATCGCTAAAATCCTGTGTTGCTTCGATCAAAGTTTCTAAACTGAAGGCAATTTGCTCTTTCCTAAATAGCCTCCTTTCTGGACATCTCCAAATATCAGAGTTAGGCTAAACTAATTATTATAGAGAGAAAATAACAAGACAAAGGATTAGTATGTGAATCTGACGTAGCACCTTCATTCTGCTTCTCAGGGGCTGCTGGTTTCGTGGAAACTGCAGATATAACTTTTCTCAGCACTGTAAAGGAACATGCAACGAAGATTACCATGCCGCCTATAGTAATCCCTAATATCATCGCTAATCTTCCTGATGACTTGTCTGCGAGGCACCACTTTTATTGTGTCATGGATGAAGGAATTTTAACATTGTTGGCTTACAAGAATGAGAGTAGCTAGTAGAAATGAAGGGCAAAACAACTAGAATATTTTAATAGTATAGTTGAGAATTTAAAATAAATAATCAAAGGAAAAACTGTTCTATGCGTATTATTAATTCATGTGAGATTTTTTAAAATTGTAGTAGCAGAAAATGTCGAAGGGAGTATAAGATATAATGTGACTTTTTTCCTAAGACCATATGTAAAGTAAAATTAGTTTGATTAAAATCTATAGAGAAAATTTAAGAATCTTCAGAAAAAGACAGTGAGAAGGTAATATTATGAATCGATTGTCATGGCGAAAGCATTATACATTAAGTGAATTGTGAAATTTTATTTTTATATATTTGTGAATCTAATATAAATTTGTAATAATTATAATTGAAAAGAAAAGATTTAAGGTTTTTTTTTTAAAAAAAGTAGGGTTATATCATAGGATCATTGTTATCTTATATAATTTTAATTGTACATTAGTAAAAAAGAGTTTGGAGACGACCTTTACAAAAATGATAAATTGGAGAAAGAATCAATGATTTCATTAATCTTAAGAAATAAAAGGGGGTGATATTAATTATTTTTAAAGGAAAAGGAAGATTTTATGGTACTTGAGGTCATGGGATGATGATTCCACAAACACAAGGTATTCAACATCATTATTATAATCACCATTCAATATTTTGAGAAAGGAGTGTAGGCTCAAGTAAATTCATGAGCACCAGGTATTATGAGAAACGAGTATAGGTTCAAGTAGATTCACTAGCTTCGAGTACTTTGAGAAAGGAGTGTAGGATCAAGTCGCGAACATCAAGGATTTTGAGAAAGGAATGCACACTCAAGTAGATTCACAAGCATGGGTATTTTGAGAAAGGAGTGCTGACTCAAGTAGATTCACAAGCAACATAAGAAAACCAATTTCACCCATAATAAAAGAAAGAGTATAAATTCTAATATTTTATGTTTGTTTACATTCTTTCTATTTTTTATTGTGGTTGTTCACATTAAATGATAACAAATGAAAATTTCTTTGTAAAATTAGTAGAAGTAGTAAATAGCCAAGTGAATTTGCGAGTCTATAAAGGAGTGTAATTTGTAGATTTAACACAAATAAAGTTGGATTATGTCATGGGATCATTGTTATCTTATAATTTCAATTGAACATCGGTGAAAAAAACCTTGACGAGGACTTCTCCAAAAATGACAAATTGGAGAAGAAATCAATGATTTCATAAATCTTAAGAAATGAGATGGGAGATATAAAAAATTGAAAGGAAGAGGAAGATTGTATGGTACTTGAGGTCATGGGATGATGGTTACACAAATAAGAGATATTCAATATCATTATTATAACAATCATTCAATATTTTGAGAAAAGAGTGTAGGCTCAAGTAGATTCATGAGCATGGGGTATTATGAGAAACAAGTGTAGGTTCAAGTAGATTCACTAGCATCAAGTATTTTGAGAAAGGAGTGTAGGGTCAAGTAGATTCACAAACATAGAGTATTTTGAGAAAGGAGTGCAGGCTCAAGTAGATTCATGAGCGTGGGTATTTCGAGAAAGGAGTGAAGGATCAAGTAGATTCATGAACAAAATAAGAAAACCAATTTCGCCCTTAATAAAAGAAAGAGTATAAATTCTAATATTTTACTCTTTCAATGTAGAAAACAAATATTAAAATAATTTTTTATTTTTCTATTATGATTGTTCACATTTTTTGTATTTTAAATATGTTTTTCCAAGTTAAATGATAAGAAATGAAAATTTGTTTGTAAAATTGATAAAAGTAGTAAAGAGTCATGTGAATTTGTGAGACTACAAAGGAGTGTAATTTGTTATTAAGAGCACATTATATGTTTGCACAAATGAAAATGAGTTAAAAAAAAGATCTAATTCAAGACCAAGGGATAATCAAAACATAGTTTGAACAACCTCTCTATAATAACAAGCCCGAATTTGTAAGAGTATAAAGGAGTAAAATTATTATAAAGAGTACATTACTATGTTCACACAAATGATGGCGAGATAAAAATAGATCTGATTCAAGACCAAGAGATAATCACAACATAATTTGGACAACCTCTCCACATTAACAAACCCTTGGTTACTAATAGTAGTGCTTGCGCCAAAATAGGTGCAAGGGTTAGCCTATAGGAAATATGTAAGTTAATATATGAGAGAGAACAATTTGACATGTACATATATGAGAGAGCATAATTTGACATGTGCATATAATATACATTAGTATTGGAATGGCCAAATAGCATTATTAGAATAAATAAAAAATGACCATTTATCTTTCATAAAATGGATGGATGACTCCCAAAAGAAAGCAATGGTATATAAGGAAGCACAATATTTCATTTTAAGGCGAGGAATGGGATGGATGAAGATGATGATGTCCTTCCAGTAGTGGATAGCACCATTCACATGGATAAGGACATCTTAAACTTTATGCATAATTTTCCTTATCTTGTCATTTAACTTTGTCAGATAGCTTATTGTCAATGTGTGATAGAAAGAGCTTCTTGTGTGAAAATGAAAGATCAGGGAATAGAGAAACACATTAGCTGCCTCGATAGTGGATCCCAAAATTCTGCATAGTTGTATTCCTCCACATTTGAACAAAAGTACGTCCAAACCAATGCCACCTCCAAATTTGCCACACATTTTCTCTAACTGTTAATCATATTTGATCTTAATTAGTCTGATTTGGCTAATTGATCAATATTACATGGATAATTTAAGTTTCAAAACAATCAAGGGTGGGAAAACCTAGATAGCTATTGAAAAATACTTCATCTTCATGCCTGCAATCTTCCAAAACTTGTGTATTTCAATGCCTATAAGTCAATAGTCCATGTAAACATTTCACTATGTGTTTGGATGGAATAGACATTCTATAAGGTTAAATGAATTAGAATAAGCCATACTACAATTTGATGAATTGAAAGAATAATCAGCCAGTTTTTTTTTTAACACGAATTCCATCGAAATCGTGGCCTAAAATATTATAGAATTGAGCAATAGGAGATTTCCACAATCTATGAATTATCAGCACTAAAAGCGTTAATAAAACATAAATCTTTATCACCAACTCTTCATCCACTTCTTGCATGGCAACAAATTATTTGTGCTTCGCTATATCACATCCACTAACATCACCATGTTCTCCAGAGGACTAACCGCTATTACAACTATGCTCTGCTCTTGAATAAAGCTTCATTCACAAACAATTTCATGTCTTTTATAAGACTTGCTCAACTACAATCTCATCATCTTTAATCATTACTATTTTACCTATAATCAAAATAAGCACAACCAATATTATGAAAACTTAAAGACTCCATAAACAATTTGTATGAACCTCAACAGGGTACTTCCTTTCTTTTTCCACTTTGGTCAATATATTTTTTAAAGGAGAAATATCTGTTGCACTTTTATAACAATTCTGAACTCATTACAATACGATAGACTTACACTTCATCATTCTTTGTTCCGACAAAGTCTATATGCATGGACTCACAAAAACCAACCACTTCTTTAATCTTCTTCATCTCTTCCTTATACAAAAGATTTTCTACATCTTCATGTACTTTTCTATCAACCATAAGATATTCACATGCCACCACGTCAGCTTTCAAATCTGTTGCTTCATCCAAAGAATCTTTGCTACAACACTTTGTAGTTTCAGTTTAACAACTTGCAAAGGCTATGGAATTTGGCTTTACATCTGTCAGTTGAATTTGTTTATAAGTTTCTAAATCCTTTTCAAAAGAATCCATGTAGTGCATATCCTACGATCATTGCAGTCCATGAGACCATATTTCCTTGAAGCATTTTCTCAAACAGTTTAAATGCTTGTCTATCGCTCCACATTTTGAATACGTGTCTACCAGTGCACTTACAACTACAACATCGGACAAAAATGCCTCTTTTTGTTATCTTTTGGTGGATGTCCATAACCTGCTCCAAAGCCCCCTTTCTGACACAGACAGAGTGGGAATCTACCTTTACACCTGCCTATTGCATTTGGTTCAATATTTCTAAAGTGTTTTTAACAAATCCATTTTTTCCATATCCTACGATAATTGCAGTCCACGAGACTACATTGCTTTTTGTTATTTTGTCAAACAGTTCACCTGCCTTGTCTATGCTTCAAAATTTTGCATACATATCCACCAGGGCACATATGGAGCAGTCATTCTGGCGGAACTGAGGAAGTGGAAAGGGCTAAAGAAGCTGCCAGTGGCAGACCTTCTGTAGGTGTTGTATACCCCTCTGCTAATTGTAAGGGTGACATTACACACAATATATGGAATCAAAGGAAAACCCTCTGAATTGGTGTTATACATGTATGCTAGTTAACGTCTCCAAGGTCTCAAAGTATCAAGCATCTTCATTTGTGGCACCCATCTTAAAATCCATTGTTGTGAGTCAAATTCGATGCATTTCCGATGGCAAATATCAATGGCATGTTCGGGTTTTTAAAGAACAACCATCTCCATAGCCGTGTAAATACAACAATCGTATGGTTTCATTTTTCATTGAACAGGTCAACGTCCGTTATGAGCAAATAGAGGAGATAGAACGATGGAGAATTGGTATATGCTGCTGCTTAAATGTCATTTTTAAGCAGGAGTGTTCTTATGAAATTTTTAAGTGAAGGGAAAGGATAAATTGAAATCTTTTTCTATTTTAGTGGAGACTGCTTATTATAAAAATTCAATGTGGCTTCACAAATTTGTTTCCCTCCTTTTTTATTGTCTTCTTTTTACTGTGACTTTTCTGTCAAAAAATATTGTTACTAATTTTATTAAAAATTCAATTAAAGATAAAATAAAAAGTCAAATTTCGTAATCATAAGATCATTAACTCCACAAAATACTGCTAAAAAATTGAGCAGCGACTGCTAGCCAAAATAAGCTTAGCAGCCGCATAGGAACCTGCCCTCAGAAATCAGCACTGAAATAATTACAGAAAATGCACAAAATGAATCTCGACAGATGGCTCTCACAATAGTGAGTTAATGTGAAGCACGCTGGATTGCTCAAGGCATTCCTAACATTGTTCTCTGTGGGAATCAGAGGTGTACAAGGGGCACCCAATTTGTTTTATTTGATTTATGAAACAGTGTTACCTCAAGGAATGAAATGAATTATGTAAAGTATATCCATTGCTCTGCGTGTTTAATGGAGAGGAGTTGTTGGCGAAAGCATATTGAGAACATGATGTTATGCTAACATGTGTATATATATAATTTTTTCCTTATTTTTCTAATTGTAACTTTTTAGCTCTATCTTTTCTTTAATTCTTAGGATTTTCTCCACACAACATCAAAATTATTTAAGAAGTAACAAACCAGATCTTCACTTTCTAAACACTAGCAAGCCACACTAAACAATTATTAAGATGCTTCCTATTACAGGCCCTTATAAGGTACACCAATCCTATATTAACCATTTAGTTTGAACATTATTATATAGATACAATTAGTTTGAACCTTTGTCAGCATTCTTCCTGCCTGTACCACTATGGGAGCTTTCGCGCAGGGTATGGACATTCCTCTAAGCATATACAGGTGCGTGAATTGATATAACAGATATTTTCCAGCGAAATGTGGAGGCACACATTCAGATTGCTGGATCTTAGTAATAGACAGAACAACTGGAAAAATGACCGGCGGAAGAAATACGGCACCGGAAAGAGGAGCCTGACACAATTTGCCGTTGGGATTTCCCATGTAGGGAAGCCTATTGACTAATTAATAAGCAATTCTCCAATGATTCCATTGCCAATGTCAAATATTTTTTACAATCCTTGACGGATACATGAGACATTTGCCCAGCACAACAGTGAAGTATAAAGACCGCCAAATACTTTTTTAAACCAATTCCTTACTTGCAAGAAGGTAAGCTTTACCTACCTATCAGATCTGATAGAAATCCAAAGGTTTGTATTTGTATGGCAGTCTTTAAATTCAATGAGTTTTGGCTAACGACTTAGAGTTTAGTTTTCTAAACGGTCAGCCCCCTTTATAACCCTCTCAAAGTGCAACAGATCTTTATCCACTCTATAGAGAAATTGATCGTTCTGTATATTTATATTTGTAGACATTATGTTACTAAGCAAAACTAGATGAAATATACAGATTGATAGTAGAATATTAGATCTTGTCCATCCAATTTGCCAAAAACTATATTATGAACTTGTTGACTTTGTGGTGCAAGAGCACCTAGGTACAAGGATAACCTATGAAAGGTCAAAGGCCAAAATGTGTTGTAATCTATGAGGTCATTTTTAATGTCCTTAGAGTATAATGAGTCCTTTTGATGTAATTGGAAGCAAAATGTAACTTGTTCACAAGAAATTGCACAATCTAGATTGTGCAATAAGGTCTTAGTAAGGCAAATTGAGTCAAAGTACTCATGGAAGGAAAAGCATGATATAAATTTGGTCTTTAGGTGCATTTAAAGATATTTGAAGTATTAAATCAAATTTGCAAGGTCATGTGTAACACAATGCAAAATTGCTTGAAAAATTAAAAATGCAACATTTCAAAGTTGGAAAAGTTGCATCAAAGGTTACAAAGCAAGTTGATTGATCGGTTTCAAAGGGTAGTTGGAAGTTTGTAACTGTCTCACCTTGTGTAAAAGGTGATGTTGGTCGAATTTGTGGAGGAGAGGTCAGTTTAGAGGTGTAAAGAAAAGACAAGTTCAGAGACACCTCTAACTGTCCCTCTTATTCTGCAAGTTTGAGGGCAGTCATGGAGTTTGGGTAAAGAATGGTTGTGTTCCTACACTTAGTGACCAACCATTGTGATGAGAAGAGGAATACTTCATGAGAAGGATTGTAATGTAACAGTTTTGAATAACCAATGAATAATGTAGTGTTTTCTTTAAATTTCTGGGACAGTTGCTTTGCATGCACGTATTTTGTTGTTTCAGTGCATTTTATTCGTATTTTGTTGTTTCAGTGCATTTTATTGTATGTAGATGGATTGATTAATCCATGCATGTGATTTGGGATTTGGGAATGTTCCAAGATGAATTACCTTTGTTATGAGTCAAGTTAGAGGTTCTTCCATGATGAATCAAGCAAGATCAAATGGATTTTATTGAAGTTGGTCGAAACCCTCATTTGCAGACTTACTGTTGAGGGTTTGGTTGTATCTTTTTTTCTTTATCATCCAAATGAAATGTAACTATGGGAGTTTAAATAGATTCAAATACCTTTAAAATTATGTTGAGTCCATGGTCAGAGATGTTTGCATGTGAGAGAAACAATGATCTTTAGATGACTGTTGTTGAGAACCCGTGATGTGCAGTAGCAGAAAATAGGTCACGGTGCAGAGATTGTAGAATCTGTTTTGACCGTTGGATTTATTTGATTTTTGGGTATGTTTTTAAAAACCTAATTTTACACAGACTGACCGGAGCGATCTTCAATATTGTTAGTCGTTAAGAAGTTACAGATGTCTGATTTGGGTGACTGTGAAAGTGACATTTTCTGAGTTTTAACATTCAGTTTTTTTGTTTGGTTGCTTCTTTGCATGACCCTTGGGTTGATAATGATCTGTAAGGGTTCAATAGGGTGCAGAAAACTTAGAGGAATCCTATTATCATCCTTGCAAATGTTGAAAAAGAAACGTTGATTGTTCTTGCGAGAGTACTATCATAGATTTGCTGCATTGAAATTGTGAAAATGAATGGGCAGTGGACAGTATGTAGGGTTGTGATGAAGTGATTGTGTCAAAATAGAAAGGAACGTTTCAAGATAGACATTGAATGGTTCATTATGGATATTTAATGGGACTGATGTGAATGAATTCTTATATGGTTGAATGGAATAGTGACCGTGGATATGATTAATCTACACTAATGGTATTTGGGGAATAAGTTGTGTGTGAGATGGACTGGTGGATGATTGACTGGCTCTCACAATAGTGAGTTAATGTGAAGCACGCTGGATTGCTCAAGGCATTGCTAACATTGTTCTCTGTCGGAATCAGAGGTGTACAAGGTGTTAGTTTGTTAGTTTTGGACAACTGTTCGTCCATATGCTATTATTTAGCAAGTAATTGTTTTACTAACAAATTGGTTAGAGTTGGGACAAATATTTGTTAAATAATTGACCACTTTTAGAAGCAACTAGAAACCAACTTGGTTAGGGTTGTTAAGTTGTTTCTAATCTCAATCGTTGATTGAGAATCAATCTCGGCCGTTGGTTTA
Source organism: Chamaecyparis obtusa (assembly GCA_027943335.1). NCBI lineage: Eukaryota > Viridiplantae > Streptophyta > Pinopsida > Cupressales > Cupressaceae > Chamaecyparis > Chamaecyparis obtusa. Next base: position 535,448 of record BSBK01006140.1, on the reverse strand, counting down.
CCAACAAGAGTAGTATAAAAGGAGGTCTAGGGGCATTTGGAAAATACATCTTGGAGAGCATTTGCAGTGATAGCAAATGTGTTTGCAGTGATAGCAAACAAGTCTTGCAGTATTAGCAAGGGGCGCAATGATAGCGCTGGGGATAGCAATGGAGGAATATCAGCAAGAGGAATTGGGAGATTGTTGGAGTTCTGCCAGTGAGAGGCAAGGAATTTTGTATCTCTTAATTTGCTGAAGTTAATATATTTCTCATCTGCAGTACTGGTTTTCCCTTTGGGAGAGAACGGTATCAAGGAGTATGTTACCAATGTTGTAGCTGTACCCATAGATGCAACACAGCTCGCAACATACAAGAAGGACGATGCCAAGGCGAGGAGGATAATCCTTGATGGTGTCAAGGGTCATATTGTTCCGCATATCATAGAGTTAGATACTTTGAAGAAGATGTGGGATGCCATTTTGAATCTGTACCAGAATGCTACCACCAACCAAAAGTTGATTCTCAGAGAAAAGTTGAAGAATACCTGGATGAATAAGGGAGAAGACGTCATAAGTTATCTCACCAGGCTTAGACTTGTCAAGGACGAGTTAGCAACTGTTGGAGATAGCCCCAGTGATGATGAGCTAGTCAGAATAGCCCTAAATCGGTTTACTAAATAGTGGGATGTCTTTGTTCAAGTTGTCAGTGGACGAGACACCTTATCGAGTTGGGATCGACTATGAAGTGATTTCACTTAGGAGGAGTTTAGACTAAGTCTTGCCAATGGAGCCAACAACAAGAGTTAGAAAAGTGAGGTGGAACAAGAAAACGTTGCCCTAGTGGGAAAGGGAAAATCGAAGAAGGGTCTAGCAAAGGATCAAGCTCACAAGGTGAGAAGAAGAAGAAGGACCTATCTAAGGTCAAGTGCTTTGGTTGTCACGAGTTTGGCCACTATGTCAATGATTGCCCAAAAAGGAAGAAGAATGAAAATAAGGGCAAGAAGCAGGTGGTAGCTTCAGCAAGTGCAGATGAGCTCTCTAGTAGATTGGAAGATGAGTTCGCACTCATAGCTTGTATGGTTAGCTCAACCTCACAGAGTGTTTGGTATATAAACAGTGGGGCGTCATTTCATATGACAGGATTTAGAGAGTATTTCTCCAGTTATAAGGAGGAGAACACTAGTACCCAGATTTCTATGGGAAACTTGTCCAAACTCAACTCAATTGGGAAATGGACTGTTCAGTTTCAGAGGAAGAATGGGAAGATTATTCCCATTCGTGATGTGTTGCATGTGCCAGGATTAGGTATGAATCTGAATTCTGTATTTGTTCTTCAAGATAAAGGGTACAATGTACTTTTTAGAGGGACACATGTGTTGATCAAGCACAAGGATTGGAAATCACCCGTACCTATTGGAGTTAGGAGTGGTTGCCTTTATAGATTGCAGTTTGATACTCCTAAGGCACTTACGAGCAGTAGTAATCCTAGAGATCTTGGAGAGCTATGGCATAGGAGGATGGGCCATATACATCATGGAGCACTTAAATTGCTTTGTGAGACAGTGACAGGTGTTCCTGAGGTGAGCACAGAGCACGATGATGTATGTAAGAGATGCGTGTTGGGGAAGTTTGCAAAAGCATCTTTTCCAAGGAGTGACACCAGATCTGAGGGTGTTCTTGATCTAGTACATTTAGATGTAGGTGGACCAATGTCGACGAAGTCTCTCAGAGGATATGAGTACTATGTTACTTTTATTGATGATTTCTCTAGGAAGACCTGGATATACTTCTTGAAGACCAAGGATGAGGTTTTCAGTCGCTTCCAAGATTTCAAGGCTCTTGTGGAGAACTCGACAGGAAGGAAGATAAAGGTTCTTCGGTCAGATAATGGAGGCGAGTACAAAGGAAATGGATTCCAAGAGTTCTGTACTAGGGAAGGAATCAAGAGAGAGTGGACTGTTCCTTAGAATCCGCAACAGAATGGGGTTGCTGAGAGGAAGAACCGGTCTATATCGGAGGCAGCAAGGGCTATGCTACATGACCAGGATATGCCCCGCTACTTATGGGCAGAGGCATGTAGTACAACAGTGTACATACAAAACAGGGTTCCACATAAGGTACTAGGGAAGATGACACCAGAGGAGGCTTTCACAGAGAAGAAGACAAATGTCAGTCACTTCAGGATATTTTGAAGTTTGGCATATTGCCATATTCCAGGTGATACACGTACAAAGTTAGATCAGAAAGCAAAGAGGGGGTACTTTGTTGGGTACAGTGAAACCTCAAAGACATATCAGATATTTATTCCAGGGACTAAGAGGATTATAGTCAGATGTGATGTCAAGTTCATGGAGGAAAAGCCATTCAGGAGGTCTAGAGATTTGCCAGCAGAAGATCAAAGTGAGCAGCCGACAGTAGCTCAACCGAGTCAAGGGCAGCAAAGCTCGAGTACAGTAACTAGTACTAGCATAGACTCAGGTGGTAAGAGTTCGTAGAGTATGGAGCAATCGGTGTAGCAGGATATGCATCAAGAAGATATGGAGGTTGATATTTCATCCTCTACAGTTGGCAGCAGGAACTGTGAGGTTCAACAAAGGGATACTCAGGAGTTAGTGGGAACTTCTAGGAGTACAAGAGAAAGGAGACAACCAGCCAAGTTCAATGACTATGTAGCTTTAGTTAGTCAGTTGGTAGACAGTGAGCCTTTCAGTTATAAGGAGGCTGCATAGCATCAGGTGTGGCGAGATGCGATGGTTGAGGAATATACCTCAATAATGCAAAATGATGTGTGGGAGGTAGTGCCTAGACCAACAGATAGAGCAGTGGTTGGATCACGCTGGATCTATAAGACCAAGCACAGTGCAGATGGTAGCATCAAGAAATACAAGGCAAGGTTCGTGGCAAAGGGGTTCTCTCAGAAGGAGGGAATAGACTATGAGGAGACATTTGCTCCTGTGGCTAGGTATACTTCTATACGAGCTGTGATCTCATTTGCAGCACAGATGGGATGGCAGATCCATCAAATGGATGTCACGATAGCATTCCTCAATGGTGAATTGAAGGAGGAGGTATACATAGAGCAACCAGAAGGCTTTGTAGCAGAGAGTAAAGAGACCCGCATGTGCAGATTGAAGAGAGCTTTATACGAACTCAAGCAAGCTCCTAGAGTGTGGTATGAGCGCATTGATACTTACTTGCAAGTAATGGGCTTTGTGAAGAGTGAGGCAAATGCTAACCTCTACTACTTGGTGGTTGGGGGTGAGGTTCTCATTCTTGTTCTATATGTGGATGACTTGTTTCTAACAGGTTCACTAGGGCTCATAGAGGAGTGCAAGAGGGATCTTGCAGCAGAGTTCGAGATGAAGGATTTGGGACTTATGCACTACTTTCTAGGCATGAGGTGTGGCAGACAGATGGAGAGATTTTCCTTGGGCAAGGAAAATATTGCATTGAAATCTTGAAGAGATTTGGGATGGAGGATTGCAAAGCCATGTCTACACCCATGATCACGAATTGGAGGAAGGTAGATACATCTAAGAAGAAGGATGTAGATCCCAGCTTATACAAGCAGTTGATTGGTTCACTCATGTATTTGGTCAAAACTAGGCCAGATATAGCCTTTGCAGTTAACTCTCTTAGTCAGTTCATGGTAGAGCCAAAGAGAGTGCATTGGACAGCGGCAAAGCATGTGCTGCAATATTTGCATGGTACAGTTGAGTACGGGATCACATATGTTCAAGGTGAAGGTATCAAGTTGATAGGCTATACTGATGCAGATTGGGCAGGCAGTACAACAGACAAGAGAAGCACTTCAAGGTGTTGTTTTAGTTTGGGATCAGGAGCTATCTCTTGGTTCAGCAGGAAGTAGAAGTCTGTAGCTTTGAGTTCTGCAGAAGCAGAATACATAGCAGCTAGCATGGCGACGTGTGAAGCTACTTGGCTTCGGAAGTTGCTAGTAGCCTTGTTTGGTCAGAGGGTTGAGACTACTGTGATAAATTGCAACAATCAGAGTTGCATCAAGTTGTCTGAGAATCCAGTGTTTCATGATAGGTCTAAACATATAGACATCAAGTATCACTTCATCAGAGATTGTGTACAACGGGGGGTTGTTCAGCTACAGTACGTACCTACAAAGGAGCAGGTAGCAGACATTCTGACAAAGGCATTGGGGAAGGCGAAATTCATCTTCAGAGATAAGTTAGGTGTCGTGCAGAATAGCTTCCTCGCTAAGAGAGAGTGTTAGTTTGTTAGCTTTGGACAGTTGTTCGTCCATATGCTATTATTTAGCAAGTAATTGTTTTACTAACAAATTGGTTAGAGTTGGGACAAATATTTGTTAAATAATTGACCACTTTTAGAACCAACTAGAAACCAAGTTGGTTAGGGTTGTTAAGTTGTTTTTAATCTCAACCGTTGATTGAGAATCAATCTCAGCCATTGGTTTACCAACAAGAGTAGTATAAAAGGAGGTCTAGGGGCATTTGGAAAATACATCTTGGAGAGCATTTGCAGTGATAGCAAATGTGTTTGCAGTGATAGCAAACAAGTCTTGCAGTATTAGCAAGGGGCACAGTGATAGCGCTGGGGATAGCAGTGGAGGAATATCAGCAGGAGGAATTGGGAGATTGTTGGAGTTCTGCCAGTGAGAGGCAAGGAATTTTGTATCTCTTAATTTGCTAAAGTTAATATATTTCTCATCTGCAGTACTGGTTTTCCCTTGGGGTTTTTCCAGGCAATTATCCAAAAATATTGTGTTCTTTGTGTGGCATATTTCTTTCCGTGTATTTTTATTGGTGAAGTTGCAGTTGTGTTATTTTTCAATATTAGCTGTGAATTTATTTTCGGCAGTTAAATAATCTTTATAAGATAGGAGATTAATAATTAGTGACTGCAATAGAATTTTCACACAAAGGGCACCCTATTTGTTTTATTTGATTTATGAAACAGTGTTACCTCAACGAATGAAATGAATTATGTAAAGTATATCCATTGGTCTGCGTGTTTAATGGAGAGGAATTGTTGGCGAAAGCATATTGAGAACATGATATTATGCTAACGTGTATATATATAATTTTTTCCTTATTTTTCTAATTGTAACTTTTTAGCTCTATCTTTTCTTGAATTCTTAGGATTTTATTCACACAACATCAAAATTATTTAAGAAGTAAGAAACCAAATCTTCACTTTCTGAACACTAGCAAGCCACACTAAACAATTATTAAGATGCTTCCTATTACAGGCCCTTATAAGGTACACCAATCCTATATTAACCATTTAGTTTGAACATTAATATATAGATACAATTATGTTAATCTAGTTAGTCCTATAAATACAGATTTGAGAACCTTTGCCAGCGTCCGACTTGCCTGTGCCAATTTGGTAGCCGTGGATCAGAGTGTGGATATCCATCAATTCGAGCCAGAGCTGCGAACAGTATATGGACTCCATCAAAACATAAAAGCTAGGGAATTTTTGATCTGCACAAAATACATATGTTGAAAAGGCTTGCAGAACTTTTGAGCAGTGCAATTGACGGCTGCAAATCCGCTTTCTACATTTGTCAGCATTCTTCCTGCCTGTACCACTATGGGAGCTTTCGCGCAGGGTATGGACATTCCTCAAAGCATATACAGGTGCGTGAACTGATATAACAGATTTTTTCCAGTGAAATGTGGAGGCACAGATTCAGATTGCTGGATCTTAGTAATGGACATAACAACTGGAAAAATGACCGGCGGAAAAAATTTGGCACCGGAAAGAGGAGCGTGACACAATTTGCCGGTGGGATTTCCCACGTAGGGAAGCCTATTGACTAATTAATAAGTAATTCTCAAATGATTCCATTGCCAATGTCAAATATTTTCTACAATCCTTGACGGATACACGAGACATTTGCCCAGCACAACAGTAAAGTATAAAGACCGCCAAATACTTTTTTAAACCAATTCCTTACTTGCAAGAAGGTAAGCTTTACCTACCTATCAGATCTGATAGAAATCCAAAGGTTTGTATTTGTATGGCAGTCTTTAAATTCAATAAGTTTTGTCTAACGACTTAGAGTTTAGTTTTCTACACGGTCAGCCCCTTTATAACCCTCTCAAAGTGCAACAAATCTTTATCCACTCTTTAGAGAAATTGATCGTTCTGTATATTTATATTTGTAGACATTATGTTACTAAGAAAAACTAGATGAAATATACAGATTGATAGTAGAATATCAGATCTTGCCCATCCAATTTGCCAAAAAATATATTATGAACTTGTTGACTTTGTGGTGCAGGAGCACCTAGGTACAAGGATAACCTATAAAAGGTCAAAGGTCAAAATGTGTTGTAATCTATGAGGTCATTTTTAATGTCCATAGAGTATAATGAGTCCTTTCGATGTAATTGGAAGCAAATGTAACTTGTTCACAAGAAATTGCCAAGATTGTGCAATAAGGTCCTAGTAAGTCAAATTGAGTCAAAGTACTCGTGGAAGGAAAAACATGATATAAATTGGGTCCTTAGGTGCATTTAAAGATATTTGAAGTATTAAATCAAATTTGCAAGGTCATGTGTAACACAATGCAAAATTGCTTGAAAAATAAAAAATGCAACATTTCAAAGTTGGAAAAGTTGCATCAAAGGTTGCAAAGCAAGTTGGTTGATCGGTTTCAAATGGTAGTTGGAAGTTTGTAACTATCTCACCTTGTGTAAAAGGTGATGTTGGTCAAATTTGTGGAGGAGAGGTCAGTTTGGAGGTGTAAAGAAAAGACAAGTTCAGAGACACCTCTAACTGTCCCTCTTATTCTGTAAATTTGAGGGCAGTCACGGAGTTTGGGTAAAGAATGGTTGTGTTCCTACACTTAGTGACCAACCATTGTGATGAGAAGAGGAATACTTCATGAGAAGGATTGTAATGTAATGGTTTTGAATAACCAATGAATAATGTAGGATTTGAACAATACAAATCTACAAAACCCGAAGATCACCTGCATACAAAAACCTGTTACAAGGAAGTAGAGAGAAGAGGGCAAGGATTTGACTCAAAAATATGAAGAAGAAAATATCCTCAATTAATGAATGAATTAAATGTACAATGGATCATTCTTATAAAGGAGATCAAAAACCTTGAAAGGCAAACCCTAGTGCATGTAATAACTAGTTAAATTATTACAAGACTGATGCATGCAAGTTTATATTTAAAACAACTAGTGCATGAGTTTAAAACAACTCATGCATGTGTGTTTAAATATAAACAACTAAAGCAAAAGAGTTGACATCTTAAGAAGGGAGTAAAGTTAATTAATATAATTAATACTTTACTCTAACACCCCCCCTTAAGATGAGCAACAATACAACTACAAACAATGCAAGAAGAAAGCAAAGGAAACTATAGTGCTGAAAGCATAAAAAGGGGTCCCGACAACATGGCTTGATGAGGTATGTATGTACAAAAGAGAGTCTCTATAAAGTGGAGAAATAGAAAAAACCACATGGGAAAAACTCTACTCCAAAAAGAAACAAAAACTAATCTTAAAGACTGAAGAAGCCTCCAAAACTAGGTTTGTTCCAAAAAATAGGAACAAGAATGAAATGTAGAACATCACTGAAGCAAAAAGATGCAAACTCTATCAAGAAGTAACTGTTGATATGAAGATCCTCCATAGAAATATGACTAAGTAGAGAAGAATGTAATCTGCATGAGTGCCCTCAAATAAAACTACTCGAATCAGGAGGCAAACAAAGGCAAACACCTGAACTCGAAGATACAGATGGCATAAACACCAAAAGTCTGAAGAGTTAATCAATCAAAGATGGAAGAGTGCATCCAAAAAATAGGAAAGAAAAGAGTGTACATATGGTAAATGATCCATCTCATCGGAATGCATAGGTACCTAGCCACTGCAACCACCTAGTACATAGAATCAAATACTGAATACATAGCTCACACTATCAAACCAAGGAAGCAGTAGAACCAACAGTAGAAACCCACCCATACTGTTGACAAGGGAGTAATAACAGGTACACTGAAAAGATCGTCCAATATGAACTGCATGATGAAGAAAAATCTAAAACATCGAATGTGCAGAGAGAGTACAAACACATATAGAGATACCTGAGGCTAATGTCGTTGGAGGAATGCTCACATGACAAAAGAAGATGGCAAATAAAGGCAAACATCAAAACCCCCTTGGCACTTTATAATGGAGTGCGGGTACATAAAGCACAAACATGTGCAAGATCTCATATATGCAATAGAATGACACTTTATCTCAGTGCGTGTGCAAAAAAGAATGCTACAAAAATGAAGTATACACTGCTCAAAAAAGAGCAAAGGCTGTTAAAACAAAAGAACAACCTAAGAAGAGCCATCCCTTAAAGGGAAGATATCCTAGGACCTGTAACATCCAAGATATCCACCAGAGTGCAGAAATGAAAAAAACTGAATAAAATATACCTAGAGCAGAATCTAGAAAAATGACTCATAGAACTAGAAAGCTCTCAGAACAAGCTTTCCAACGATATCTCGCTTTCCCAAAACGGAGTCCGGATGCGCAATATAGAGCTTTCGGAGTGCAAAACTGAACATCTAGCTTTTACAGTTAAAAACACTATCAAAAAAGTAAAATCAGAAATTCAAACCTCCAGATCTGGATAGAGCTCGAAACCAGCTTTCTGACGATATCTCGTTTGCCCGATTTTGAGTCCGTATGCTCAAGTTATGAACAAAAAACCATCAAGTGCTACGGAGGGCCCAAAAAGGAGTCTAGATGTGCTAACGTCAGCACTTCACGGGCTTAAAATTGACGGCCAAAATAAAAAAAATAATAATTTTTTTTTGCAAAATCGCATGCATGCCTCGGGATCCATGTTAGGCCATTTAGATGTTTGCCTTGATTTGTGTGCCAATTTTTTTTGTCTTAATTTGTGTGTCAGACAGCAAAATTTTTGCTTCATTTTGTGTGTCAATCCATACAAATTTCACCTCGAAAAGCGTGCCAATCCATACAATTTCTGTCTCGTGAAGCATGTCAAGCTTATGGTACCAAAAAAAACCCCAAAATGAAAAGTTGTCCAAATTGGACGTGCCTTATATCGAAATGGGGTTTTTGGGCACTGTGAGCTCAACAAAGAGATCTGTTTGAGCTCAAAGTGCACCAAAATTTAGGGACCCCCTAATTTCAATAAAAAATAACAAAAAAAATCTTAATCTGAATCCTTCAAACGCGAACAAGCTTTAGCGGATTAGGCTCTGATACCATGTAAGATTTGAGCAATACAAATCCACAAAACCCGAAGATCACCTGCATATAAAAACCTGTTACAAGGAAGTAGAAAGAAGAAGAGGGCAAGGGTTTGACTCAAAAATATGAAGAAGAAAATAACCTCAATTAATGAATGAATTAAATGTACAATGGATCATCCTTATAAAGGAGATCAAAAGCCTTGAAAGGCAAACCCTAGTGCATGTAATAATTAGTTAAATTATTACAAGACTGATGTATGCAAATTTATATTCAAAACTAGTGCAGGAGTTTAAAACAACTCATGCATGTGTGTTTAAATATAAACAACTAAAGCAAAAGAGTTGACATCTTAAGAAGGGAGTAAAGTTAATTAATATAATTAATACTTTACTCTAACAATAATGTAGTGTTTTCTTTAAATTTCTCGGACAATTGCTTTGCATGCATGTATTTTGTTGTTTCAGTGCATTTTATTGTATGTAGATGGATTGATTAATCCATGCATGTGATTTGGGAATGTTCCAAGATGAATTACCTTTGTTATGAGTCAAGTTAGAGGTTCTTCCATGATGAATCAAGCAAGATCAAATGGATTTTATTGAAGCTGGTGGAAACCCTCATTTGCAGACTTACTGTTGAGAGTTTGGTTGTATCTTTTTCTCTTTATCATCCAAATGAAATGTAACCATGGGAGTTTAAGTAGATTCAAATACCTTTAAAATTATGTTGAGTCCATGGTCAGAGATGTTTGCATGTGAGAGAAACAATGATCTTTAGATGACTATTGTTGAGAACTTGTGATGTGTAGTAGCAGAAAATAGGTCACGGTGCAGAGATTGTAGAATCTGTTTTGACCGTTGGATTTCCTTATTTTTGGGTATGTTTTTAAAAGCCTAATTTTACACAGATTGACCGGAGCGATCTTCAATATTGTTAGTCATTAAGAAGTTGCAGGTGTTTGATTTGGGTGACTGAAAGTGACATTTTCTGAGTTTTAACATTCAGTTTTTTTGTTTGGATGCTTCTTTGTATGACCCTTGGGTTGATAATGATCTGTAAGGGTTCAATAGGGTGTAGAAAACTTAGAGGAATCCTATTATCATCCATGCAAATGTTGAGAAAGAAACTTTGATTGTTCTTGCGAGAGTACTATCATAGATTTGCTACATTGAAATTGTGAAAATGAATGGGCAGTGGACAATATGTAGGGTTGTGATTGTAACATCCCCTTGGAACAACTTTTATGAAATATTGGTTTTTGGTTTATTGTGCCCTAAATGGTTCGGAAACAGTGGTTTCTGGTTTATTGTGCCCTAAATGGTTTTGGTTTCTGAAACAGTGGTTTCTGGTTTATTGTGCCTTAAATGGTTTTGTTTTCTGGAACAGTTGTTTCTGAATATTGAGCCCTAAATGGTTTATGGTTTTGTGCTTCGTTACTTATGGAAATGTCAATTTTTATTATTTCTAATTAATTATCAAAAGAATGAATTATTTGAAAACCATGCACCATATTAATTTATCTGGATCTAGATTAGATGCTTTGTATCTTAATTTATGGAAACAAGGAAATTAATAAGTGGACTAACTACTCCCGTGTGGAGGTGGATGCAGGAACGATAGGGACACCCAGAAAAGGGGGAAAAAATAACACCAGGAAAGAGGGAAAGAATAGAGAAGGATCATATGAGGAACTAGATTCTGAAGTGGTAAGGGATTTGGAATTTCCAATTGGCCACAACCTATTAGGAGTTGTTAGAAAATTGTCATTTCTAACAAGGACTGCGTTAAGGATAGGAAATAGCAAACTCCTAGAGTAATTCCTCGGTCAATGTTATTTTGTTCTTTAATTATGACCATTCGTGCCGATTAAGAGAGATGTGATCACACTATCACAATGATATCTTTCAGCTTGAATAAAATTTGTAAGCCTTTACCTTTCTCATCGTAGGAGAATTATTAAGTACAATTATGAATTATGTGAGTCCATAATATAATCCAACCATGTCATATTGGTAATTTAAGTAAACTTACTATATTAAGTCCTTTTCTTTTATCTTACTTTATTGTGGGACGGAATATTAGTATTGTTTTCTAAACATTTGTTTCCGTGTTGAGGTTCCTTTTGGATTAATTCGTGTAAAGTACTTGGTCAAGTAAAATTTAATCTTCTATGTTTACCTTAGAGAATCAAACACATGAAGGTGATTCTTATCTTTTATTCATTATTTTATAATCGATCTTCTTAGTTCGCCACCCTTGTCCATGCCGCAAGATATGAAGTGATCTGGCATGAAACGATTTGGAAAGGAATTAGTAAATTGGAAATCCGGCACCTAAAGGAGGATGTGTTTCGTGATGATACGTTCTACACATTGGATGATGGTGTAAAAATAGAGCCACTTCATCACCTTTCGAATGGGAGTAGTTAGGGATGGCAAGCTCCTTTTAATATAGGGGCCGTCATATCTAATGAAAAGGATAGAGGAAAATGGAAAAAAGGAGAATAAAGAAAGGAGCTCCGCACGGCTATGTTTAGTGTAATACTGCAGACGTATTAAATTAGAAAAGGCTTCTCTTCATGCGTTTGTTTGTGTTTGGAAGAAGTTACTTGAGCTATCTTGTTTTGAAATGCTTGGACATGCATAAGCTCCAAGTTACGAGCTTGCTTAATGAATATTAGACGTGTGAATAAGTGTTATCATGTTCTTTCATGTTTCTTTTATCGGCATTCTTGAACTATTGTTTTTGATAGAAAAAAGCAGCAAGAGGGTGCTGGCCCGTACATAGACTAAAAGCACATTAACAACATGTTAATGGAAATAGCCAAACAGAACAGTAAAGCAGCAAAACCAATCACACTTGCCTCTATCAAAAACAAAGTTAACGAAGCTAACTATCCAAAAAACGAAAACAAGCCTAAAGCTATTAATGTTTAGAGTATTACCAATCCAAAGCCACATAGGGCTAGTATCAAAACAATAAAAGTTAACAAAGTCCCCACACACAACACAGGGGAAACTCGAACTGTAATTAACCAAGATAAAAACCTCCATATCAAAAACTAATTTTTTTCCCCCAACTGCCTGGATAGCAGTGTTGGACCATTCCTCCTGAAGAAATTGGAAGAGATCTTTGTTATCTTCATCCTCCGCCAGAGCACCACCAGTCAATTTTTCCTGCACAAGACACAGAGTAGTAGCCGAATTCCTCATAATTTTTAGGGCAAATTTATTGGTCAATTTGCAGTGATCCTCTAGCCTCTACATGTTCTTCTTGAGGTCCTCAATGTCTTTGTCCAGCTCCGCAAATTTCTTTTTGAGGGTGCCTCTAAAGCAAGTCACCTCAGGGGGAGCTATGTTGTCTTTGGGAATAGACTCTCTGTTCAGGGTCCCAAGGGTGGGGCTCGGGGGGGGGGGGGGGGGGGGGGGGTGGGGTTAATGGGGGTATTCAAAGTATTCTGGGGGCTGGAGGGGGGGTGGGTGTCAACCCTCGGGGGGCTAGTCAGATGGTCAGAAGAATCATTTAGGGATTCAATAGAAGGTGAATCTTTCCCGGAAACCTCACGGGAAGCAATTTTCTTGAGCCTGGACTTACATTGCTCTTTAGCAATTCTGATTGAGCGCCTGCGACCGGTACCACTAAGGTCCACCTCAATGTTGACCTGACTATCCATGCATTTCTTCATTTTATGTTTATGGTTAGTGTCGGGGGTGGTTTCAGACTCAATTCTGAGGTCCACAGAGTCAGAGATGTAGGAATCCTCCTGACCAGTCTATTCCTTGTGGGGTTTTTTGTGTTTCTTTCCTCCGACCGCATCAGGTTCGGTCTCCTGGGCAATTTGGAGGGAGTGAGAAGAGGACTGGGTAGGTTTGGCAGCTTCGGCTTGAGAAACATCCTGGATAACTTCCTGAATTATAGGAGGGGGTTGGGGGACCGGGCAGATGGCTTTGTGAAACTGATAGAGATGGAGGAGGAGGCCCTGATGGAGAATGGGAATAGGTTTGTCCGGATTATCCTTGATATCCAAAATGTTGCTCTCAATAGAATGCAGAAGGTAAAAAGGAATAGACATCAAGTTTAGAAAAGGCAGGTGGTAATAGTAGTAGATGGTGAACTTACCCTCCAGCGTGAAGTACTTCATGATGATGAGGCAGATTTTAGGCCAAAACTCGGGGAGCTCCTCTCTGTTAAAGCCCCCCTGTTTCTTCACAGGTTGCTCACCCTCCCGGAAGAACTGGTTGAGGCTAGTTGGGTCCGAAGTCCGGCTAGCTTTTTTGTATTTTCTCCCTGTCATAGGAAGCCCTGTAGCTTTGGCGATAACTTCTTCATTAAGTTGAAAGTGCATGCCTCCCACCGAGACCTTCCTGTTATTCCAGGTGGAGACGAACTGCTTCGAAATCCGCTCATCATGTCCTCCTCTCATACGCTCCATGAAACCCCAAATCTCGCACTCCTTACAGTAATGAGTGACCAGAGCGTCATTGGAAAAGGCCTCGTCAATCTTATCAGGTTCAATGCGAAGAGTATTGCCCCCCATCTCAAAATCATGGTCCGCCAGCGTCAAGGAAGCCAAAAACCAGAGAGCCGAGTAAAATTGCAAACGTTGGAAAACCTCTTGTTTTGACGAAACTTTCCCAAAATTGGGTTATACATAGAGCGCTGGCTTTGAGGAAATCTTCGGGAAAAGCGCACCGTACCACCAGATCTAATGGATCTGCAGGTGCCTTTATTGGCAATAAAATCAAGGATACGCTTGCTGTCCAGAATCGCCAAGTAGGCATCCTGATTCGGACAGCCTTTACATCGCACGTTTGGAAAGTAATTATCAACTTGCATGGGGTAATGGGAGCACATTTTAATAATTTCAAAAAACTTACGAACACGCCAGCACGTGATCCAGCAGGATTGCAAATTAATCATGACAGCGGAGCACATTAATTCAAATAGGTTTCCTCCCCGATGATTTGCTGAGTCATCAAGGGCAAGTCGCTCACCCCACTCCAGCTAGTGAGTTTTTGCTGATGTAAGCCAATCACAGCCAAAGAGTCGGCAACTTGATTTCCTTCTCTGTACGTGTGTTCAATAGTGCAGTGCTGGAAGTTGTTCAGAAGCGCTTTGATTTCCAGCAGGATGGGTTTGGTCCGCCATCCCACACTGGCCCCGCTTTTGACAGCTTGAATCACCACTTTGGAGTCTCCTTCAATAGCATTCCTGAACTATTGTTAGAAGTTTATGAAATTTTAAATAGAACCAGTATGGCAAATGAGTGGTATTTTCCCGAGTCTATGATTTCCTGCAGACTAGTCTTGTTTCCTTCCTGCATTTTTCTGCACGGTCGTATTGTTAACTTTGTGTCTTGAATAAGAATCAGTATGGTAAATGGGTGGTGTTTTTCCTGTGTCACTACGTTCTTTCTCAGACTCTTCTTGTTATCCTCTGGCATTGTTTCGAGCTCATATTTGTTAACCGGATAGTCTGGCACAGCACAAGTATAGTATCAAATGAAGTTTATTAGCACCACTGCGTTCTGTCTATTGTATTCATGCCTTGATTCCTTCTGGCTCCACCGAGCTCATATATGCCTTGACAATTCGTTAATGAGTTGGTGGAAAACAACAGAGCCTGTGTCTTCTAGTGATTGCTTATGTATAGTAATATCTATCATCTATTCCTATGAAGTTATCTACAGAAAACTAAAATAAACTAATCGCAAATAACAGTAACAGCTAAAATGCATCTAGTCAGCTCTTTGCAGCATTATGTCAATGTGGCATTTACGTGTCTCATTATGCTTGAGGGGAAGCAATTTAAAGGTAACAAACAAGAGTCAATAAGCAGTGAACTGTAGGGTAGCAATACTGAACCCCTAACTTGAGCCTCACAATAAATATCTGAGAGGAAGAAGCAAATTTTTCCAGAACACTAATTCCTTGTTTGGAAATATGGGAGAAAGTTGGATAGGGTGGGAAATTGGACTAAGACTCAGTAGAGCGGAGATAACCTTGGCCAAGGGTGCATCAGTAGATGGTGAAACCAATTTCCTAGCAACCCAGATACTCTCTTAGACAGGCATTATGCCAAGGTAGCAGACGCTGCAAGGAATAACCGTCTAAGGTAGTAGGGTTCCACTAGTTCCAGATGACTTATCTTATTTGATCTATTCTTTCCTTTGTGGAGGGCCGGGTCCTTCTCAGTTAGAGTTGGGCAAGGGTGGAACACATTGTATTCCTCAGTTGGGTGGTTAAACGCCCTGGTGTTATCTTTTCCCTCATGATGACGTCCATGATCTTTTCTGCCTTTTCATACAGACTTGTAACTGTAAGTAACTTCCTCCTTCTCTTTTACTTTCAAGAATGTTCCCTGTGATTGTTCAAAAATGAATATGAATTGATTAAAGATAGTAGTAAACACTTGTCAAACTTCTATATATTTGCAGAAAACTTATATTTTCAGTTATTTCATTATGTTTCAGTTAATCTTTATTGTTATATTTTGATAGGTGTTTATATCTTTATGATTCAGTTTATGTTTAAAAAAATATATATATAACGTCTCATAGCACAATGTAATACTGGTTTATTCTTCTTAACAATCTTTTGATATTCAGATTTGATGTTTGTTACAGTGATGAAGTGATTGTGTCAAAATAGAAAGGAACATTTCAAGATAGACATTGAATGGTTCATTATGGATATTTAATGGGACTGATGTGAATGAATTCTTATATGGTTGAATGGAATAGTGACCCTATGGATATGATTAATCTACACTAATGGTATTTGGGGAATAAGTTGTGTGTGCAGATGGACTGGTGGATGATTGAGGACAGTGACCTTGAGTTTGATAAGGTGATCAAAATACTGATATGTGGTCAACAACACGATAGTGAGCTCTTTATTATACCAAGGGTAATGAGATGGATCTAGTTTGTGATGGCTAACAAAGAGTGTGATTTGTTACAGAGTTAAGGTCTTCAAGATTTCTGATTTGAACTGATTATGTTTTTGGGTTCTATGAATTTTTATTGAGAATTGAAAAACCTCTCAAGGTTCCATGTTGATTTGAGTTCATTGATAGCAAGTTATCTTGAAATGCATCCATGTTTTGAACTATTGGTTGGTTGAATGGATCATTCAGGATCCCATTGAAGACTGATTTGGATCTGATGTCGATGTTGGATCTCAAAATCCTATGAAATGATATGGTGTTGTAGGGTGCCTCCACATCACTTTGCCAGTTTTTCTTTCCGGCTGCCGAATTTTTATGCCTTCCAGGCTGTCCGCAAGGGGAGAGATAACGCTTATTAACGGTGTCGGGCAACGGGAGAGTTATAGCGCTTGTTAACAGTGTTGGAATAATTAAGTTCTCCCAAAACTTTGCATGGGTTTAATTGCATGGGCAAGTTTTTGCATGAGCGCAACGGTCATGCTTGAGGATACATATAGATTGTTTAAACTAGCGTTTTACATGAATAAGTATGCAACCGTTTCTATTTTTTGCTATTCTCTGATGTATCTAAAACTTTTATATATCTAAAAGATTTATTTTTGTTTGTTTATATTTACAGATTTTCAATCAAATTTCTCTGTTTTTTTTTTCAATTGGTATCAGAGAAGGTTCAAAAACTTATCTGAGTTGGAGATTTTGTAGAACCAAGAGATCGTATAGATAAAAAAAGAAAAGATCATTGCTCCCACCAGTCCAAGTATGAAGAAATCCCCTTTTACATAAGGAAAGCTGCCCAAGTTGAAAGGGCAAAGTATTTTCAATGCCAATGACACCTGCTGTAAATGCAAAAGCCACCTCAAGAAAAAGGTTAAGCTGGCTCTCTAAGGAAGAGATCGAAGATTTCAAAAAGAATAAGTTGCAGAGTTAATTTGAAACTGCCTTAGAAGAAGGTGAAATCTTCAATTTGTAAGACCGAGTTTCGGGAAGATGAAGATCGCTGATCTTGTAGAATCTGCAGAAATTAGTTTGAGCCACAAATGTGAAGTCGGGTGAGAAAGTCAGATACAAGCCTTTTTGAAAGGCTTGAAGGAGTTGAAAGTCAAGAATCTGCAGTCCAAATAGAGATCGCCACATGATGCATCCCGGTAGCAATAATCACATTAAAGTCGGAAGAAGTTTTCTTGTGTTCAATCCATTAATGACTGAAATTAAGGGAGAGATTGTTGAAATAATTAATTTCCCCCCACTTTGTATGTATTTTATTACATGCACAATTATTGCGCGAGAACAGTCCTGCTTGAGGATACAAATAGATTGTTTAAACTAGAGTTTTGCATGAATATGCACTCAACCACTTATATTTTTAGCTGTCCTTTTGATGTATACAAAACTCCTATATATTGATGTTATTGTGATGAATAATTTATCTCTGATCCTTAATCATGTGATCAAGAAAATTATATGATCTGTTGGTTCCCAAAACCATAGATTGGAAATCCAAGAGTCTGCCAATTCTCCAATAGGATTCCAAATCAGTTCTTTCCCTTGCACTTTAGGCTTTGCTACACCTGGGCAGGTAAACCTTCACCTCGAACTTGATCACGTTCTTCAAGGTTTTTCTATAGCGAATTTAAGCTTGTGAGTTTTTCGGCTAGCAAATTCTTCGAACTCGATCAATATGAAATTGAATGCTGAATGTTTGAATTAAATGTTTTGTGTAATGATTCTTAATAATGGATTTGAGGTTTGTAGGAAGGAATTGATAGATTTTCTGACTTCACATATAAACCCAATACTTCAAAAATAAAAGACTAGTGCCTCTGCTCATTCGGGTGATAGAGTCAACTTCAATGAAGATTACATACAACTTTATAATGTTTTATGCACTTATACTACTAATCAATTAAATAATCAAGATGCGACAGATCAAATATTTATGCAATCTTAAATTAGTCCAAATTGAACTTTAACTCCTCGGAGATAAACTAGACACAAATTCGGAAACAATTAAATATTTTACGATATCTGTGATGATCAAGTTTAAGATGTTAAATGACCATGTCCACTTATCTAATATTTAAATTGTATACAGAATTCAAAAAATAATTACAAAGGACGGTTCATCTTCAGTTTAATTCTCCATACCTTTAATAATAAACAAAGGACATTTTATTTTATTATTAAAATAAAATAATTG
This sequence comes from Chamaecyparis obtusa, assembly GCA_027943335.1. Lineage (NCBI taxonomy): Eukaryota > Viridiplantae > Streptophyta > Pinopsida > Cupressales > Cupressaceae > Chamaecyparis > Chamaecyparis obtusa. Next base: position 517,092 of record BSBK01006140.1, on the reverse strand, counting down.
AATTTATATTACAAAGTCATATTTTACTCCTTATCCCTCCATACAATTCAATATATATGTTTTTGTTCTTCTATCGAATCTGTCTTGTTTCTAAATAATAGACTTATTATTATTTATATACTCTCATATTCTCAAGGAAACGAGATGTCTCTTGTCAAAGGTTAGGACTTTTCATTAAGATAATTAAACTTGGTTTTATTTGCACCCTTTCATTTTAATCACACCATACACTAACGTGATTAGTCTTTGGTTATCACCGTGGCTTTTCTAAATTAGCGATTAGCTTCCTTTGAGAATCTTAGTAGCTCTTTTCTTTTATTCACACCATGCTTTTGAGATGAGTCACACTGTGTACGTGTAATCATTCAACAAACTAGCGCCACATATTATAGGTTGACCTTTCAAACTCTAACATGCACAGGTTGCATAATAACGTTACTAAGTTTACAAACTGCATCTGTGTATATGATTACACGCCATCACAAACGCCTAGTTGGACACCCTTCTTTATCGCTGTGTATGCTAATTCAATTTATACACGCTAACGACATTACCATGCTTCTTTGGTGATGTGGAGACACAGTTTCAATGATATACTATGCACAACCTTTATCGCATGTTCAAATTTCTGATGGCTCAAGCCTTTCATTGCTAATATCGAATTCGTGAGACTTTCATTGCTTCATTGACTTCAGTATCTTCTATTAGCTCACCTTCCGAACTTAAATTCTGTCGCATATCATCAATAACCATAGCTCTGTTTCAATCCCTTATCGTTGTTGTCTTTGAATTCATCATTATCTACTTTACGCTACAGACTGGTTATTTTATTGCTGTTGTGGCATCCCATCACTTGTCCTTACTATCATCACTTCCAGAAAGTAGATGGAGTTTGTCCTGAGATGCACATCTCACCAATCTAACAGGTTTGCATGGCCCTTTAATTGCCGTAAGACTATCCCACTCTTCACATCGATAACCTGATAATTCTTGTATTACCACCAGTAACAATGGTCTATCCATCAGATCAGAAATGTCCTGAATATGCATCAATAATGTATAATTTTATTAAAACTTTATTTTGTGTAGTTAATGGTGACAAGTCCCTCTCTGTATAGTTCAGATTGTAATTTTGATCCTGGACTACAGTAGAGTTAATAAACTGAAAGTCACATCATCCCCTTGAACTGTTAGTCAAACAAGCTCTGATATCTTTGTAGGTGTTTCATCGTATCCTTCTTACTTCATGTGTACAAATTTTGCTATGTTCATGGCATGTTTGTTAATCTATCAATGAAAATATTTCACAAATGGAGGCCCTAAATGTTGTAAAAAATAGGGCTCCATCAGTGGCTCTTGTTGGGGATATATGCCCCTTGTGGGCATAATGAGATTCCAGCTATCTCTGGAGGAGCAGCCCAAGTATCTATACTTAACTTGATGCAAGGTGAAATTGGGTGGCCCCAGGCCCCCCAAAAAGTGAACCTTGATCCTTTTCTCTATCAAACACCTGATTTTGATTACATAACACTTTTAACCTTGCTGCATTACACATATCATCCTTATAGACAATTCTCATCGCTTCATCAATGTGATCTTCGGCATCCAATCTATTTTCAGCCCTTGAGGAGTCATCAAATCTACTATAATCCTTGCTGAATAGAAGATTTTGTTTAGTCATACAAACCTCCAGATTAGTCTTCTTTTTTTGAATACCTTCTTTTTCACAATCTGCCCCATCTCTACATTCTGGATATTTCCCCTCACAAAAAGGCTTCGAGAATAGCTTATCTTCAAAAAGTACAGACTCCCTCTCACCAAGAGTTTGATCAGCTAGGACATTTCGAAAATTTTCAGAACCATGCTTCAACACATTCTCCCTATTGTGCTTGGCTAATACCATCGCATCTTCACATATTTGTTGTAGCTCCAGCTCAAAGGATGAACTAAAAGATATCTCACCCTCTAAATGCACTTCATGAGTTTCATCAACTTTAAAATTAGGACTGCTATCTTCATTATAATGCTGATGGATTCCATTAAATAAAGGATCCTCTTCAAACAACGGATTCGAGAACATAGAGAACTCAGACATATTTTCATTTGCTTCTTCCTCTTCAAATAATGGATTCAGGAACATAGAAAATTCAGGTATATTTTCATGAGAGTTGTTATCTGGATTGTCAAGTGTTTCATGAACAAGACTAATATCTTCATTGATGTTATTTCCTAAAACTTCCTTATGCTCATACATCGTATGCAGCTCTATTTCATCTTCACTATTTGATTCATGGGAATTATCGTCTTCATCTAATACCTCCTAAATATGTGCTAACCCATCAATCTCCTTACCATGGTGGATTGAGAAAAAATTTGGACCATTCTTCTCAACATGTCTTTGGTATTCCATGTCTAACAAGGCTGAAATTTCTTCCACACCGAGAAAATCCTCTTCCTCATTTTTATATTCACTGATATTTGATGTTATACAAGTATCATCATGGAAAAATCTTTCCTCAAATTGTCCAAAAGTGTCTCCTCCATTCATATCTAAAACCTCACTTGACTCATATGCTACTTCAGTCTTGCATTCATTCTCTTCTGCATCCAGTTCATTATTCATAAGTTTGAGAAAGGTAAAGAACTAATGATCATATAAAAGACCTAGTTCTCGCATTTTGTTGAAAAGATCAGAGGTTGGAGGTCTGCATTCTAAAGGTACTTCTTGACAGATATTAAACATCCTCAGGAAGAATTGTACTACAGATTCTTCTTGTTTCTCTAAGTTTAAAAATGCATCCAAAGGGGATATGTAATTTTGATCTTCTTCATCATCATTGCGATTTCCATCAAGCATAAGGCTTTGTTCAATCTGATCATAAGACTCCTCTTCTCTGTCTTCATCATCTTCTTCTAATATCTGAAAAAGAAGCTTTAGATCAGGGTCATCTAACGAGATTCCCAAATTTTTGACCTTTTTCATTAATTGTTTTCGTGAAGGCATAATTGTTACAAGTATCCTTTGATACATATTCGCCATCCTCAAGAATAAGTGTGCAGAAGACTCCCCTTCAAATCTCTCCAAACTAAAAAAGGCATCAAGTGGAGACATGTTAGGATCCTCTTCCATGTCGCAGCTTTGGTCTTCATGCCATTCATAACACATGTCATCTTCCTTGCTTGCATCATGAAACTCATATAGGAACCATTTTTCAAACTCTTTCCAAGACGAGATACATTGTGTAGGTAGTGATTCATAAGCCTATCTCGCATTGTCCTTCAATGTTCTGACAAACAACTTCATCACCTGATCTTCTGCATCGACCTCATAGTCTTCTATGAATGTATAAAATACATCCAAATGTTGAAGTGCGGATTCATCCCATTCTCCATGAAACTTTGGCACAAGTTGTGAAAGTTTTGGGGATAACTTGCTAGGTTCATAGTCAAACTTGCTGAAATCCAATGGCCTGATGCCATCTGGAATACAAGGCTTTCTTTCAAATGATTGATACATTTGAAAAACCTATCCACCATCTACTTCTGAGTCTTCTCCCTCAGTAGAGTTACCAAATGAAAATTGTATTGAATAGAGTCGCCACCTCTTTCAAAGAATGTATTGATTTGTTGATCTTCTAGGTTCTCACTTCCAACAAAGTACGCTTCCAAACAAATTGATAGAACTACTTTCAGATTCTGGTCTGCAAAATTAGAAATTCTAGGTAACTTCACAATATGTATTGTGAGCAACTCTCCCCAGTGGAGTCGCCAATCTGTTGGTTCCCAAAACCACAGATTGGAAATCCAAGAGTCTGCCAATTCTCCAATAGGATTCCAAATCAGTTCTGGCTAACAAACGGGAATAATTCAAATTCCCTTGCACTTTAGGCTTTGCTACACCTAGGCGGGTAAACCTTCACCTCGAACTTGATCACGTTCTTCAAGGTTTTTCTATAGTGAATTTAAGCTTGTGAGTTTTTCGGCTGGCAAATTCTTCGAACTCGATCAATATGAAATTGAATGCTGAATGTTTGAATTAAATGTTTTGTGTAATGATTCTTAATAATGGATTTGAGGTTTGTAGGAAGGAATTGATAGATTTTCTGACTTCACATATAAACCCAATACTTCAAAAATAAAAGACTAGTGCCTCTGCTCATTCGGGCGATAGAGTCAACTTCAATGAAAATTACGTACAACTTTATAATGTTCTATGCACTTATACTGCTAATCAATTAAATAATCAAGATGCGACAGATCAAATATTTATGCAATGTAAAATTAGTCCAGATTGAACTTTAACTCCTCAAAGACAAACTGGACAAAAAATTCGGAAACAATTAAATATTTCACAATATTTGTGATGATCGAGTTTAAGATGCTAAATGACCATGTCCACTTATTTGATATTTAAATTGTATACAGAATTCAAAAAATAATTACAAAGGACGGTTCATCTACAGTTTAATTCTCCATACCTTTAATAATAAACAAAAGACATTTTATTTTATTATTAAAATAAAATAATTGAATAATAATAAAATAATTAGATTTATATTACAAAGTAATATTTTACTCCTTATCCCTCCATACAATTCAATATATATGATTTTGTTCTTCTATCGAATCTGTCTTGTTTCTAAATAATAGACTTATTATTATTTATATACTCTCATATTCTCAAGGAAACAAGATGTCTCTTGTCAAAGGTTAGGACTTTTCATTAAGATAATTAAACTTGGTTTTATTTGCACCCTTTCATTTTAATCACACCATACACTAACGTGATTAGTCTTTGGTTATCACCGTGGCTTTTCTAAATTAGCGATTAGCTTCCTTTGAGAATCTTAGTAGCTCTTTTCTTTTATTCACACCATGCTTCTGCGGATGAGTCACACTGTATACGTGTAATCATTCAACAGACTAGCGCCACATATTACAGGTTGACCTTTCAAACTCTAACACGCACAGGTTGCATAATAACGTTACTAAGTTTACAGACGGCATGTGCGTATATGATTATACGCCATCACAAACGCCTAGTTGGACACACTTCTTTATCGCTGTGTATGCTAATTCAATTTATACACGCTGACGACATTACTATGCTTCTTTGGTGATGTGGAGACTCGGTTTCAATGATATACTATGCACAACCTTTATCGCATGTTCAAATTTCTGATGGCTCAAGCCTTTCATTGCTAATATCGAATTCGTGAGACTTTCATTGCTTCACTGACTTCAGTATCTTCTATCAGCTCACCTTCTGAACTTAAATTCTGTCGCATATCATCAATAACCATAGCTCTGTTTCAATCCCTTATCGTTGTTGTCTTTGAATTCATCATTATCTACTTTACGCTACAGACTGGTTATTTTATTGCTGTTGTGGCATCCCATCACTTGTCCTTACTATCATCACTTCCAGAAAGTAGATGGAGTTTGTCCTGAGATGCACATCTCACCAATCTAACAGGTTTGCCATGGCCCTTTAATTGCCGTAAGACCATCCCACTCTTCACATCGATAACCTGATAATTCTTGTATTACCACCAGTAACAATGGTCTGTCCATCAGATCGGAAATGTCCTGAATATGCATCAATAATTTATAATTTTATTAAAACTTTATTTTGTGTAGTTAATGGTGACAAGTCCCTCTCTGTATAGTTCAGATTGTAATTTTGATCCTGGACTACAGTAGAGTTAATAAACTGAAAGTCACATCATCCCCTTGAACTGTTAGTCAAACAAGCTCTGATATCTTTGCAGGTGTTTCATCGTATCCTTCTTACTTCATGTGTACAAATTTTGCTATGTTCATGGCATGTTTGTTAATCTATCAATGAAAATATTTCACAAATGGAGGCCCTAAATGTTGTAAAAAATAGGTCTCCGTCATGATCAAGAAAGTATTGTAATCTCAGTTGACTGATTAAAGATTTATTTTTTATAATTATTGCTGCGTTCTTCCAATCAATTTCTGTGTTTCATTATTTTCTTCAAATAGACTGGTTCAGAATGCCTGCAAACTCATGAGCAATGATCTCGCTTTAATTAACAAGCTTGTTGCTACCACTACAGGCTATTGAAAGATTTTCTTCTGTTCTTGTTGCATTGTAATATTACCTCACTTTTTCCCCTCTGTTATATCCTGTAAACTAACGTTTTGAACCCATTAATACCAAAAAATTGTATATAGTTTGTACATATGGCTTGTGTTCCTGAGGATAGTTGACACTCAGAGGTATACCGTGTTGGGGGAAAGGTAAGCTATTGCAATCATTTTTGTGTGGGGATTTGTATACATATCTGTCACGATTGGTAAACAAGGAGATTTTATTAGCAATGTTGAGTTGATTCGCATTCTCGACACTTTCCCCATAGTGTTTTGATCTTCCATTCCCTTGTTTAAAGGGTTAAATATGAAGAAATTCATCTGTAGATTAGAGAGGTTTGGGCCTGTTACAGTAGATGAGCACGAAGAGTCAAAAAAATCCTGTTACAGGATAGCAATGCTGGTGGGTTCTGTAACATAAAAGCTATCACCAAAGAAATAAGTAGTACATATCACTCTCGACATAATATTGACCTTGAATATAGTTCAGCCGAGATTTCTGGGTCATCGATGAGTATTGACAAACTTTATTTCTTTATTTGGAAGTCTTCAAAAATGGGAAAAAATCTCCGTATCAATAATTTAGTAAACCAATTTAATTATAAACCAGAGCATACACCATATACTGACTAACAAACAATCAAAATAGTGATGAAATCCCTGGGCTGATTTGATTAATGTAGAGGAAAAGATGGTGAGAACATGAACTTTATTGGAGCTCCAAAATGTCTACGCCAGGCAGTTGGATCTTAAAGAAAATAAAGAATAGGAAAAATATAGTTCTTCATAACATTATCTTATGGCATATAACTAGAGAAGGCAATATATTCTGTGTCTGCTTTTAGTAATTCGCATTGTTGGTTGGAGCAGCAAAAATATAAACTGAATTATTTTTGCCAGGCCAATGGTGAAAGTTTAAGTGAATAGATGTGACCTTGTCTTTCTCATTAAAAATAAAATAAACGAAATACAGACAAATTGTAAGCTTTTTTCAATTATATATGTACATGTTAAGATATTCAAACATCTGAACAACTGAAATGCCTAAGACTGTTGCCACTACCATTATACTTGGATATGTGAGAGGAAAAGTATTGCATCCAACCATCTTGATTGAAGAATCTTTCTTCCTTCTACGAACTACGACAAGCAATGCTATCACCCATTATCCCACTACAAGGGGAAACAAGAGGAAGACAATAGACGAGTATCAACCTCATGACATGATAGAAGCTGAGAGGAGACAGTCAACTCCACAGGAGATGAACACGTAGCTAGAGGAACCTCAATAGGGACCATGGATCCCAACAAAGTCACACCAAAAGAACCACTCCCATCTGAATCTAGGGAAGAGCCATCATCAGGAGAGAAAAGATCTCAACATTCAGGTGATCATCATTGACATTCTTCACTAAGTAGCAATTTCTTTTTGACATGAAAGAGAGCTATCCAAAGCCAAATGAGCGATAGCAAAACATCAACAAGATCTGAAGGGGAGGCCCTTATTATCCAACAGTTGCATCTAAGGCCTATTCCCAACTATCAAAACCACATCTTTGTGAAGAGGCTTGTAAATGTCGATATCCACCAAGATGCGAGCAAAGGTAGAGGCTTGTAGATGTCGATATCCACCAAAATGCGAGCAAAGGTTGAGTGTCCGATATGTTAAGTAGAACCGTCAATCTTCAAAAAAGACCAACAGCATTGTTGATGGCTTCATAAAATGAATCCTCCCAAAACTGAAGTGGAAGATTCACCAGTCTAACCCACACCGCACACACATTGAATGGTTTGGTAAGAGGGTTAAAAAAAAGCAAACCATGATTTGATTGAGAGAGAGTGCTCTCTCCAAGCCCATAGCTGACCTAGAATCAAGTTGTGGTCCTCTGAAAAACAGAAGAAGCAATGACGAAGCCTTTAAAACAAGGGAAGAGTTCTATCTTACCAGCCATGAGAGACTTCCATGAATCCCGAACCCAACTGTATAAAGCAGGAAGAAAGGGCCAAAGAGTGAAAATATGACATACTAAACCTTTACACTGGCAGAAGTCCACAATTTCGACCACATCATAACTGCAAACCACCACCGAGAATGGTTTGTAAGATTTTATTTTTTTAATGGCCCACATGAAGAGGCACATGTGATAGGCAGTTACGGTTGTTTAAAAGGTATCTCATATTTTTCGTATATTTTATTGATTAATTAGAAGAGTAGTTTTCAAAACTCCTGCTTCGATGGACAAGTAGAATATAACTGTTTTGGGAAAACCGGTCCTCTCTCCACCTATAAATGATCTTTCAGAATACCATCATAATATAGTCTGAAAAGAATTCATCCATAAAGAGGTAAGAGAGAGAAACCGTTTTTCATCTCATTCAAACATCGGAAGTAATTCTGGTTTTATTTCATCCGTGTCTGGAAGTAATTAAAGTTTGCTGCACAAACCACTTCCAGATTTCTGCACTAATGGATCCAAGTAAGTAATGTATTTCGGATTATTTAATTTCCGCATTATGATATATATACATGTGAAGATCATGATAGTTCTAGATCTTGAGATTATAGCACATATAAATTACATAACAGTAATTTAATATTTTATTTACATGTGGTATCAAAGCTAGGTTGAGAACTTTCATATTTTTCCATTATGTTTAATAATGTTTTATCTGTTTTACCGGATCAAATTTATTTTCCATTATGTTTAATAATTTTTTATTTGTTTTATCGGATCAAAATTTATTTTGTGTGCTATAAACACAAAATCATGATCTGGTATAATATATGGTTGCCGCATAATAAATTTGTTGTATTGATTAATTTTATTTATTGATTTAATGTATATGCAAAGTCATTATATTAATTTGAGAACTATATTATGATACGGCCCGGTAACCACCAAAGTGGTCCAACCGGAATGATATGTAGATATCAAGTTAAATTATTGAAGTTTAATATTTTCTTTTTTCTTTTCCCAGTGTTAAAAAAAATAAATAATGACTTTGCAAATCGCAATTATTTAATCACTACAATATTAGGTTGGCCCAAAGGTGCACCATTTTTTTTAGAGATTAATTAATTGGAATAGGATGGTTGGTAAATATTCATGATTAAAGGTAAGTACGGATACCCAAAGGTAACAGACTTAGTTGTGAATATTTTATCAATTAGTCCTATTAGGTGAAAGGGAATCACCCTAATTGTTAATAGTTTACCATAAGATTAGCCCAAAGGTAAATCACAGTAATACTATTTATTATTGAACCATGTGTTTTTATATTGGTTATTTATTTATAACTCTTAATATTAATGTTGTGAACATGAATTTATGTTTGCAGTGTCAGTTCCTGTCTCGCTACATTCGCATGCCTCTTCTGTTCTGATCTTGAATGGAATGAATTTCTCAGATTGGAAAGAATGGGTTCAGTTTCACCTCGGTGTTCTGGATCTTGATACAGCTCTTAAAACTGAGAAACTGGCTACTATTACTGATAAAAGCAGTACGGAAGAAAAGACTATATTCCAAGCATGGGAAAGATCGAACAGACTGAGCCTTAAGTTTATGCGGATGACTGTAGCAAACAACATCAAGTCAACTCTTCCTAAAACTGACAATGCTAAAGAATTTCTGAAATCTGTGGGAGAGCGTTTCCGAACTGCTGACAAGTCCCTTGCTGGAATGCTGATGGCTAAGCTTACCACGATGAAGTTTGATGGTACGCGTGGAATACATGAGCATGTCCTCGAAATGACAAATTTGGCTGCTCAATTAAAGACTCTTGAGATGAAGGTGGATGAGTTCTTTCTCGTGCAATTTATTTTGAACTCCTTGCCTCCTCAATATGGGCCATTTCAGATTCACTATAACACTATTAAGGATAAGTGGAATGTGAATGAATTGGTCAGTATGTTCATTCAAGAAGAGGCAAGACTTAAGCAACATGGACAACATTCAGTTCATCTCACAACTCAAGGAGCCGAAAGGAAGGGGAAAAAGCCCAGAAAGGGCATGAAGAAAGTACCATCTATGGCATATGAGCCTAATCGTGGTTCTACGGCTTATAAGAAGGAAAAGAACAGTGATAAGTGTCATTTTTGTAAAAAGTCGGGACACTATCAAAAAGACTGTCAAAAACGTAAGGAATGGTTCGAAAAGAAAGGTATGAATTTAATTTCTGTTTGTTTCGAATCAAACCTAACTGAAGTTCCTTCTAATACTTGGTGGATTGACTCTGGGGCTACTACTCATGTTTCAACTGTGATGCAGGGATTCCTTACAACCCAGACCATAAATCCAAATGAAAATTTTATGTTCATGGGAAATTAGGTTAAAGCTCCAGTTGAAGCCATTGGGACTTATCGTTTATTTCTAGATTCTGGTTATCATTTGGATCTGTTTCAGACTCTTTATGTTCCTTCTATTTCCAGGAATTTAATTTCCTTATCTAAACTTGATGTTGATGGTTACTCTTTTAAATTTGGGAATAAAAATTTCAGTTTGTTTAAGAGTACCTCTTTTGTTGGTTCGGATATTCTTTGTGATGGTTTGTACAAATTAAAACTTGATAATCAATTTGCTGAAACTATTCTTATCCTGCATCATAATATTGGTACTAAACGTAGTCTCACGAATGAAAATTCCTCATACTTGTGGCATAAAAGGCTGGGACATATTTCCAGAGAACGGTTACTGAGATTAGTAAAAGATGGGATTCTCTTGAACCTACATTTTTCTGATTTTGGGATATGTGTGGATTGTATTAAGGGAAAACAAACCAAACACACCAAGAAAGGTGCCACAAGAAGTACAAAGCTTCTTGAGAGTATCCATACAGACATTTGTGGGCCTTTTGACAGTCCATCTTTTGGTGGAGAGAAGTATTTTATCACCTTTATAGATGATTTCTCACGTTATAGTTATGTCTATTTGCTGCATGAAAAATCTCAATCGGTGGATGCCCTTGAGGTGTACATTACTGAGGTTGAAAGGCAATTAGACAAAAAGGTGAAAATCATCCGATCTGATAGAGGTGGTGAATATTATGGAAAGTATGATGAAACAGGGCAGTGCCCTGGCCCATTTGCTAAACTCCTTGAAAAACATGGCATATGTGCACAATATACTATGCCTAGAACGCCACAACAAAATGGTGTAGCTGAAAGGCGTAATCGTACCTTAATGGATATGGTTAGGAGTATGTTAAGTAATTCTAAATTACCTGTCGTTGTGGATGCATGCTCTTAAGACCGTTGTATACTTATTAAATTGGGTTCCTAGTAAGTCAGTTCCAAAGACCCCTTTCGAACTGTGGACAGGAAGGAAACCGAGTTTAAGACACCTTCATGTTTGGGGTTGTCCAGCGGAGGTTAGAGTGTATAATCCGCATGAAAAGAAATTGGATTTTAGAACGGTCAGTGGTTACTTTATTGGTTACCCTGAAAAATCCAAAGGGTATAGGTTTTATTGTCCTAATCACAGTACGAGAATTATAGAAACCGGTAATGCCAAATTCATTGAAAATGGTGAAGTTAGTGGGAGTGATACATCACAAAGTGTGGTTATCCAAGAAGTTAGGGTACAAGCTGCAGTACCTATGGCTTCAAAAGAAATTGTTGTTCCTGTCGTTGTTGAACAGCCTGACAACATTGAACAACAAATTAATGAACCACCACTCTATAATGAGACTGTCATCCACGAACCAATAGTAGAAGAACCACCAGTAGTAGCATTAAGAAGATCTCAAAGGGAAAGGAGGTCTGCTATTTCTGATGATTATGTGGTTTATCTACAAGCATTTGGGACATGTAAGGATCCGGTTTCATTTTCACAAGCCATAGAAAGTAGTGATTCTGCTAAATGGATTGCTGCCATGAATGATGAATTGAATTCAATGGACCAGAATGAAGTTTTGGATCTTGTTGAATTGCCCGAAGGATACAAGAAAGTTGGTTGCAAATGGGTCTTTAAGACCAAACGCGATTCTAAGGGCAATATCGAATGACATAAAGCCAGACTTGTGGCCAAAGGTTTCACTCAGAAAGGAGGCATAGATTATAAAGAGACTTTCTCTCCCATATCAAAGAAAGACTCACTTAGAATCATCATGACATTGGTGGCTCATTATGATTTGGAGTTACACCAAATGGATGTGAAAACTGCGTTTTTGAATGGGAGTTTAGAGGAAGAAATCTATATGGATCAACCTGAAGGTTTCTCCATTAAAGGAAAAGAACACCTGGCTTGCAAACTAAAGAAATCAATATATGGACTTAAACAAGCTTCTCGGCAATGGTATCTTAAGTTCCATAATACTATTAATTCCTTTGGATTTAAGGAAAACACTGTTGATCGGTGTATATATCTGAAGGTTAGTGGGAGTAAGTTTATATTTCTGATTTTGTATGTTGATGATATACTGCTTGCCACCAGTGATTTTGGTTTATTGCACAAAACCAAGAAGTTTCTCTCTATGAATTTTGAAATGAAAGATATGGGGGAGGCATCTTATGTGATAGGAATTGAAATATTCCGGGATCGATCACGTGGATTGTTAGGATTGTCTCAGAAGGCCTATATTGAAAAAGTTCTAGAGAGATTTGGAATGGAGAAATGTTTAGCTAGTGTTGCCCCTATTCAAAAAGGGGATAAATTCAGCCTTATGCAATGTCCGCAGAATGAATGGGAATGAAAACAGATGGAAGGGATTCCTTATGCTTCTGCCGTAGGAAGTCTAATGTATGCACAGACTTGCACTAGGCCAGACATCAGTTTTGCAGTTGGTATGTTGGGAAGACATCAAATTAACCCAGGATTGGATCATTGGAAGGCTGCAAAGAAAGTGATGAGGTACTTGCAGGGAACAAAGGATTACATGCTCACATTTAGGAGAATTGATAATCTAGAGGTGATTGGCTACTCAGACTCATATTTTGTTGGATGTGTTGATAGCAGAAAGTCCACTTTTGGTTATTTGTTCCTATTAGCTGGAGGAGCAATATCATGGAAAAGTGCGAAGCAAACTATCACTGCTTCATCCACTATGGAAGCTGAATTTGTGGCATGCTTTGAAGCCACGGTTCATGGATTGTGGTTGCGGAATTTTATCTCAGGACTTGGGGTTGTCAACTCTATTGCCAAGCCGCTGAGAATTTATTGTGATAACTCCGTAGCTGTATTTTTCTCTAAGAATGACAAGTATTCTAATGGTGCAAAATACATGGAATTGAAATACTTTGCTGTTAAGGATGAAGTTCAGAAACAAGGAGTGTCAATTGAACATATAAGCACACTGCTTATGGTTGCAGATCCATTGACAAAAGGATTACCACCAAAAACATTTAAGGAACATGCCAATAGAATGGGTATTGAACGTAGCACATAACAGATGTTACTCTTATGTAATGGATTGCATTATGTTATTGCCACTTTGAGATCTTTATAAAGGTGTTTCTGATTAATAATTCCTATTTTTTAAATGTGTACGTACGTGTATGATAATGAGTGTATGATGACAGGAATAGTCTCTTCTCTGACAAGAGACATTGTTGTTGGACCTTATGAATAGACTTCTTATTTATAGACTAAATTAAACAGGTTACTAGCGTTGTGGTACATGGAAGGGACTATGTTGCTTTATTAACATGGAACCACCATGACTCGCATTAGTGGGTTGTTTAATTATAGTATTATGATGATCAACTAAAAGTTAAGATGGATATGATTTATAGCGCGCCTAATGATTACCTTGTCAAACTATAACATTAAGTTATCATATGTGCCAAGTGGGAGAATGTAAGATTAATTTTTTTTTTAATGGCCCACATGAAGAGGCACACGTGATAGGCAGTTACGGTTGTTTAAAAGGTATCTCATATCTTTCGTATATTTTATTGATTAATTAGAAGAGTAATTTTCAAGACTCCTGCTTCGATGGACAAGTGGAGTATAACTGTTTTGGGAAAACCGGTCCTCTCTCCACCTATAAATGATCTTTCAGAATACCATCATAATATAGTCTGAAAAGAATTCATTCGTAAAGAGGTAAGAGAGAGAAACCATTTTTCATCTCATTCAAGCATCAGAAGTAATTCTGGTTTTATTTCATTCGTGTCTGGAAGTAATTAAAGTTTGTTGCACAAACCACTTCCAGATTTCTGCACTAATGGATTCAGGTAAGTAATGTATTTCAGATTATTTAATTTCCACATTATGATATATATAAATGTGAAGATCATGATAGTTCTAGATCTTGAGATTATAGCACATAAAAATTATGTAACAGTAATTTAATATTTTATTTACATGGTTAGCACAAGGAAGGGGGTGGATCAAACGAAGAGGATGAGAAAAACCCAATCTGGCAGCCTGGGCATAGCTGATTCCCGCAAAAGAACAGAGCGGCACTGGGCCGAAGTTAGGGACAACAACCTCTGCAACCGACAAAGGAAAACTTGGTCGGCTACGAGTGCCTCCAAGAAAAGAGGAAGGTGCATGGAAACTTCGATCCCAGGTAGACCTAATGGACCAGCAGTTGGATGCAGCAAAGGTGGGAGAAGCCCATTCGCAACAGCAACCTCTCGATCAAGAGGAATAAGTCCATTGGAATCCAAAGTGGACTGGCCAGCAACGATCCCAAGCTAGGAGGGAAGCGGGTCACTAGGGCAGAAGAAACCACAAAAAACCCACGCCGAGCAAGCTAAGACCCATTCGAACCAGATCTCCCCTTTTGAATCTCCTTCTGGGGGCGTGAATGGGAAGGCGGGCCACCTCATCTATCTTTCTTTGTAGTCATAAATAAAATACACGAAAACCACGACAAATTCCATTTATTCTTATCATTTGTAAATTTGCAAAAAATATATCATTTAAAATTACCTGGACACTAACATCATAAAACATATAAATCAACATAACAATCACTAAAATATCAACCAACACTCAAAACACTATCTCCGTCTATTTGCACAATTGCTGGTTCTAGCCAAATTGAAGAGATAGAAGCCCTTTTGGACATTCAAATATATCTTACAAGTATATTAAAGAGAATAATTGAAGCAACAGACATTAAGAGGCCAGAGATGCTGACTTGATTTTGCCTGGGATGTTTCCTTAGCACCAACGTGGTCTACCGGTGGAGGACTCGGCGTCGATGTTGAAGAAGTTGTTGGAGGTGGTGATGAAGTCTCGAAGGCAAGGAGTGGCTTTAGGTCAGAAATTTGGTTTATACTATATCCCATCGTACATCCTCCTGACGTAGCTTGAGCTAACGCTGTTTTAGAACAGCACTGCTCCAACATTTGCTTTGCTTGAAGCAAACAAGAACTACAATCCGTCGTGGATAAATCTCTTGAGCACTGAACTAGACCGAATACCTTATGCGAAGTTGAGTAATTGGCTGATCCTGAAATAACGTATCCGTTTGCGGATTTGTTAGTTATTTCAGACATATCGGAGAGAAGACTAAAGGTCGTGGATTTGAAACTCTGTATATCGCCTGAGACATTCTTCGAGCTCTTTACAAGAGCCATGCCCGTATGTGGTGAATGTTCAGGGGAGGACGACTCTCCAGAGCCAAGAAATGGATATATCTCATATCTCACTGTGCAGCTTCCTGAAAATAGCTGAGCTCCTTGTCTTGTAGAACAGCACTGTTCTAATTCTTGCCTTGCTTGAAACAAACACGATCTACAATCCTTGAACGATAAATCTCTCCAGCACTGAACAAGACCGTACACCATATGGGAAGTAGAGTAGGATTCTGATCCGACCCCTAGTAGCTTGTTTGCAGGGATGTAAATTTTATCAGACAATTTGGACAGAAGACTTGAGGTCGTAGATATGAACCCCTGCATATTGCTTGTGACATTTTGGGTGTTCACCAGCACAAGGTAGTCGGTGTCTAATGTTGAAATAAAATCGAAGTTATCATAGCGCATGAAGCGGTCATCCATCCACACCCGCCCCCCTTTGTCGTTGGCGCAGAGTTCTTGAGTAACGTTATATGCTTGCAGTAAACAATTTGAGCATCTCGCTGCTGATACATTCCCGATACACTGGAGCAGGCCATAGACTTCATTGGGAGATGTTCCATGGATAGACATGTCAAACCCTGAATTTTCAGGTGGAGTACGAGACAAATCATCGATTACTTGATTCAAATGTTTGGAATATGTACTCCCCTCTGTATAATTTGAAGCATTGTTGCAGATAGACCATCGGAATTCGCATATAACTGAAGGGAAATTCATTAGAAAGAGCAAGATAAAAAACATTGTTCCTTCCAAACATACGGAAAAGAAGAGCTGAACCTTATCAATGAATGAAAATCTTGATAAATTATTTAATTTTATGTTTCAATATTGCGGGCAGAGTTTAGCCTTCACAAAAGTTGACTAACGGAATTAATCAAGTCAAGAACAAAGTCGTAGGTACAGCCAATAGCTTTTTTCTTTCTTGCTGTAGAAAAGGATTGCCCTTGAAACTCGTTAATATTTTACACCGTCATCCCGTGCACTTAATGGCGGCCAGTCGAGTTATTGAAAGTGCTACGATGCTGTGCACGAAAGTTCGATCCTGTTGTACAATCGTTACTTACTACCTACTTCTGAATTTTCTGTGGAGAATTTTTGCTTCGGTCAAGAATTGCCTAAAGCCCCGATTCGATAGTCAAAATTACCTGCCAACTCAGACGGATTTGCACCCAAGTTTTCTTCAAGCAAACTCAACAACAAATCAAAGCTTTCTTCTAGTTTTTATTATTTTCTATATCGTTGTTGACCATAACTCTTGTTATAGATTTTTATCAACTGATTATGTCTTTGTTATTAGTTTCTTTCTAAATAAAATTATCAGAGTACCAGTTTAATTGATTTGAATGTTTTCATATGTAGTACTCTATGATATAGTGTCATTATGTTACACACCTAAGATGGTGTCAAGCACTCCTTAAATAGATTATTAGGATTTTAACTTTCCACTTTATATTTGCTTGTCTATAGATCTTTGGTTAATGTCACATGTGACATTAAATTGTTTGACATAATATTTATTTTTTTGCTTGAGTTATCTTGTCCATACAACTACTTTGACTTTCTCTCACATGTGCCTTTCAATTTTTTTATATGGATTTGGGCACTCTTGCATGCTAATTCCTCATTTATCCATTCAATTGGCATTTTTATTTATCAAATGCTCATATTTCTACTTGGCTTTTTCTTTGTTACTATTTGGCACTAATGGTATCTTGTGTTGTCTATTCTTTTCAAATAACCTAGTAATGGAATCATTGCCACTACTTCCATTAGGAATGTTGCAACCTCAAATAAGACAATCTCATATAAGACCGCGATTTTTATTTTGAAATTATCTACAATTAAGTCTCTAGTACCTTTTTATTTGTCTCTATTTCAATGTTGATATGTTGTTGCTCTAAGCTTTGCAAAGTTATACAACACCATAAATGTAACATGCAATCAAAATAATATCTTATTTGTTTTCCAATCCTCTAAATCACCTAACCTATATCAATTTTGAAGCATGAATCTAGCTTTCCAACCCCCTTGTATCATTTTTGTTTTACAAGTCTCTCAACTAAGATCAAGTTTCATAAAGGGAACACATATTAACCAATCACATAGTACAATCTAGTTTAATTAAGTTCTTACATTTACTAGTTTAATTAAGTTTTTACATTTACACTAGTAAATGATTCAAATGTTTTCTTTGAGTTTGCTTGCCATAGATTATATTTTATGGTTGTATGACTATATTTTTTAATTTTATTATATATCTAAAAAGAATATATCACAAAAAAGGGGATATTTTCCTTAGAGTTTCAAAATCTAATATTACACTTGTATATAATTTTTCATTATGATATTTTCCTTCACCATTTTTTTATTTGGAATTATGGGTTGCTTCTTGAATAATTAGGGTTATATCTTTGTCCTTTAACTTTTTATTTTTGAATATACATCTAAGCTTTGCAAAGTTATACAATGCCATAAATGTAACATGCAATCAAAATAATGTCTTATTTATTTTCCAATCCTCTAAATCACCTAATCTATATAAATTTTGAACCATGAATGTAGCTTTCCAACCCCCTTGTATCTTTTTTGTTTTACAAGTCTCTCAACTAAGGTCAAGTTTCATAAAGGGAACGCATATTAGCCATTCACATAGTACAATCTAGTTTAATGAAGTTCTACTTACATTTACTCTAGTAAATGATTCAAATGTGTTCTTTGAGTTTGCTTGCCATAGGTTGTATTTTATGGTTGTATGACTATATTTTTAATATTATTATATATCTAAAAAGAATGTATCACAAAAAGGGGGATATTTTCCTTAGAGTTTCAAAATCTAATATTGCAGTTGTATATAATTTTTCATTATGATATTTTCCTTCACCATTTTTTAATTTGGAATTAGGGGTTGCTTCTTGAATAATGAGGGTTATATCTTTGTCCTTCAACTTTTTATTTTTTAGGAGACATCATAGACCTAACCCAAATCGCTCCACACCCCATAATATTATTATTTTTTGAAAAAATAAATGAAGATATATCTAAAAGGATTGTACCAAATTACCATAGGTTAAAAACTCAAGCCAATAGTAGCTACAAAAAAAGACAAAATGGTATAATACGTGTGATGAAACCAATGGAACATTAAGCATGTATATTTCTCTTGATCTCCTTTTTTATATTGAATGTTGCATGATATCAAATCATATATGGACGAGCTATTAGAGACTTTGTTTGGGAAACAAGACACATTGAGAGCTTTCTGGTTAGAAAATAAGCTTATTGGTTTTGTGATGTGCCCAAAATTCTAATAAAATAACTTAATTAAATTAACTAATTAAGTGGTCCCAGAATTTAAATAATATTATAAAGGACCTTTAATTAATAAATTTAATTAATAAATAAAAAGGGGTCCCAAATTAATAAAATAATCTCGGCCCATTGTAAATCTCTAGCCACTTCTTGGAGGCCTTTATAAGGAGATGTCTAGACATTATAAAGGATCACGCAATGTATTTGAATCTTCTTTGTATTTTTGGAAGTTGAAGGCTAAAGGTGATTTGTACGCATTTTCGAAGTTGGAAGATCCTCCCTATTCTATATTTGAAATTTTGATAGGAATCATTCCTCACTCTAGTCTACGGTTGAAAACATCTTTTGATATTTCACATTGTGCCTCAAGTTTGTAAAGTCTTATGTAGAAGACAAATTTGTAATAAACAACGGTATTATTCTACCGTTGGTCTATGATTGTTGCATTCGATATAGTCTGAAGTGCTATCATTATTTCCTCTTGCATGTGTGAATTTATGTGGCATTCCTTTGTGTAAGAATTTTGGATCAATGCTCTGATACCATGTAAGAATTTGGATCAATGCCCTGATACCATGTAAGAATTTTTCTAAGGCAAAGTTCATGAAAATGTCAAGATCTAGAAGCTCAATTGATAGCACAAGAGAGATAAGAAAAATGATTTGATCAATTGATTAACTCAATAATGATCAAATAATGAAATACAATGAATAATATCCAATTGATAAATACAAAGTAGATGTTCCTGAATTTATAGGCAATGTATGATAACTAGGAGGTATGCAAGAGATAACCTATCAATCACACTAGTTGTAATCACATGTCTGTTAGAATAACTGAGAGGGGGGTGAATCAGTTATCCACAATCCCAAATACAAAATGTAAAACTTCAAAACAAATTCAACTTATTTTGCATCTCAGTAAACAATAATACTAAACTGTTTGTGCTTTTACCAATTACCAGTTAATTGTTCATAGTGATTACCGACCAAATCAGATATGCAATATGTAAAGTATGACAATCAAACAATCACCACAATAAACACATAACACAAAAGATTTAACGTAGAAACCTTGTTAAGGGAAAAACCACCTGGGACCGGTAACCCAAAATATTTTCACTCTTCTGAAGTGAGCTCGGTGAGGAGCCAACACTGTTAAAGGTTACAAAACACATTGTAAGGTGTGACCTTGTTAGAGGATTTAACACTAACAGTTCTCATCCAACCAACATTCACTATGGGGTTGACAGGATAACAATGTACATCCTATGAATGACATATAAGACTTTCAAGTCTACTCGGTTAAGAGATTTATCTGATTACAATGGTTAAACTGTAACAGCAGGTGATCTAAATACGATACAACTTGATTTGTAGATGTCCAAATCTATTCTTAAGCTCATAAAAATCCTCTGATCAATATAACTATTCAGTTCATCAACATTCAATAACTTATTGTCCCTCGGTAAATACTTTGTGACGCTCGGTTAACTCTGCAGTTCGGTTCTCCTTCAACTAGTATGATCAAGTATGCATGAAACTTATTCACGTGATATCTCTGCAATTTCCTTCCTCCAGCATAAGTTTCACTCTGAAACTCTAGTCTCTTAAATAGACAAGTAAATCATTTTCTTTTCATCCATCAGATTTTGCCGCTTAATCTCCTTCGTTGATTTTGCCGCTTAAACCTTCTTTGGCAGATGTGTTTCAATTCCATCCTTTAGATATTCCTTGAATTTTGCTAGTCGTTGATCTCATAACAAACTTTATCTTTCCACCTCAAAATCACACTTTATAGCTCACCAATTTCTGTCGACTAAACTGATCATTTAGTTCTTTTGTCCATTCTCGATTAACAAAAAAATGCATCGGTGAACACAAGCTCGGTTGATACTATTGCTCGGTATACACTACACTGGCTCGATGTATACTGGAATGCTTCATTAACTGACCACATTGCTTTGTAACAATTTGCTTCTATTTCCATAACAGATTAATACAACATAATTAAGTCAACAATATGAAGTCATATACTCATCAATAAGTTACCAAGAGTATTCCTCAACCTCATCTGTCATATCCATCTTCCTCAATGTAGATATCTTGGTTCTTCATCTTTCTCTTCTCTTCTACAGATGTGTTAGATATTTTCAACTACCATGATAAGTACTATCAAAACTAGTTGACATCAATGACAACATAAAGACTGATTCAATTATCTTACATAACATTTCAATGCTCAGTGATCTCCAATTACTTGTAGTTCTTCAATCATGTTCTCAATCAATTGTAGTTCATCAATCTCTCCCTTTGGCATTGATGGCAACTCAAGCAATATGAAGTGTACCATACACATACCAAACATGTATTCTACAACTCTGTAAACAAATGTTGTAGCTCAGTAAGTAAGCTCTCCTTAGCTTAATATGTTTAATCACTACGTTGCATGACAGCATTGCAAGTGTGGACTTTCTTCTGCAGATATGAACTTTGTAGCTCTCAGATTCCTTCTTCTGTTCTCAGCAACTGATCTTCAACATTATCCCTAACTTTCTCAGATTGTCTCTCCCTTAGATAGATGTACCAGTAATCTCCTCAATTATCATATTATTTATCTCTCCCTTTTACAACAATGCCAAAGAAACAAATAAACATACAACTCTGGATTAGCCGTGTAACTCTTTGTTGTCCGGTGCATATACTGTATCTCTGTATACTAATTATGCCACCGGTTTCTCAAATCTTTCACAACCTTAGATAGAATCTAAAGTGTGAGCTATGTTGCATCAACATGAATGATCTTCTGATAAGATTAGGTTGATGCAACCTCCAGATCACATTAGTGACTGATGGACAGGGGACGAACCCCAAGTCTAGTCCTCAAATATTCAAATGTATCCTTTGGTAGAGGCTTGGTAAATATGTCTACAAGTTGCTCTTTAGATGTAACAAATTCTAGCTTTACTTGCTTCTCATATACTTGTTCTGTTAAGTAGTGATACTTGATAGATATGTTCTTTTTTTTTTTAATGCATCACTGGATACTTTGAAATGTTTATTACACCCGTGTTGTCACAATATATAATCATCGGCTCAGTGATTATCTCATTCATCTCTTCCAACACTTGCTTAATATATGCAATATTTGAACAATTTGTAGTAGCAGCAACATACTCTGCTTTGGCTGTAGACTGAGAATACAAGACTTCTTCTTACTTGTCCAAGTAACAAGTCTTTCACCGAAGAAAAATGTTCCTCCAATTGTTCTTTTTCTGTCATCCACATTTCCAGCCCAATCAGCGTCGATGTATACTCTGAGTTCAAATTTATCATCCTTAGGATACCATAATCCATAGTCCTTTGTTTTCTTTAGGTATCTTAAGATTCTCTTTGTAGAAACCATGTGTGACTCCTTAGGATTAGCAGAAAATCTAGTAACAATCCCCACGACATGTGCAATATCTGGTCTACTATGCACTACATACATCAACTTACCAATCATAGATCGGTACAATGTCTGGTTCACCTCTATAGTTTCATCATCTTTGGTCAATTTGCAGCCTGTGACCATTGGTGTTCCGACTGGTTTAGCATCTTCCATGCCAAATGTTCTCAGTACTTATTTGATATACTTGGATTGTGTGATGAATATCCCATCATTCTGCTGAATAATCTGCAGTCCTAGAAAGAACTTAATCTTTTCAAACATAGACATTTCAAATTATTTTCTCATCTCATCAGCAAATGATTTACATATGTGATGTTGTCCTCCAAAAATAATATCATCCACAAATATTTCAGCAATTAGGATAGTATCATCGGATTCTCCTTTCATATATAGATTGTTGTTCTCACTAGTTCTAACAAATCTAATACCTAACAAATAAGTATGAAGCCTTTCATACCAGGCTCTCGGTGCTTTCTTTAAACCATATAAAGCTTTATGTAATCTACATACCATGTCTTTCTTGTCTGGATCAACAAACCCTTCTGGTTGTTCTATGTAGACCTCTTCTTTAAGTATTTCAAAAATGCAAACTTAACATCCATTTGATAAACCCTAACCTTCTTATGTGTTGCATAGGCTAGTAACATTCAAACTCCTCTAGCAACAAGTGCAAAGGTTTCACCATAATCAATTCCTTCGTCTTGTGCATACCCCTTGCAAACTAGTCTGGCTTTATTCTTTGTAACCTCTCCATTTTCATTCAGTTTATTTCTAAAGATCCACTTAGTACCGATAACATTCTTATCTTTAGGTCTAGGTACTAAGGTCCATGTCTTATTTTTCTCTATTTGTTTAATTTCCTCAGTCATTGCATTTATTCATTCATCATTTTCTAATGCAACCTTAACATTCTTCGGTTCAAACTCACAAACTAAGCATGTACCTTATCTTGACTTACTTCTTGTTTGCATGCCAGCTTGCTTGTCGCCAATTATTTGGTTCTCAGGATGATGTCTCCTGACAAATCTTGTCAATACTTGATCTCTTCTTTGTTGTTCATCCTGTTCAGGTTCATTTACTTGCTCAGTAGCCTCTTCCTGATCGTCGGTGGTCCTTTCTCGTTCCTCAGTGTTGTTTTTCTGATGCTCGGTTGACACAATCTGCAACTTTGGTAGGTGCTCTAGATGTTCAATGTAAGTGAATCTACCATAATCTTCTAGTTCCCTGATGCTCTCTTCACTATTCTTATCATCAAACTCATCAACCCTGATATTAGTACTTTCAATTAATTTTATTTTCAACTCTATTAAGACACTTGTATGCTTTGCTTTTAGTGGAATATCCAAGAAATATCCCTTCATCACCTTTTGAGTCAAACTTTCTATTTCTATCATCTTTCAGAATAAAACATTTGCTACCAAATATTCTGAAATAACTTATAGTCGGTTTGTGACCAAACCATAACTCATAGGGTGTTTTGTTAGTGTCCTTTAGCTGTACTCGGTTCAAAACATAAATAATTGTGTTAACTGCCTCTCTCAAGTATGTCTGGGCCACATTCTTCTCTATCATGAGTGTCCTTGCACAATCAACAATTGATTTATTCCTCCTTTCAACAATACCATTCTGCTGAGGTGTTCTCGGTGCAGAAACATGTCTTTTTATACCATGCTCATTACAATAGTTAGTAAATTCATCAAAAATAAATTCACCACCTATGTCAGATCTTAATCATTTCAGTTCTTTCCCAGTTTCTTTCTCTACTTTTGCTTTATACCATTTAAACATTTTAAATGCTTCTGATTTTTCTTTTAGGAACATCACAGTCATCAATCTAATATAATCATCAACAAATAGAATGAAATACCTATCTTCATAGTAGCTCTGTGTTCTCATGGAACCACATAGATCAGTGTGAACTAGCTCCAAAATTCTCTTTGTTGAATAATCTTTTCTCTTAAAACTAGATCTTGTCATCTTACCTTTCTGACATTGATGACACATTACATGATCCGGCTTTGTTAGGCTAGGTAGACCTCTAACCCTTTTCTTTTTAACGATCTTGATCATGTTGTCAGAATTTATATGACATAACCTTTTATGCCATAACCATGCATCCTCATTTTTATCCATTAAACAAGAAGACTTATCATTATCAAGATAAAACAAGTTACCTTTTGTTTGTGCTCCTATTCCAACAAGTTTACCTCCTGCATCAGGTATCTTTATTGTCTTGCTCTCAAAAGATACACGGTGGCCTAAATTGTTAAGTTGTGCCACACTTAACAAATTATAATTTAATCCTTCTACCCGATAGGCATTATCACATCTAATTTTATCATTTATCAGTAAGGATCCCTTTTCTCTAACCATACAAGGTGTATCATTACCCATTTTTACAGATCCTCCATTATATTGCTCAAGATGATCAAATTTTTCTTCATCACCAGTCATGTGATGGGTACAGCCACTATCAATGATCTATGTATCATTTGTATTAACCTTAGAGATAAGTGTTGTCTCTACATATCTTTCTTCTTCCTCTAAATCATCTTTCATTGCAACAAACACTACTTCAACATCATCATCTGTGTCGGTCTCGGTATCATTCTCTTCAGCAATGTAACATACCTTCTTGTCTTTATCATTGTTGTCTCGGTTGTCTCTGTTGTAGTGTTGGTAACTCCTATTGCTTCTTCTCCCATAGCTTCCTTCACCAGATCAATCCCTGTTTCTATCTTCTTCTTTCCAGTTTGGACATCTAGCAACAATATGACCAACTTCCTTGTAGTTAAAACATGTTAAAGGTAATTTACCTCTATATCTACCTTTTCCTTTGGGTAACCTTCTAGCCATAAGAGCTTCAAACTCATCATCATTATTACTGTCATTATCATTATTATTGCTTCTACTACTAGATTTACCGATCTTCAGAGAAGTCATGAAAGCAGACTCAACAGACGGTACAACACTATTGTTAAAGTTGTCTAGTTCAAAAGTTGTAAGCTTATCGATCAGACTATCAAGGGTGAGAATATTGTTGGGTGTAGACCTCATTTTGTGTATTGTAGATATTCTGATAGCATAAACAGGCAATAGGGTTCTCAAAATTTTGCTTACCATTGTTTCTTCAAAAATGACACCACCAGATCCTCTGATAGCATTAACTACTTCCTTTATTCGGTTTGTGTACTGCACTATATTTTCTCCTTCTTTCATTTTCATATCATCGAATCTCCCTCTTAAACTTTCAGCTCTAGCTCTTCTGACATTTGCATCACCACTGTAAACTAGAGTAAGTTTATCCCACATGTCCTTTCAGGTAGCACAATCCTTAAAATCTTCAAATTCGGCATCTATTAGAGCAGCAACAATCTCCATCATACTAACATTGTGCTCATGTCTATCTCTTAACTGGTCACACTAATACATTTGGGGGCATTTTGCGACGGCTATGTGTCGCAATTGCGACGGCTATGTGTCGCAATTGCGACGGCTATGTGTCACAATAGCGGCACCCATAGACGTCGCAATTTTTTAGTCGCAAATTGCGACATCTATGGGTAGCCGTCGCAATTGCGACGCCCTCCCGTCGCAATGTCGCTAAGATTTGTTAGCGGCATGGGCGTCGCCCCCCCATCGCATGTCTTCGGAGGGCCGTCGCGATTGCAACGGGCCTCCCAAGCAATTGCGACGGGCGCCTGCATCGTATTACGACGGGTGCCCGTCGCAATTGCGACGCCCGTGGGTGGATTAAAAAAAAAAATTATTTAATACATTGCTAATGAACCACATTAATGCTTTTTTCTTTCAACAAATGAGGACAGTCACTCTAAAGACAACATGATAATGTACACTCACTGTAAGGACAGTCACAAATGAGGACATCTCACAGTGACTGTCCCTTGTGTAATTGCCACTTGAATGTATTGCTATTCAGCCACATTAATGCTTTTATTCTTCAACAAATGAGGATAGTCACTCTAATGACAACATGATAATGTACACTCACAGTGAGTGTACATTATCATGTTGTCTTTACAGTGACTATCCTCATTTGTTGAAGAAGAAAAGCATTAATGTGGCTGAATAGCAATACATTCAAGTGGCAATTACACTAGGGACAGTCACTGTGAGATGTCCTCATTTGTGACTGTCCTTACAGTGAGTGTACATTATCATGTTGTCTTTACAGTGAGTGTACATTATCATGTTGTCTTTACAGTGTCAATATATGCATTATTACTTAAACTGAAGAGTACTCTAAATAATATGTCATTGTGGAGTTCTGATTGCTTCCAATTTGATATACGCTTGTTCTACTTATGTATCCAGCATCATGTAAGAAAAGTTGATGCTTTTAAAATAGATTCATTTAGCCATGAAATGCCTGTGCATGTTACATACAAGATTCCAAGGCCCAAAATTGATTACTCATTATAATTCATGTACAGAATGATAATCAACCACAACGAGGCATGCGTAGGCGCTGCTTAGATTTTGAGGCATCAGAAGCTCGTAGAAGAAACTTGACCAATGGCTCATGGAATGCAACAAACTTATTGCCTAAAACAGGAGCATTGGTAACCACAGATGATGGTTCTGAAAAGAACACTTCACCATCAATGTCACATGAGGGAACTGCAATTTCTGATGGCAAGCAACTTGTAGTATATAAGAGAGATGCAGGTACAGATGCTGGGAGAAGTTCCCAATCTTTATCTGTTGGACAGTTTTCATCTTGCTCTTATAAAACATCTGAGGGTAACTCAGACAAGTCTGATAGCTCACTTAGAAATAATGGGCATTCTTCTATGTCAGTGGGTATGCCAACTGGGATTGGTTTGCATTTAAATAGCCTTGCCTCTTCAATGTCATTAAATTGTGGAACTGGGCTTCTAACAACTTCAAAGGGAGCTGCTGGCATGCAAGGAATGCTGACTTCGTCTGGAGTGAAGGAGGCTCCCAGTGACAGTCGAACAAGTTATTTACTTCCTGTAAGCTCAGGTGGAAATATTTCAGTATCAACAAATACAAGCATGGCTCCTGGAATGCTTGTGTCAGTTGTGGAAAAGACTAGAATTGATCAACAGGAGGTGCAGTCTTCTGGAAACACACAGATTGGAGTCAAAAAGTCCACTACATGTTTCCGATCCCTAACAGTTGGCATAAAGCCATTGCAATGTAGGCAACCTTTTAAAATTGAATATATGAACTCAAGTCCACTTGACAAGAAGAGGCCAGCGCTACAAAATATTTCTCGACAACCTGGATTTGGTATAGGGGAAGAGTATAATCAGAGCAGTCCTAAGAAGAAAAGGTAATTGTAGGATTTTATCAACTTTACAGAGATTTGTCTTCATTTGTAATGCTTTGTTGTCTGGATAATTTTGAATTCACTTTTGCATCCTTTTCTTTAGCTTTGACTTTTTCTTTGAATGCCCAGAAGAAAGTCTACCACGACTGGGGATAAAGAAGGCTACAAATGTTGCAATTGTAAAAAGTCAAAATGCCTTAAATTGTGAGTCTTTGTGCACTAGAGTGGGTTTATTATTTGGTTCCTATGTCTTTTCTATTTGTCTCGGAACTTGAACATTGCTATGAAGGTCTGTGTGTTAGCACTTAAGAAAAGCAAATTGCAATCCAGAACATTCTACGTACCTCTTAGATGCAGCAGATCAGATAATTAAATAAATAGATGTTTTTGGATTTTTGCATTTCAATTCATGTATTGACATGACTAGATTTATAGTTTTAATTTAAATGAAATTCTTACTTGTACTCTTGCAGGTATTGTGAGTGTTTTGCAGCAGGAGTATACTGCGTTGAGTCCTGCACATGTCAAGAGTGCTTTAACAAACCTGAGTATACAGATATGGTTATTGGCACACGCCAGCAGATAGAATCATGCAATCCGCTTGCTTTTGATCCTAAAATTGTTCATGGTGCTGAATCTCCACCAACTAATGGGGTGAGAAAATACTGAGAGGTTTTCCTTTGTTCTGGTGTTTTCTTTTTATAGTATCACTATTACTTAACTATCTATGGAGAGTTCTTATCTTTCTCGCTATCTTACTTCAGCAGAGAGAGTGCACCGAGACTCCAACATCGACAAGGCACAAAAGAGGCTGCAATTGTAAGAAATCAATGTGTCTAAAGAAATACTGTGAATGCTATCAGGTAGATATCTTCAATTGATTGCTTAATTTAAGGTTAAAGGCTGGAGAGTAGTTTATGTGTATTCTGATTAGTGCTCGTATCTTTTATTTTAGGCAGGGGTTGGCTGCTCAGATGGCTGCAGATGTGAAGGTTGTAAAAACACGTTTGGCAAGAAAGAAGGTATCCGATCACTTTTTTCAAATATCGAATGCATCATATTATCTCAATCTATACATGAACGATAATACAAATATTGAATGCATTATATTCTATCATTCTATACATGTACGATGATTCAAATATCGAGTGCATTATATTATCTCAGTCTATACATGAACGATAAATTTCATTTGCAACTTGTATAGGAGGATCAGATGACACAGAAGACAAAGAATCTCAGGATGAGGTATGGGAGAAGGCTATATCAGAGGAAAAGCTAGGGCTTTGTTACTGTCCCTTGTGACAGTAACAAAATTTGATGAAAATAATTTTTTTTCACTCAACTTTGACATTCACAACTTCCTCTTTTATTATAATAAGAAAAAATACAGTGACTTTAGAGAAAATAATGAAACTAATACAATTGCAATACGGTGGTATTTAGAACAAACAGAGCTTCACAACCATCAAAGAAGAAAAAAGCACATGCATATATCGAGTACTCCTCAATCAGAGAGATAGAGAAGAATTCAAAACATACCCAGACTGAACATGGCCATACCAAGACCAGCATCAGACAATATTCTTATTGACTGCTCTAGGATAGCTGGCATTTCAACTTTCCATCTGCAAAATAGATTATAAAAACATGAAAATATATCAGAGATGTTTGATATTGATACAAAACAACACAGATTCATTTCTTCGTACACCTGTATATCATAAAAATCCTTGCACACTTCGAAAAATTGTATTGCCTTTTACTTACTCAAAAGTAATTTACATAAAGCAGTCATTTGATTAACATGGATCCTAATATTCACAAGTACATGGTCATGTGCTCCATCGTAGCATCTTATAGATTTAGATCTGTTCTCTGAAATAATTCAATGTTTTGTTTACAATCCACAAAAGAAATATTTTCCCTCGTCTACTTAATCCTAAACAAAAGGCCATATAGCAATATAGATAGAACTATATAATAGAAACCATAAACAATGGTAACCTTAGCAGCAGCAAGAAATTGTTGCAAAAACTTTACCTTATCATACCCAGATTGTTGCTTTGCCTGGCGGAGGGAAATTTGATCAGTAAAATTGACACAGAGTATGCTGTCTCCATTGTCATGTTGGATAACAAAACACCAACTTTAATGGGCATGTACTGTCCCTTGTGTAATTGCCACTTGAATGCATTGCTATTGAACCACATTAATGCTTTTTTCCTTCAACAAATGAGGACAGTCACTGTAAAGACAACATGATAATGTACACTCACTGTAAGGATAGTCACAAATGAGGAAATCTCAGAGTGATTATCCCTTGTGTAATTGCCGCTTGAATACATTGCTATTGAACCACATTAATGCTTTTTTCCTTCAACAAATGAGGACAGTCACTGTAAAGACAACATGATAATGTACACTCACTGTAAGGATAGTCACAAATGAGGAAATCTCAGAGTGACTATCCCTTGTGTAATTGCCGCTTAAATACATTGCTAATGAACCACATTAATGCTTTTTTCCTTCAACAAATGAGGACAGTCACTATAAAGACAACATGATAATGTACACTCACTGTAAGGATAGTCACAAATGAGGACATCTCACAGTGACTGTCCCTTGTGTAATTGCCACTTGAATGTATTGCTATTCAGCCACATTAATGCTTTTCTTCTTCAACAAATGAGGATAGTCACTCTAAAGACAACATGATAATGTACACGGGCTGTAAGTGTACATTATCATGTTGTCTTTACAGTGACTGTCCTCCTTCAAGTGGCAATTACACAAGGGACAGTCACTGTAAAGACAACATGATAATGTAGAGAAACGTTGTCATTTGTATTTTCAACAGTGCCGAGAGAGATTCCCTCCGCGAAATCACAGCTACAATTTTTGAGTACGTTGGGTTTATTTTTCTTTTGTCATTATTATGTAATCTGGTATTCAGCTGTTACAGAGCTAAAATACCCAGAAATGAGGACATATCTGTGTTGAATTTATTGTTAGCGGCTTTGGTTATTTAGAAGTTTAATTTTATTTGTTCATCTTTCAAGCACAAATGTTTTGTGGACCGTAACATCTTCATTGTTTCAGGTATGCAATGAAACAGCCCTAACTTGCAACTACCTTCACGGTACTTGTGTACATTATCATGTTGTCTTTACAGTGACTGTCCTCATTCAAGTGGCAATTACACAAGGGACAGTCACTGTGAGATGTCCTCATTTGTGACAAGGACAGTCACACATGAGGACATCTCACAGTGACTGTCCCTTGTGTAATTGCCACTTGAATGTATTGCTATTCAACCACATTTATGGGCCCGTTTGGACCACAGCACACAATAGCATCTACAGAGAAGAATATCCCAGGTGTAACAAGTTGTAAGAATATACCAACAGTTCTAAGAAGTTCCCTAGCACATAGTAGCATCTACAGAGAAGAATATACAACATGAGGGCAGCCACTGTAAAGACAACATGATAATGTACACTCATTGTATGTGTACATTATCATGTTGTCTTTACAGTGACTATCCTCATTCAAGTGGCAATTACAGAAGGGACAGTCATTGTGAGATGTCCTCATTTGTGACAAGGATAGTCACACATGAGGACATCTCACAGTGATCGATTGTCCCTTGTGTAATTGCCACTTGAATGTATTGCTATTGAACCACATTAATGCTTTTCTTCTTCAACAAATGAGGACAGTCACTCTAAAGACAACATGATAATGTACACTCACTGTAAGGACAGTCACAAATGAGGACATCTCACAGTGACTGTCCCTTGTGTGATTGCCACTTGAATGTATTGCTATTCAGCCACATTAATGCTTTTCTTCTTCAACAAATGAGGATAGTCACTCTAAAGACAACATGATAATGTACACTCACTGTAAGTGTACATTATCATGTTGTCTTTACAGTGACTGTCCTCCTTCAAGTGGCAATTACACAAGGGATTTGTGTTTTCATTTGTGTTTTCAACAGCGCCGTAACCCTCCGCGAAATCACATCGGGATATAAGGGCAAAACAAACAAGAATGTTGTCATTTGTATTTTCAACAGTGCCGAGAGAGATAAACAAACTTAAAACTCAGACTTAAGAAAGATGAAGGCAATGCTTCAAAAGGCCGATGCCCTAAACACGGGAAAACACAATACCACCATTAAACGATGTCCTAGTCACCGTATCAATGCTGCCAGCTCCGTACCAATATGCTAACTGCTCACTTTCATCCTGTGATAAAGGTAACTTCATTAATCATACTTGAAATGGCAGCATACGAACTAAAGCTGATGAACATTTATAAACTAAAAGTTTAAAACTACAGATTACAAATGTAGTAGTTTCATACGAAAAGAACTTGATGTCTGAAATTTACCATTAGAAGTATCCAAAGGAATACCACAGTACTGTTGAACTTGGAGAATCAGAGATGATCTACACAACAAGGTTCAACAGCTGTAAGGACTGTTACACCATCTTTAGCTTTTGAATACATTTTCTCCTTGGCTTCTGGTGGATCCTCAAAGACCCCCAATGATGTTTCCCCTACAATTATCAATTGTCTGTTAGTATGAGATATTAATAAATAAACATTAATCACAATATTAGGCAAACAATGTTCTTGATGTCTGAATCTAAATCACAGAAAGCTCTAATAAAGCAGTTCTCAGTTTCACATTAAACCAAGTTTCAATTTCAAATGGTTATAATAATTTTTGCAAGTTATAAGTAGCTGGTTACAGTATATGACATAAAAAGAAAAAAATCATTTCTATTCTTTTCTTCTTTTTCTCTTTCAACGAAGCTTTTGCACCACACAAATGCATACCAAGAATTTCTCAGGAGGTTTCAAGACCATTGCATACCAAACTTCTTCTCTGTAGATGCTACTATGTGTCGTGCTCCAAACGGGCCCATAAATGTGGTTGAATAACAATACATTCAAGTGGAAATTACACAAGGGACAGTCACTGTGAGATGTCCTCATGTGTGACTGTCCTTGTCACAAATGAGGACATCTCACAATGACTGTCCCTTGTGTAATTGCCACTTGAATGAGGACAGTCACTGTAAAGACAACAAGATAATGTACACAAGTACCGTGAAGGTAGTCACAAGTTAGGGCTGTTTCATTGCATACCCGAAACAATGAAGACGTTACGGTCCACAAAATGTTTGTGCTTGAAAGATGAACAAATAAAATTAAACTTCTAAATAACCAAAGCCGCTAACAATAAATTCAACACAGATATGTCCTCATTTCTGGGTATTTTAGCTCTCTAACAGCTGAATACCAGATTACATAATAATGACAAAAGAAAAATAAACCCAACGTACTCAGAAATTGTAGTTGTGATTTCGCGGACGGAATCTCTCTCGGCGCTGTTGAAAATACAAATGACAACGTTTCGCTACATTATCATGTTGTCTTTACAGTGACTGTCCCTTGTGTAATTGCCACTTGAAGGAGGACAGTCACTGTAAAGACAACATGATAATGTACACTTACAGTGAGTGTACATTATCATGTTGTCTTTAGAGTGACTATCCTCATTTGTTGAAGAAGAAAAGCATTAATGTGGCTGAATAGCAATACATTCAAGTGGCAATTACACAAGGGACAGTCACTATGAGATGTCCTCATTTGTGACTGTCCTTACAGTGAGTGTACATTATCATGTTGTCTTTAGAGTGACTGTCCTCATTTGTTGAAGAAGAAAAGCATTAATGTGGTTCAATAGCAATACATTCAAGTGGCAATTACACAAGGGACAATCACTGTGAGATGTCCTCATGTGTGACTGTCCTTGTAACAAATGAGGACATCTCACAATGACTGTCCCTTGTGTAATTCAAGCGGCAATTACACAAGGGACAGTCACTTTGAGATGTCCTCATTTGTGACTGTCCTTACAGTGAGTGTACATTATCATGTTGTCTTTAGAGTGACTGTCCTCATTTGTTGAAGAAGAAAAGCATTAATGTGGTTCAATAGCAATACATTCAAGTGGCAATTACACAAGGGACAATGTCATGAGCCATGACATATTGAACTTAGTATAATAATAAAATGATTAGATGATATATAATAATCTATTATTAACGGTATATAACAATAATATATAATTATTATCAACAGATAATAATAATATATAGTTAGCATAATAAGTAATATGTTAATTAAATAATATTAAAATATTAATAAGTAATATAATCATGATTATAATTATAATATAAATTAATAATAAATAATTATTAATAAATTATATATATTATATTATAATAATATATTAAGTAATAATATTAAATCAATTATTGATATAATAATTTTAATATATAAATAATATTAATAAACCTCTCAATATAAAACAATATGTTATCACTATAATAATATTTATTATAATATTATTAATATTACTAACATCATTAATTATAATATTTAATAATAACAATAACATTAATAATAATAATAATAATAATAACGTTTAAAGCAATATCGAATATCTGTAATCGATATACATCTACGTTAAACATCTGCATTATCTATCACGATGAGGAATGAAGAAGTGATACAACAATCACTAGTCATTACACATCGATACCATGAGAGGATGATTAATGAACCGAATACTATGAAGTCAAGTTCAACATGATATGAATAAGGGATAGGTCGCTATGTGTTTCAGAAGATGTATTGATAAGCAAGAAGGATAACCATTCATATATTATAAATAATCATTAATTGCACAAGTTTAGACAATGACATATCCGATAAAGCAATATCAAACATGAAGACCCGCTAGCAAATATGCACCATCACTTCCTATGTTATCATGAAAATAACAGAAACTAGATTGAATTCTACTATCTATATGAATAGACACCACATAGGAGGATATCGACTAAAGGATTGAAAGATTATCGATTGTCTGAGATAAACCACATCTTGTAGAAACACAAAAGCATCAGTGATTATATCACAAGCTATCGATGAATGAGGCATCAGTCGCGGATAATAAGTACAATGTATCCTTAAGTATTAACAGGAATGGAAGTCAATTTGAAGATCAAACTCCATTACCAACAATCAACCAATAAATGGACAATTATCAGAAAATGATATCGACTTATATCAAAGTAGAAAGATTGGCTATAATCATAACAATATGAGATAAGGCAAAAGTTAATATCGATTGACTAAATACTAATGATAGTTAGACCAAACTAATACAAACACAGTGGATGTTAACTACTGGTTGCACTACCAATTAGGGAAGATTACCTTCATAAAAAGATTTGATATTGAGTCAATCTGGGAGTTATCTATGATCAGAAAATAATGAAATAATATTATGCGAACTGTTGGATTATGGAAAGGTGTGATTAACAAAGGGACATGGAGGAAGAAACAAGACACGTCTCATTCATAGCATCTCTTCATTTGTTAAAGACAATATAAGAATGCATTCTCGTCAGTCACTCAAGGCATCATTGGAACTTTATTTACTTATCCATATTTGGATATACTCAATAGAGCATCTGCCTTTGGCAGTTTGGTTTCAAGTTTATCATTGCAGATCAGAGACAGCACCATGATTGCACAGATAGAAAGGATAGTCAGAAACAGCATCAATATTTGAAGTTGCAAGCATATAATTCAGAATCTGAAATAGCAACATATCACTCATAGCGATATTACACATTTGCATAATTACATCATCATATCAGACACAGCAAATACATTGCTGCAAGCAATACTTATTGATTGTATATCGATATTGTTTATATTAGACATAGCATCATTATACTATCACTATAAGTGATAGGAAACATCATATTCATAGCATATTTCATATCATTATATCCGACAGTGCTATTAAACATATTGGTATCAATATCATCTTGCACACATATTGTGATTGAATCTGAAATAGCGGTTGATATCTTAAGTAACCTCCATTACTTAGTTTAATTGTAAGTATCTGATAGAGTAAGTCTGAGAAGTGGAGTAATTGTTCCTGTTTTCCAAGTTAGCCAAAAAGGGGACATTACAGACAATCACTGTGAGATGTCCTCATGTGTGACTGTCCTTGTCACAAATGAGGACATCTCACAATGACTGTCCCTTGTGTAATTCAAGCGGCAATTACACAAGGGACAGTCACTGTGAGATGTCCTCATTTGTGACTGTCCTTACAGTGAGTGTACATTATCATGTTGTCTTTAGAGTGACTGTCCTCATTTGTTGAAGAAGAAAAGCATTAATGTGGTTCAATAGCAATACATTCAAGTGGTAATTACACAAGGGACAATCACTGTGAGATGTCCTCATGTGTGACTATCCTTGTCACAAATGAGGACATCTCACAATGACTGTCCCTTGTGTAATTCAAGCGGCAATTACACAAGGGACAGTCACTGTGAGATGTCCTCATTTGTGATTGTCCTTACAGTGAGTGTACATTATCATGTTGTCTTTAGAGTGACTGTCCTCATTTGTTGAAGAAGAAAAGCATTAATGTGGTTCAATAGCAATACATTCAAGTGGCAATTACACAAGGGACAATCACTGTGAGATGTCCTCATGTGTGACTGTCCTTGTCACAAATGAGGACATCTCACAATGATTGTCCCTTGTGTAATTCAAGCGGCAATTACACAAGGGACAGTCACTGTGAGATGTCCTCATTTGTGACTTTCCTTACAGTGAGTGTACATTATCATGTTGTCTTTAGAGTGACTGTCCTCATTTGTTGAAGAAGAAAAGCATTAATGTGGTTCAATAGCAATACATTCAAGCGACAATTACACAAGGGACAGTCACTGTGAGATGTCCTCATTTGTGACTGTCCTTACAGTGAGTGTACATTATCATGTTGTCTTTAGAGTGACTGTCCTCATTTGTTGAAGAAGAAAAGCATTAATGTGGTTCAATAGAAATACATTCAAGTGGCAATTACACAAGGGACAATCGATCACTGTGAGATGTCCTCATGTGTGACCTTTGTGAAGGCAAGTGCCAATTTGTACCCAAGTTACCAATATTGTGGCAAAAGTGGGAATGAAGCATTTAGGGGTCAAATTGGGCAAAGAAGTGTAGAAGTGGCCTATGTGAGGTCTAAATAGCATAAATAAGTCATGGTTAGGGTCTTATGGTGTTTGAACAATAAGTTTTGAACCAAAATCCCAAAGGTTGTAACAAGTTGTTAATGTTGTCATTCACAACATTGACAACATTTGTGCAAGGGAGCATTTTCGAGTAAGATGGTTATGTAACTATATGAAACCATTGAATTAGGCATCAGATCAACTATAAGAGGCCTCCATCGATCTATGCAAAAGGTTGGGGGGAAAAACATTTGGAATTAAGAAGATTTGTAGAGTAACACGGTTTTAGTGAATTCTTGAGTTTTTTTGTTTCTTTGTTGTCAGTTGATTAATGGATTAGATAGCTCGCAGTGTCTATTGGAAAAGTTAGTACAAGTTGTTTTGTTATTCTGTGTTGTGTTTTTTTTGAGTTTTGAAGCATTCCAACTAGTTTGTTAATTATTTTGTTAAGTACCCTATCGTTGGTTTGAACCAGGCAGGTTGAACAAATGGAGTCTTAGCTCATCATTCCATTGTCAATTTTGTACGGGCTCTTGGAATGGGTGAGGAGACTCCATGTACTATATGTTTGGAAGGAGGGGCCCTGGGAAGCTCATTTTCTATGTTTGCAATGATGTCCTAGGTGAGTCAGTTGAGCATAGTTAGGGATGACAAATCATTACAAGAAGATTACAACAAGTTGAATGCATTGGTTGCTTCAACTAAAATCTCATGGAGAGGTAGACACACATCTAAAGAAGCCCCAAGTCAAATTAGAAGATTGGGTGAGTTTCTTTGGTTGCTAAGAAAACAAACTCTTAGTCAGACTGTCCAAGTTGTGTCAAAATACTTGTTTTCAGGCATGGCTGTAGGAGTTGGTGTACAAAAAATCTAGGAGGAGAAGACCTTAGATATCTTGGAGTTCTCAATAAAGGGCATCTGAATCCTAAGCCCTTTAGGTGGCTTAATATAAACAAAAAGGCTTGACAAAGGCCTAATTGCTAGCAGCCTATTTTTGGGTGCAATTGGCATGGTTTGATGAACCGGATTGAAGTACTGATGAAAAGTATAGGTGAAGGAGTAATATTGAAACCAATAGAGGTCCTAGTGGCCAGCCTCTCCATGGAGTAAAGTTCTAGTTGAATGTGTTTCAATTTGTGAAGACAAGACTAGGAGTGTCCTAGTAGCTGGATTGGTATTGAGCAGAGTTCGTTGTATTTCTTGTTGGTGTGCACTAGTTGAAGGAGTGGGATCTTGGGTAGAGATACCTAAAGAGTGTAGGGATAGTTAAGTACCCTATCAAGTCAAAACATTGGCCTAAAGAGACCCTAGTGAAGGATAGGGAGTGAGCAAGACAAAGTGTTACATCAATTAACAAGATCATTTTTTGGTAATTGTGTACATTATCATGTTGTCTTTAGAGTGACTGTCCTCATTTGTTGAAGAAGAAAAGCATTAATGTGGTTCAATAGCAATACATTCAAGTGGCAATTACACAAGGGAATATCACTGTGAGATGTCCTAAGTGTGACTGTCCTTGTCACAAATGAGGACATCTCACAGTGACTGTCCCTTGTGTAATTGCCACTTGAATGAGGACAGTCACTGTAAAGACAACATGATAAT
Source organism: Chamaecyparis obtusa (assembly GCA_027943335.1). Classification (NCBI taxonomy): domain Eukaryota; kingdom Viridiplantae; phylum Streptophyta; class Pinopsida; order Cupressales; family Cupressaceae; genus Chamaecyparis; species Chamaecyparis obtusa. The sequence goes on along the minus strand of BSBK01006140.1, from coordinate 478,631 downwards.
GTACACGAGTACCGTGAAGGTAGTCACAAGTTAGGGCTGTTTCATTGCATACCCGAAACAATGAAGACGTTACGGTCCACAAAACGTTTGTGCTTGAAAGATGAACAAATAAAATTAAACTTCTAAATAACCAAAGCCGCTAACAATAAATTCAACACAGATATGTCCTCATTTCTGGGTATTTTAGCTCTCTAACAGCTGAATACCAGATTACATAATAATGACAAAAGAAAAATAAACCCAACGTACTCAGAAATTGTAGCTGTGATTTCGCGGAGGGAATCTCTCTCGGCGCTGTTGAAAACACAAATGACAACGTTCTTGTTTTTTTTGCCCTTATATCCCGATGTGATTTCGCGGAGGGTTACAGCACTGTTGAAAACACAAATGACAACGTTCCTTTTTTTTTTGGCCCTTATATCCCGACAACGTCGCAATTGCAAGTTAGGGCTGTTTCACTGCATACCCGAAACAATGAAGACGTTACGGTCCACAAAACGTTTGTGCTTGAAAGATGAACAAATAAAATTAAACTTCTAAATAACCAAAGCCGCTAACAATAAATTCAACACAGATATGTCCTCATTTCTGGGTATTTTAGCTCTCTAACAGCTGAATACCAGATTACATAATAATGACAAAAGAAAAATAAACCCAACGTACTCAAAAATTGTAGCTGTGATTTCGCGGAGGGTTACGGCGCTGTTGAAAACACAAATGACAACATTCTTGTTTTTTTTGCCCTTATATCCCGATGTGATTTCGCGGAGGGTTACGGCGCTATTGAAAACACAAATGAGAACGTTCTTGTTTTTTTTGCCCTTATATCCCGATGTGATTTCGCAGAGGGTTACGGTGCTGTTGAAAACACAAATGACAACGTTCCTTTTTTTTTTTGCCCTTATATCCTGACAACGTCGCAATGGCGACGTTGCCAAATGTATTGTCATCACAATTGCAATGGTGTCGGGCTATATTTGAAAAAAAAAAGCCAAAACCGCATGACATTTGCCTGCCGTCGCAAATTGCCATCGGAATTTCACCCCAAATGTATTAGTGTCAAGAGTCAAAGGTCTTGTAGGCGGTGCTAAGTAACCATTCTCCAATAGGGTGAGGGCAGAATTCCCAATTCCAAATATATGAAGCTTCATTCGACTCTGTCATATTGTAAAATTATCCTTGTTCAACTTTGGCACTTCCCTCTTATACATTTTGTGATCTTTGTGCTGAAATCCTTAAAACTTTGTTCCAAGCAACCAAGAAGCTCTGATACTGGAATTGTTAGAATAACTGAGAGGGGGGTGAATCAGTTATCCACAGTCCCAAATACAAAATGTAAAACTTCAAAACAAATTCAACTTATTCTGCATCTCAGTAAACAATAATACTAAATTGTCTATGCTTTTACCGATTACTAGTTAATTGTTCATAGTGATTACCGACCAAATCAGATACGCAATATGTAAAGTATGACAATCAAACAATCACAAAAATAAACACATAACACAAAAGATTTAACGTAGAAACCCTGTTAAGGGAAAAACCACCTGGGACCAGTCACCCAAAATATTTTCACTCTTCTGAAGTGAGCTCGGTGAGGAGTTAACCCTGTTAAGGGTTACAAAACACACTATAAGGTGTGACTTTGTTAGAGAATTTAACACTAACAGTTATCGTCCAACCAACATTCACTATGGGGTTGACAGGATAACAATGTACATTCTATGAATTCAATATAAGACTTTCAAGTCTACTCGATTAAGAGATTTATCTTATTACAATTATTAAACTGTAACAGCAGGTGATCTAAATACAATACAACTTGATTTGCAGATGTCCAGATCTATTCTTAAGCTCATAAAAATCCTCTGATCAATATAACTATTCAGAGTTCATCAACATTCAATAACTTACTATCCCTCAGTAAATACTTTTTGATGCTCAGTTGACTTTGCAGTTTTGTTCTCCTTCAACTAGTATGATCAGGCATGCATGAAACTTATTCACGCAATATCTCTGCAGTTTCCTTCCTCTGACATAAGTTTTACTCTGAAACTCTAGTCTCTTAAATAGACAAGTAAATCGTTTTTTTTTTCATCCATCAAATTTTGTTGCTTAATCTCCTTCGTTGATTTTACCGCTTAAACCTTCTTTGGCAGATGTGTTTCAATTCTATCCTTTAGATCTTCCTTGAATTTTGCTAGTCGTTGATCTCATAACAAACTTTATCTTTCCACCTCGAAATCATACACTTTACAACTCATCAATTTCTGTCGGCTAAACTGATCATTTAGTTCTTTTGTCCATTCTCGGTTAACAAAGAAATGTGTCGGTGAACACAAGCTCGGTTGATACTATCGCTCGGTATACACTGCACTGGCTCAGTGTATACTGGAATGCTTCATTAACCGACCACACTGCTTTGTAAAAATTTGCTTCTATTCCCATAACAGATTAATGCAACATAATTAAGTCAACAATATGAAGTCATAAACTCATCAATAAGTTACCAAGAATATTCCTCAACCTCATCTGTCATATCCATCTTCCTCAATGTAGATATCTCGGTTCTTCATCTTTCTCTTCTCTTCTACAGATGTGCTAGATATTTACAACTACCATGATAAGTACTGTCAAAACTAGTTGACATCAATGACAACATAAAGACTGATTCAATTATCTTACATAACATTTCAATGCTCGGTGATCTCTAATCACTTGTAGTTCTTCAATCATGTTCTCAATCAGTTGTAGTTCATCAATGTCTACAAAAGGTGGATCATCCTCCATTGTACAACAAAATATGTGCAACAATGAGATGATGATAATGTGATAAGAGCACTAAAGGTGGATCTGACACATAAAGTGGAAGTTCTCATGCACCATGTGCTAAAATTAAAAATGCAAACTCCTAGGTGTCTCAATGACAAACTACTACGCAAATGCATTATCCTAGAAGTAAACTTAATTAAAGTGTAATTAGTGAATTTATTTAATTATACCAACACCCCCCTTAAGTGCAATTTAGGGGAATGCACTCAAGCTCACAATGCTAGATGACAATGCATGATGGGTGCCAACTACTAGGTCATGTTAGGTACCCATGTACAATATGTTAAAACAATGCAATCTCTCACAAATCAAAGAAAGAGGGAAAACCTCATGGGAAAAACTCTCCCCAGAAAGAGAGATGAAAATTAAAAAAATGTGTGGATGGATAGAGTAATCAAAACCCCTCCATTATGATATACATCACACATATACAAACAAGTATCCCCCCATAGGAAGGAAAAAATGAGACATGATATTCCTCCCCAAAAAAATAAAAAAATGAATAATATCGTCCAAGGATGGTGAGTGTTTGAAGGAAAAACAGTCTAACGCCTACAAAGAACATTTCTCCCCTTAGAAAGAAGATACACAGTATAGATTGAAGAAGGTTTCTCATTATGGATTGGAATAAGGGAGGGGAAACCAAATGAAGTATGAAGTCTTTGAAGTATGCACATGTGTCTCCATGTCCTTGGTTGATGAAGATGTCACAAACCAATCAGGAACATACCCAATAGAAGGTGACAAAAAATGAACCAATGCTAACTGCTTGTGAACAAATCCCTAAGAAAAAAATACCTCCTCAAAATATGAAGTAGGAAGAGAAGCAAAGAACCCCCACCACCTCTCAATGTAGAATGTATACCAATGGTAGATGCTCCAAATCAATGTAGAAATTGTACCAAGAAAATTGAATGATGTTCCTCCCCTTAGGAAGAAACAATGTCAATGTAGGTGTATCAAAGAATCCTCCCCAATCTAGATAGGAAGAATCCTCAAAATGTATGATGTCTTAGGAAGATGAATAGGAATCTCGAGCACATGAGTATGATCAACCATGCAAATGTAACATCTCAAGTGAAGTTTGAGACTCATGTAAACCAATCTCCAAATACTCAAATGTCTTCTTTGAAGATAAAGAGACCTCCAAATGTTGTATCAAAGGATCCACAATCATGTCAAACTCAAAAGAATGATCAAGTGAAGGATGAAGATGAAGGTCATAGTTTTCCCTCACAACAATTGAAGAAGGATCATCCTCAACAAAGAGAAGGTTAATGTCATCAATGATGTCGCCCAAATCCTCAATGTAGGACTCCACAAATAAACCTAGAATGTCTGTCAAATAGTCATCTCAAGGAGTTGTAACTAGAAGACAAGAAATATCCCGCTGCACTAAATCACAAGAAACCATGGTTGTAGGAATACAAGCATCATCGGGAGAAATAGTTGAAATGATCTCAATAGAAGTAGGAGCTACAACTGGAGTCATTGGATCATCAAGAATCTCAATATCTTCAAGACTTTCAATCTTTGATAAGGTATGCTCATCATAGGGAATGTTATCTACATCATCAAGTGGAATGAGACAATCTGCAACTGGATCTTCTGAGAATAGAGGAACATGTGGATCTCCAAAGTGTTCCCAAATAATGGTCCAAAATGTGTGTGGGTAGTTAATATAGTCAAGAATGGACCTGACTTCATAATAGAAAGGACCCATGGTATAAGCGGTCAAGCCCATGATATGTAAGTTCCTTTTCTTCCAAGAAAACTTTTTATTCTTGGACTTTGGCTTAGGAATAAGTCCATTAAGATTAGGCAAGATTTTTATCCATCTACAATATGTGAAGATGTCATTTCCCCATGATGTATAATTATCCCCAATAAAAAAGATAAGTGCAGGAGGAATGGTATATTCATTAATTTTACGCATGATGTACTTATCGCACAAAAAAATGAGATCACAAAATCATTGCACCCCTATAATGTGAACAATCAAACCCCCCCCCCCCCAAATAGATGTTTTTGACCTTTATATTCAGTGTGTGTACAATTGCCACTTGCCAAAATGGATCAAAGTTGACTTATGATTTCAATGATTACAACTATAGAAATAAGGATATAGCAGACTCGAACAAATAAGACACAAGACCACTCAAGGATCCAACAAATTACAAGTGCCAAATATAGACCAAAATAAACCAAATGATGAAATTACTATGTCCACTCAAAATTTCTCCAAATTGATACTAGATCTGGAAAGTAGACAAAAAATAATGCACTTTCAAAAAAAAAATGACACCTGAAAATGTATACGTTTGAGCCCAAACAAAGCCTCTGAAGTTGCAAAACTCGGGATTTGCGATTTTAAGAAAATATCAAGAACAGAAATCAGAAACCACCTACACCATTGCGTAGATCAGAAATTCTTCCCAAAACAAACAAAAAATTTCTTGAAAAAGGAGTCTGGATGACTGAGATATTGTTTTTTGAAAATCACCTCTATAATTATTCTTTTTGAATTGTCACTATCGCACTTCCAAAATTTAAATGGCTCTAGATTTTGCCTTAGATGTCTGATTTGGATGAAACAAAAGTTGATTTAGGGATTTTTAGACCCCCTTAATGTGATGCCAACCTCTAATTTGTACCAGCAAGCTCCAATTTTGACCTACAACAAAATTATCTCCAAATAGGCTATACAATGACACTCCTGTGTCTCTGATACCATGTAAGAATTTTAGATCAATGCTCTGATACCATGTAAGAATTTGGATCAATGCTCTGATACCATGTAAGAATTTTCCTAAGGCAAAGAATGAAAATGCCAAGATCTAAAATCTTAATTGACAACACAAGAGAGATAGGAAAAATGATATGATCAATTGATTGATTCAATAATGATCAAATAATGAAATACAATGAATAATACCCAGTTCATAAATACAAAGTAGTTGTGCCTGAATATATAGGTAATGCATGATATCTAGGAAATATGCAAGAGATAACCTATCAATCACACTAAGTATAATCATATGTCCATGAAAGGTGGATCATCCTTCATTATACAATGAAATATGTGCAACATTTGCAACAAAGAGAGGATGATAATGTGATAAGAGCACTAAAGGTGGATCTCACACATAAAGTGAAAATTCTCCTACACCATGTACTAAAATGAAATGCAAACTCCTAGGTGTCTCAATGAAAAACTACTATGCAAATGCATTATCATAAGTAAACTTAAGTAAATTGTAATTAGTAAATATTTAATTACACCATCACTTTGAAATACAAATAATTCATTTCCTAGTCATCTCTCTGCGTGTATTGATAAATGTTTTATCTGCAATATTCAAAACCAAGTCTGAGGGTAAAGTTACAGGAACAAACAACATTAATACAATTTACGGTGGTGTGTTGTGAGTGTACCGTATGACTGCATCATTATCATATGGTTGCATCAGCACCATACAGCCAGAGAGGAAGGTGTGAGGAATAGATTCCAGGATTATCATAAGGAGGCAATGAGACACCATTTGGACCCAGTGTTATCACTGAGTGAATAAGTCATTTCTGGCTAGAAGAGGTAGGCGTCCAAACTCTGCACCATCTAAGTCTAGTCATTCTGTTGTACAACCCAACTAACCTACCATACGCCCAGTTCATCATTTCTTTCGTATGACACAGTCACCCCACGGTACACCATTCATCCTGTTGTATGACCCAGTAATCTTAACATACAAACCAAACGGTCACACATACACCATTTTTCCACTCATACACTACCAAAAGGATTATACAATTAAGGTTTTGTACGAAGCATACTAGACGAATAAGGAGTTTTCCGACCATTTTAAATTGAAACATCACAATGGTATTAGAGCCAAAATTCCTTCCAAGTTGTGGAATTTTTACAGACATGGATTGGGTTGAGTCATTGAAGAAAATCAAGAAGGATTGGATTGATGGTGGATAGCAGACAACCATATCTCTCAAGGACTACATCAACCTAAGGTTGAGGTACTCATCCTTTGAACGTGATAGAACCTGCAACATCAATCTCATTCGATTAATCCATAATAAGGTACTTATCACTATGAGCCCTATAAAGAATAAAGTTATGCCTACACTACAGTTATAGGAGGATTTGGACAAGAAAGAGTTAATAATTGTCCATTGAAGTATAATACATCCAAATCCCCAAAAGGGTGAAGAAGATGATTACACAAATTCCGTCGAACCAACTCTCGACGATCAACATGATGGAAATTTGGGCTCTATTAATGATCATTTGAATGAGAAAGTTCTACCATGGTTGACCAACTTCATGGAGGTGGTACCTATGATTTCTTGCAAGAGCAACTAGTTAGTTGAATATGGAGTTTATTCTTCGGTTGTGAAAAAGGAAAGGAAAGGAAAGGAAAGGTCCTTTTATAGTCCACGACACCAGCCATATGTTTTTGGGTCTACATATGGTGACAGTGATATGGGACTACCTTGTACTCCTTGCAGGAGGCACCTAATTATGCTACAAACGAGGCGTACATACCCTACCCCCTTGTGGGATTTGAACTTGTGACCTCTCTTTCAAGAGTACAAGTTAGGTGATAGTGATATGAGACTATTTTTGGGTCTACATATGGTGACAGTGATATGGGACTACCTCGTACTCCTTGTAGGAGGCACCTAACTATGCTACAAACAAGGTGTACATACCCTACTCCCTTGTGGGATTTAAACTTGTGACCATACGCTTCTCTTGCAAGAAGCGTGGATGATTATAATTTCTCTATGTGAAGGGCTTCTTCATGGAAACAACAAGGTCTACCTAAGCTATGATATTCCACACGAGATTGATGACCATGATGGTATGAAGGCTTTGGATCAAAGAATCGATGTATTTTATGATTGGCTTATTTGGGGTCTTGGTGACTCTAGGCATGGAAATGTTTATATCAGAGTGGCATAGCAGAAACTTGATGGTAGTTTACTCATCCATGTGATCCTAAAGCACAATGGAGATTTAAGTGGATATTGTTACCCACACCCATGCTTGGTTTGGGATCTTAGATTTTCATAGGGGGTAAACAATTTAATGACGGATTGCTTGAGGGCAAGCAATCTTTGGACAGAAAGAATTTGTGCTGTCCCCAAGATTTTAATAAAATGACTTAATTAAATTAACTAATTAAGTGGTCCCACAATTTAAATAATATTATAAAGGACCTTTAATTAATTAATTTAATTAATAAATAAAAGGGGGGCCCAATTTAATAAAATAATGTCAGCATGTTTTAAATTTCTAGACGCTTCTTGTAGGCCTTTATAAGGAGATGGTTGGGCATTGTAAGGGGTCACAAAATGTATTTGACTCTTCTTTGTATTTCCAGAAGCTAAAGGTTGAAGGTGGCTTGTACATACTTTCAAAGGTGGAAGATTCTCCATATTCTATATTTGTGGTTTCGGTGGGAATCATTCCTCACCCTAGTCTGCAATTGGAAATATTATTCTGATATTTCACATTGTGCCTCAATTTTGTGAAGTAATCTGTAAAAGACAAATTTATAATAAACTACAATATTATTCTACCATTCGTTTATGATTGTTGCATTCGATATAATCTAAAGTGCTATTATTATTTCCTCTTGCATATGTGAATTTATCTAGCATTTCTTTGAAATACAAATTATTCATTTCCTGGTCATCTCTCTACGTGTATTGATAACATCTCATCTGTGATACTCAAAAATGGGCCAGAGGGCAAAGTTATAAGAATAAATGACAATACACTTTATAGTGGTGTGTTGTGGGTGTACCATATGTATGCATCATTACCGTACAACCAGAGAGGATAGTGTGCGAAATAGCTTTTGGGCTTATCATAAAGAGATAGTGAGACACTGATCGAACCTAGTGTTGTCACCAAGCGAACAAGTCAATGCCAGATTGAAGAGGTAGGTGTCCATACTCTACACCATCCATGTCTAGTCATTCTGTCATATGACCCAACCAACCTACCGCACGCCTAGTTCATCCATTCCTTTGTACGACACAGTCATCCCACCATACACCATCCATCCTGTCATACAACCTAGCATTCTTGTTGTACGAATCAAACAACCACACATATGCCATTTTGCCACCTATACATTATGTGGTTAAAAATTGATACTCAAATTGAGAAATAACCATCACTCAATAAGCCATGAGCTCAAGAATTTAGCTATAGGAGGTCATATCAAAAGAACCAACTAAATTCCCAAAAGCGTTTTATTACTTCCTAGTTGAAGTGAGTTTAATCTTTTTTGAATGCTCATCAAATTGGTATAAGAATTAGTGACTTGACTACTCTAAAATGGAAGATTCAAATGCAATGCAAATCTAGAAAGAAACTAGTATGCAAGATTTAAGTTACAATGAGAGGATTAAAGCTAGAATGGATGCAAATAACTAGTATTCTAGAATGAAAGTGCAAGAATATATGCTATGAAACAACAATGCAAGCAAGCAATCTAGATTTAACAATCCAATTATGCTAAGAAATGAAGTAAACTAAGAATGCAAGAGAGAAACTAAGAGCTAAGAACTCAAATTAGCAAGAGTATTCTAAGAATGCAAGAAAGCAAGATGCAAAATACTAAGATTACCAATATGCAAGATGCAACCCTTGAGCCAAGGAAGAGTTTCTTTTAAAAGTAATTGCCTCATGAATCGAGGGTGGAGATTAAGCGGCAAAAGAATGAGTGATTGAGATGAAGAGACAAAAGGAGAGTGAAGGAGATGCAAGGTTAGGTAGAGATGAGTGGTGATGATTAAAATGCTGAAGAGATGTTAGGTAAGATAAGACAAAATAGCAATATTGAAAGCACAAAGCCCCTTTAATTGCTAATTAATCAGGATTAAGTATGTGCACATATGTGAATGTGTTCTTCTAATAAAAGTGTATAAATTTTAAATTAAAAGCAATGTTATAGCAATTAAATAAATATGCAAGGTCTAAAAATTAGACCATAGTATAAGCTTTGTAGAAGATTTTTAATTTTTAATTTAATTATGCAAAGGGGGATTTTCAGGGTTACTTTGCACAATTATGTCTAGTAAATATGCCTTTGAGATTTAAGATTTTATTTGAGGCAATTTGATTGAGATTGGGGGCTTAAGTTCTAGTAGACAAATTTTAGGTGATTACATTTGCCCCTCTTTGAATTGATGTGCGAGTAGTGCGTTGATTCAAAGAATAGCTAGTAGATAAGGAACCAACTCCGAACAAAGATCAATGAGAGATATCAGCTTTGGACTTGATTGAGCGAAGACTGACAAGCGAGACGAGAGTATCTATCATGATACGAAGCGATGAAACTGAATATTTGTCCAAAGATTTGGGATAAGTTCTTTGACAGGGATTCTAAAGAAGCCTATCACCTGAGAGACAATACCAGATTGATATGGGTCCTGATCAACCTGATATGCCCCGAGAGATCGAAAAGATGTATGTCTGAGTCAACTGATATGAAGCGATGAGGACACTCTTCCAGAAAGGAGATGTGGAGAATCTCAACTAATATGGTTCTCGATGAAGCTGAGATGCCCTGGGTGATGATGTTTAGTCGCTGATTGACTTGATCGATAAAGATTTAGTTCAAATTGCTAGATTTACAAATTAGGAGATGAAGAAGATTTTCTATATTGTCATGCCCCCTCAGGATCGAAATGGAAAGGAAGAAGGTGGAAGCAAGCAGGAAATGATAGCGTCAACGGTCAACTGTATTTGATAATAAAATGATCTCAAATTTTGATTTTGTTCCCAAATATAAATCCAGGATCAAATATGATGATTTGCAATCGACTATCTCAACTAGGAGAAAGAAAGGATGAAAAGAAGGCATAGCTCAAGGGAGACTAAAAAAACACACCTAACAATATGCAACCCTAGAATGTAAATGTGACCTAAGAGACGAGTCAAGTCACTGATCGTATAGCCATTTACTTTTCATCATTTGAGAGTTTGGGACATCGGAGGTTAGTGTAACCTTCACTGGTGCAAGAGCGGCCATGGTGATGTGAATACAACCTTATGAGATGAGATGTAGGAAACACACATAAGTATCGAGGTACAAGAGACAAGACGACCTAAACATGGTTTCCAAGTTAATGTTGTAAGAAAACACCTGTATCGAGTCACAAACTGCCAAGATAACCAGGAGCGTCATCTTACTTGATACACAAGAAATAGACAAGGATATAATTCTAACCTCACCTAAGTGTCCAAATAAAGAAGGTCAAGGTATGTGTGGTGTTCCAATCATGATGGAGGCTCTTACCATAGACACCCAGTTTATTCTTAGGATCATTGAAATCACACCACAAGCAGAAATCAAAGAAAACTTGTTATGCCCCAATCATGAATCTCTAGTCAATTAGACATCGTCGAGTGACTTTAGAAGACATAGCAAGCAAAAATAAATGATAACAGACAGCACACAAGAAAATAGTTCAACATAGCTCAGTCATTTTTAGTTTTCTAGGATGTAATTTGTGTTGGGTGTTAAGAAACACATTTGTGCTACTGTCAAAGTCCAAGTGCATAGTGGATAGTGCAAGATATAATGTGTTAAGAAATATAGTGATGTCTAGATTGGTAGTGTTACAAAACACTATTAGATTGGGGTGTTGAGAAACACCAAGTAGTGTCAGTGATAAATTGCCCATCGGGAAGGACTAATAAACTAACTCAGGTTAAGCTCAAGATTATTTACCATGTGATAAAGTGTTGACAGCTCAAATAGGCATATGATTGCCCCCATACGACAGATAAGAACCGAGGACAAGACGAAGACTAGTTCTAGCCCATGACGACACAAGGAAACAAAGAACAAGATGGATGAAGGGAGATTGATAAAAGCATGAGAGCTTAGCCACGCATTGATAGGAGCACTAATTACAAGTGACACATGTTTGTTAGGTTTTCACCACTTGGGATTATTTTATTTTCGCTACTAAGGTGCCTATTTCCAATTTTTCACCAAGGCACATTTTTTTCTAATTTTTTTGTTCTTTTCATTTTTTTTCTTTTTTGTATATTTTTTATATTTGATTTTTTGGGGATACATCAAGGCGCTTGTTTCCAAGGTTTCACTAGGATGATCATTATTTTAGGTTTTTTTATGCTTTTTAAGGATTTTTTAGGACTTTATATACTTTTAAGAATTTTTTCAAGATCATAGATTGTTGCACAGGATGTAGAATGTCTAGTTATAGAATCATTTTAGGTGCAAAGCGTTGAGAGGCTCTCTGATAACATCAACTTCTGGAGTAGCCAGTTGATAAGCTCCAAAACCAAATGTTGTAGTGATGACAAAAGGACCCAACCAGTTGGGTTCAAATTTGCCTTTATGTTCTCGATGTTGTTGATTCTTTAGGTTCTCTCTCAAAACGAGATCACTGACCTAAAATTCTTGATGACGAACCTTCTTGTTGTAGCCTTTAGGCATTCACTTTTGATTGACCCTTAGATGGTCAAATGTTTCTTTTTGCATTCATCCAATAGTTTTAGCTCTTGAAGTCGAGAGATTTTATAGTCATCATCAGTGATAAGTCTATGTAGTGATACCCTAAGTGAAGGTATCTCGACTTTGATTGGTGGGATAGCTTCAAAACCATAAACCAATGAAAATGGTGTAACCATTGTAGGTGTTCTAATGATTGTTATGTAAGCCCATAGAGCTGGATTGATTTGCAGATGTCAATCTCTTCCCGATGTATTGATTATTTTGCGTAGGGTCTTTAGGATTATTTTGTTTGAGGCTTCTCCTTGTCCATTCTCCTAAGGATAGTAGATTAAGGAGGAATGATGTGTGATATGGAATCTATCACAGAGTTCGTCAATGTCACTATTTTTTAACTGTCATCTGTTGTCTGTAATAATTAGAGATGGGATCCCATATCTGTAAATGATGTAATTGAGGATGAACATAGCTATCTGCTTTCCTGTTGCGTGGATGAGAGGTACAACTTCAACCCACTTGGTAAAATACTCAATAGTTGTTGTGATGAATTTGTGCCTGTTAGAAGATGAAGGACAGATCTGTCTCACAAGGTCAAAAACCCACCATTGAAATAGCCAGTGAGTGATAAAAAGAAGCAAGTCCTCGAGTAGGAGCGTGGATTAGATTCCCATGGAACTGCCATTTCTAATAGGTCTTAGCACATTGAACAACATATTTTTCCATGGTAGGCTAGTAATATCCAACTCTTAAGAGTTTCTTAGCCAGGGAAAGATCATTCGAGTAAGATCCACAAATACCCTCACGGACTTCTCTTAACGCTTTGTCAGTTTCCTTACACGTTCTAGACACCTAAGAAGAGTATCGTCTAGACCTCTCTTAAATAAGTCATTAGCAATTAGTAAATACCAAGATGCACTCTTATGAGGTTTTTTTTTTAAAATTCAAATAGGTCTTCAGGATTGGTTTGGTATCAAAGGTAGTGATAAATTTGGCTATATCGGGAAGTATCAAAAGCAATGATGGTGCATATAATTTGGGAATTAGGTGAGTCATAGGCAGGAAATAGGAGCTCTTCTACCAAGAAGTCATAGTGCAACTACTACTCTTCAAGTTGTATCATTGAGACTAAAGTAGCCATGGCATCTGTTGCTCTATTTTTTGCACGTGGCAACTGCTAAAAAGTGATGAACATAAAGTATTTCTTCAAATCATCAACCAAGTGTTTGTATGGCAAGAGCTTCTCATCTCTCGTTTGGTATTCATCAGTGACTTGTTGGTCACAAGTTGGGAGTTGTCGTAGACATGAAGTTCTTTGATTTTCCATTCAATAGCAAGTTTGATCCCATTAGCCAATCCTTCATATTCTGTCACATTGTGTGTGCATGGGAAGATCATTTTGTATGCCTTGTAAATTTTATAACCTTGTGGGGAGATGAACAAAACACCAATACCAACGCCTTATTGTGTAAATGAGTCATTGAAGTACATCTTCTATGGATGTTGTGTTAAATGTAGGATAAATTCATCAAGAAAATCCACCACAATAGGTCGTGTACCTTGTAATGGTGCTTCTACAAGTTGATCAGCCAATGCTTTTCCTTTGATTGCCTTCCGGTCAACATGTGATGTCAAATTCACTGGGGATCATGACCCATTTAGCTAATCATCCAGTTAAAGTTGCTTTGTTTAGCAAGTATTTGAAAGGATCTATTTTTGCTATCAGTTGTGTAGAGTAAGCCAACATATAGTGCCTGAAAATTTTAGAAGTAAACACAACTACTAGACAAGCCTTTTCAATCATTGTATAGTTGAGTTCATAAGAGACTAGTGTTTGATTGATATAATAGATAGACCTCTTGCGTCCTTAATCATCATGTTGTGCGAGAAAAGCTCCCAAAGAAGAATCAGTAACTGAAATATAAAGTAGCAAAGGCTTACCAGGAGTAGGAACCATTAATACTGGAGGATTAGCCAGGTATTATTTTATTTGTTGGAAGTGTTTTTCGCAATCCCAGTCCATTTGAATGTGACACCCTTATGCAGAGTCTTGGTGAAGGGTTGTGCCTTGTCAGCTAGCTGAGAGATAAATATTCTGATGGATTGTAGCTTTCCTTGCAACATCCTCATTTGACTGATGTTTCTTGGGGGTTCCATTTCCATTATAGCCTTGACTTTCATTGGATCCACCTAAATTCCATGTGCAAAGACTATGTATCCAAGGAGCTTACCAGAGGTGACACCGAAAGTGCACTTCTTAGGATTGAGCTTTAATTTGAAGTGTTCCATTCTGGTGAAGATTTTGTCTAAGTCAGCAAGGTGAATGTCCCTAGTGACAGATTTAACAAGTGTGTCATCCACATATTCCTCCATGTTCTTATGCATTGTATCAAGAAATATAGTCATCATGGCACGTTGATATGTCGCACTAGCATTCTTGAGTCCAAAACGCATGACATTTCAACAACAATTTCCCTACGCACAAGTAAATATTGTCTTTTCTTGATCTTCAGGTGTGATGCAGATTTGATTGTAGCCTAAGAAGCCATCCATTAAGAAATACATCTGAAATACAACAGTGGGATCTACAATCATGTGAATGTTGGGCAATGGAAAATCATCCTTAGGGCAAGCCTTGTTTAAATCCCTGAAGTCTGTGCAGATGTGAATTGACTTGTTAGCTTTAGAAATAGTCACAATGTTAGAGATTCAATCAACATAATCTATAGCTCGAATGAATGTGGATTTGAGTAATTTCTCAAGCTCATCTTTAACCAGTAATGCAATATGTGGATACATTTTTCTTAGCTTTTGTTTGACTGGTTTGATGCCATGAGGAATAAATAAATTATGCATAATGAGATTTGTATCCAATCCCGGCATATCAAAATAAGACCATGCAAAGTTTATCTTATTTTCGGTGAAGAACTAGATAAATTTCTACTTTTCTTCTTCAAGCAAGGATTGTGCCAAATGTATGATTTGGGGATCCTCAATTGAACCCAAATTTACCTATTGTGTAGGCTCGATAAGCACTGATGATCTTTCTTGAAAATATTTGGGGAGAATATCAAGTACCTCATCCGCAAGCACCTCAGAGAGCTTTTCACCATTGGATGTATCATTTATTTTTATTAGTTTAGGGTCTAACACTACTACAGAGTGGTTTCACCATCAAACTACTTGTTCTTTTTATTTTTGTTTCTTTGACTAAGATACTTGATATCCTCCACCACCATATCTTCTCTCATTGCACTGGTGGAAGAAGGGGAAGGTTCAACGACATTTAGATAATAGGCTAGTTCATGGTCAGTGTCAAAGGATATGAGTTGGAAAGATTCAAAAGGAGTCCAGTCAATTAACTCAAGGTGGATGAGGGATAAAGGTTCAGTAGGTTCAAGTGCAAAGACACTGGTATCATCCTCATCATTCATGAATATCCCCGAGAGGTCAAGAAAATTATCCTCAATAAAGTGTTGTCGATCACGAGCTATCCTAGAAGCATTAGAGTTCACAAGAGTATTACGTGAATCTAACTGAGATAGCCTATTCCTAGAACTAAGTTCCCCTTCTTGTTCTTGAATAGTCCTTTGTTCCAAAAATGTACGAACGGGAACCATCTCAATCTTAGGACCTTCCTAAATTCCATGTAGTTGTCATAGGATGAGGTCTTGTGTACCCATGGCTCTCCTGATTGGTGAAAGACAACCTGGAAGGTATGTGGATGATCTCCATAGGAGGATTGAAGGGATCTTCATCAATAGTTTGGTCTTGAGAATTTGAGCTTTCTCCTCTTTCAAAATTTGTAGCAGCATCGTATATGTGTATGACATCAACCTGAATCTCCATTGTAGCATCTAATAGTGAGTATCATTCATATTCATGTGAATTTGTTTCACTATTACGGTATTGTCTGATGTAGTCATCTAGGATTATTGTAGGAAGGAGATTCTCATCATCACTTTCTTCTATCTCAAGGGGTGTACTTTCAGCAACAGGAGCTTGTTCGATAGTAGTATAGCAGTAGAGTAGTCTAGGATAAGCATGAATCTAGGCATATCTCAGACATGAGAAATATCAACAAGTTGCCCCCAATTAGGATGAATGTGATCAGGATCAACAATATTTGCAATAGTAAGAGTTGTAGCAATAGTACCATGAGCAGTAATAGTGATGCGCTCAAGAGACTAAGTGAGATCTTCTTGATTAAGACTATTTTTTGCTAGATCCACGAGTTCCACTGGGTCATTTTCTTGAGGTACTTGAGATGGCATATATGACTCTCCTTGATAATCCGGATTGGCAGTTTGAATATGTAAGATCCTTTCGTATGTCATTGGTTGAATTTGTGCCTCTTCTTCATCATCTGAGTCCTCATATTGGTCAAAAATGAGAGTTTTGTTGGTGGGTTTGTCAAATTTACTCTCATGGTAGGCAACACTAGTCTTGTCCTTGGATTTCTGAATTCAGCATGTAGAGGTTCAAGGATACCTTTTCCTTTGTCGGGAGGACTTCTTCCATCATACCCCATCTTTTGCATAAGTTGGTAACCGACAACATATTTTTCAAGTCAAATCTCAGCATATTTGACCTCTTGTTTAGATTCTTCTCACTTGTAGAGCTATTGCAGCAGAGTGCTCTCTTCCCTTTCTAGTTCTAGGGAAACTTTAGCCTTGAGCATTCTGGTACCTTCATGTATGATAGGTGGTGTTGTGGCTGTAGGAGGGAATGAGGGAGATGGCCTAGCATAAGATCTTGGAAAAATTTGAAGAGTGTCCACTAGATATTCTCCCATACCAGTAGGTCTGACTAACATTCTTTTCCCATAATCGAATAAGATGGATTTTTTCCTTTCTTCTGTTTCTTGAGAACTTGGCCACGCTTTGTTATGAGGAACCATTCTCTCTATTTGTTTAAGATTGTTGCATGTGTATGCAGAGTCTGCAGGAATAGTAACTTCAATTTTGTTGTGAGGGAATTTAATGTATTGATGGTATGTAGAATGGACTGCTTGCATTCCATGGATCCATGGGTGACCCAGAAGTATGTTATATGCCAAAGGAAGGTCCAAGACCTGACAAATGACGTCCCACTAAATAGGACCTACCCGAATGGGCAAGACTACGATGCCTTTTCAAGAACGTTCCTCTTCATCATATATCTTGATTGTTATTTTGCGTTGAGGATGAATAGCATGTTCTAAGAAACCGAGAGCTTTAACCAAATTCAAAGTGCAGATATTCAAACCCATGCCTCCATCTATCAAAACGCGCTAAATATTATGCTTGTGTATGAGGACTTCAATGTGGATGGGTTGATTATGCGGATGGCTAACAGATTTCTCATCTTCTTCTAAAAATTTAGATAATGTGGTGAAGCGAGATGACCAACCATGGACTGAAATTTATCTATGTCTAGGTCCTTAGGTACATTAGCCACAAGAAGGGCTTGATCAAGAATCTCCCTATGAGCAGGAGAGATTTTCAACAGTTCAAGAATTGAAATCTAAGTTGACGTTCGTTGGAGTTGGTCAACTAGATTGTAATCACGGGTCATGAGAGAAGTAGTAGGTTTAGACACTTGTGTTGTCGTTGGTTTGGAAGAGGAGGAAGACTGATCAGCTCCTCATAGAGAAAATTTTCCTTGAGAACAGGTTACTACAGTAGATGACTCAGCCTGAGCCTTGCCTTTAATCTTGACAACATTGATAATATGGTCAAAAAACTCAAGCATGTGAATCACATTGTCAGTATCAGGGTATGTGTAACCAGCCTTGTTGTACTTTGCCTTAGAAGACTCCCCTTTCTCATATTTGGGAAAAGGCTCCTTGAAAGCCTTATGTTCAATATTCGTTTGTGGGGGATCAATCATAATTGTCTCATTATCGATTAGATCCTGTATAATATGTTTAAGCTTTATACAGTCATTAGTCTTGTGGCCTTTGTTGCAATGATAATCATAATAGTGGTTATCATTCCACCACTTAGGCTTTATCTTAGGATCGTAAGGTTTAGAATTGTCAGACAAAGTGACAATCTTGTTGGTTAAAAGCGTCTTCAAGGCGTTCTCAAGCGATTCTCCAAGAGGAGTAAAGTCTCTCTTAGGCCTAGGAACCCATGGCCTATCTTTGTTGGTTTGAGGTTTAGAGCTTATTTGAATGCTCTTGTTAGCTTTAATGCAGTAGACAAGTTGAAAGCTTCCTCTTTGGGTTTGGGTTTGGTAGAGGCAGTCGTTGAGGTCGTACCTACGATTTCGTCATTGATGAATCTTTGGTTTTATTCCAAAACTTGTGCTCGTCCTTGTTATGTTGGTTGTTAGAAGAGGGTTTATGCTCTTTATACTGAAGAGTGATTTTTCCCTTAAGAACAAGGACACCCTCTATGCGTATAAATGATTCAACCAATTTGTCGAACGAAGCATGTGTTTGCATTTGTAGGACTTAATTCATTTCACGAACCAAAGTGTTAATGAATATGTCAATTTTCTCAGTCTCACGAATCTATCAGGGATATCGAGCAAACATTTTCCACCATCGTTGGAGAAATGTGATGAAAGGTTCTCCCACACGCTACTTAGTGTTGCATAAATCAAGCATGGTGACAGTATGAGAGATATTGTAATAATATTATTGGATAAATTGTCAAACTAGCTTGTCAAAGGTTTTAATACCAAGGGCAAGCGAAGTGAACCAACTCATAGCTTGGCCATCGAGACTTCGAGGAAAGAGTCTCATTAGATAGGTTTTCTCATGCATAAATTACATGCTTAGGGCACAAAATTCATGCACATCATCTTGAGGATCCTTACTGCCATCATACTTGTCATATTTGGGGATCTCCACTTTGGATGGGAAAGGTGGCATGCAGAGATTTTTGTCAAAGGGGAAAGGACAAATTGATTCAAGTGAGTACTTGTTAGAGGGTTGGTCCTTATTCCTTTTTAGTTGGGAAATCTCACAACGTAGATCCTACAGTTGTTTAGTAAGGCCAGTGATAGGAGACTCTTCCTCTTTTTGCAGTAAAGCATCAACATCAAAGTGTGGTGGAAGCTTCACACCCATGGAAGCAAGATGCATGAAGTATGATCCTTACCTTGATTCATATATGTCTTGCATCACTTTGTGAAAGTGCTTATCTTCCTGCACTTTCAAATCTCTTCTTGCATGGGCTCTTCATCCTCGAAGGAATCAGAGTCATGCTTTTGCGGGCACCTGAATCAAAGTTAGCCATGTTAAGGCAATCAAATCTTCTAGTGTTAACAAAGGGTACTAACTTATAATCAAAAGCTTGATGCAAAGGTTCTTCACGAAAAGATGGCCCAGCGGTATCGTAAATGGATTTCACTTGGGAATCATCTATAGCCTTGTAAGAACGACTACGAGTTTTGACTAACATGAAAGATGAGGTTAACAAACTGATAGTAACGAGGTAACTTAAGCTTGTACCAAAATATCAAGGTAATGATAGTGATGTCTCAAGAATAAGTAGTTAATAATAAAGTGGTTGGAACAAGGTGCAAGGTACCGAGATTTGAGGACTAAATGCCCGTTGAGTAGCACTTGCGACCAAGTTGATATAGCCAAGAAAACTAAGTAGAAGGTATCAAGAGTGGGGCTTGAATGCCTCTTGAGTGGCACTTGTGACAAAGTTTGAGCAAAGGTGTAATTTTTTAAAAGGGTGCTTGAGACAAGACTAGAGCACTTCCAAGATCTTAAAGCGAAAGAAAAAAGATACCAAATCACTAATCAAATGATCAACCAATTAGGAATGCATGTTTGCGGGAGTATAATTGCTGACCAAAAGGAGCCAAGAGGACACCTAGGCAATCGAGATCTAAGAATCTAGAAACAAAATATGATTATCAATCAAACATAGGATGCACAATTTACCATTGTTTTCAAAGGTTTTGATTAACCTGGAAAAGTTTGGCTTTGGATTCACGATGAGTCTGTGTGTCCCTAAACCAAATTTGAATATTTCCAATTAAGAAAATAGTGTGATCAAACAATAGTCTCCAAATAATCCACCAATGGACAAAGCAACTTTGGGGATACAAGAAATTGTAAATTCTAGCAAAGTATAGCAATGTGTCAAATGTATCAAGTGTATGTTCACAATGGTCTTCACATGTCTTTATCACATTAAAGCACATCAAGTACACTCTACCTAAGGTTAAAAAGGAAAGTGTTCCAACCTTTGTTCATAACTTGATGCTCTTGGCCCCACAATAAAGTGGTTGAATGGTCTTTCCAAGGACTATGCAAGTTATGGATCAAATGGAAGAGAACAATGCTCGCAGCACATGTCATTTCATATTGCTACATTCAAGCTTTAGCATCCAAGGGAGCACATATTGTGAGTAATCTTGGGGTGATCTGAGTAAGTCTACTTGGATCAATCCTTGCATAGAGGAAGTCACACGGCTGAAATGGTTGGCCTCTAAATCCTTAGGTGTCTAGTGAGGGTCTCCGTTCATGACTACCCATTGTAGTTTCACAAGCAAAATTGAGGCCTATAGCACTACAATCACCCAAAAATGTATAGTATCACAAGCAAGATTGAGACCTCTCAACCCTATACAATTTAGATGTACTCCCCTTGTAGTCTTGTAAACAAGATTGAGATCAAGATGGCCCTATAAGCATCTATACAAGTCTAGTCTTGCTTAGCAAGATTGAGGCAACTAGGCCCTACACATGAAGAAACATTGGAAGTAGAAATAGCCAAGTCTTCCCTCTCTTTAGATTTAAGGAAGCTTTTAATTATAGTGGGATGGAGTTAGGTGAGTTTTCTTGTTCCCCACTTGGGTCATTCCTAAAAGATTGCTCTCTTGGTAGGCCCTCTAAAGGTTAATGCAAGAAAGTAAAATGGATAGCTAATGAAGGTCAAGATTTCTGATTTTCTATAAGGAAAAGAGCATACTCTCCTACTCCATAGCTTCTCCCAAATACATCAAGCACATATTCATTTACCCAAAATTCATTTTACAAGTAACCAATCAAGTAGGTCAAGATTTCTGATTCATCCTCTAGGACGTGAAGAGCATACTCTCCTACTACCCAACTAATCACAAAAAAATAAACCTTCTAATTAAGCTAGATGCCTAGAAAACTAAATTTATGAAAACACAATGTTGATTTGTATCTCCAAGGCAAGTTGCAAAACAAATAGCTTTAGTAGTCTCCAAATAAGTCTTTGACAAGTGTCCTACATCACAAAAGCATTAGTAGTCTTGAAATAAGAAAGTGTTGATATCTTTGACAAGCGATTTCTTTACCAAATACCCTGAAAAAAATATGTTAAAACTTGCAAAATAGAAGGGCAAGGCCAAGACAAAGTCGAATCAAGCATCAAATCCAAAAAATCTAACTATAGGACCCTAAAAAATGCTCACTATTTTTTATACGATGAAACACAGCTAGTCACCATATTATCGTATGATGAAACCTAGAAAGCCACACAATAAACTCTAGGGATTTTCTACCGTACAATGAAAGTCAACACTGCATACAATGAAATACCTTTCACCATATTATCGTATGATAATTCTCACTGTTGCATGAGATGAGATCGGGTATCGTACGATAAACTAGCTCACGGGGTACATACTTTGTCACGGTTTTGGAAAATAAATTAAAAAAAGATTGCAAGTAAAGCGGCAATTTTTTTATTATAGCCCCACGGTGGGCACTAAAAAAAGTGTGGTAAAAAATTGGTACTCAATTTGAGAAATAACCAACACTCAATAAGCCATTAGCTCAAGAATTTAGCTATAGGAGGTCACATTAAAAGAACCAACTAAATTCTCAAAAGCAACTTATTGCTTCCTAGTTGAAGCGAGTTTAATGTTTTTTTAATGCTCATTAAATTGGCATAAGGATTAGTGACTTGACTACTCCAAAATGGAAGATTCAAATGCAATGCAAATCTAGAAAGAAATTAGTATGCAAGATTTAAGCTGGAATGAGAGGATTATTTAAGTTAGAATGGATGCAAACAACTAGTATTCTAGAATGAAAATGCAAGAATCTATGCTATGAAACAACAATGCAAGAAAGCAAACTAGATTTAACAAAGCAAAATCATTCTAAGAAATCAAGTAAACTAAGAATGCAAGAGAGAAACTAAGAGCTAAGAATGCAAGAAAGAAAGATACAAAAGACTGAGATTACCAATATGCAAGATGGAACCCTTGAGCCAAGGAAGAGCTTCCTTTTAAAGGAATTGCCTCAAGAATGGAGGGTGGGGATTATGAGGTAGAAGAATGAGTGATTGAGATGGAGAGACAAAAGGAGAGTGAAAGAGATGCAAGGTTAGGTAGAGATGAGTGGTGAGGATTAAGAGGCAGAAGAGATGTTAGGTAAGATAAGACAAAATAGCAATTTTGAAAGCACAAATCCTCTTTAATTACTAATTAATCAGGATTAAATATGTACACACATATGAATGTGTTATTTCAATAAAACTGTAAGAACTTTATATTAAAAGCAATATTATAGCAATTAAATAAATCTACAAGCTCTAGAAATTAGACTATAGTATAAGTTTGATATAAGATTTTTTATTTTTTATTTAATTATGCAAAGGAGGATTTTTAGGGTTACTTTACACAATTATGTCTGTGTGTGTGAATTTTGTACCTAGCTGTAGGACACAACACTTCAGTAAAATATTAGAGGTTAGCAAAATCAAGATATATAGATAAATGAAAAGCTTAAGTTAACCAGGCGATTTAATACCTTCTAGTAGGTATGAGTATGTATTCTTAGATTGAACCAAGATCAATGACAATGCAATATCTAAACGAAGGATTTGGATGTGAAAGATGAATGCGAAATTGAGTGCAATTTAGTCTAGATTTTTGGTATTTTCTATGCAATTAGATGAAAACTTGATATCAAACTATGATTGATCTAAGAATGATATGCTAAATGATATAAATGCTCAAAAATAAATGAAAATCTCACAAATAGCCTGAATTCGCAAAAGATGGATTCTTCAATCACCAATTCACCAGAGTGATGATGCAATTTTTGTGGATTGTTTTAGAAGCGCTGAAGCCTTGTTTTTATAGAAATCCAGGGCTTTGAGGATGCATGAAGAAAGTCACAGATCACTCTTGATGAACTCAGGTTGATTTTTGAGTTATCAAGAAATCAGAGATGATTAACTCACATAATCATGCAAAATCATGCAAAAACAGTTTTTTAACTCAAATCAGAAGTTTAGATCAGCTTTGAACTCACGAAAGATGTTGAGTTCCAAAAACTCAACAACTTGCATTGATTTTATGATTTGGAGTTTAACTAGTTCTTTCAAATTTGCACATGGATAATTATGAATTAATAAATAAATAAAGTGATTTATCCTCAACTTAACTAGTTTTTGAATTTAAAATAATTGATTTGTGGGTTAATCAATTATTAAATCAAACTTTATTCAAAAACTATATTATTAAATATTGACAATTGGATTTAATTAATTAAATAAGAATTTAATCAATTAGTCGAATGATTTTTGATTTATTATCAAATTTAAATAATACAATTTAGGAATAGATTTAATTAAATCTAATTAAATAATCAAGTGACATGATTAAATCTAATTAATTAAATATAGAGAATATTCAATTAATCAAACTTTAGGATAAATTGGATTTATCGCCAAATAATATTTAATTAAAGATAATTAAGATAGATTAGGAATATTCAAGGAATAGTCCCCGATGCAGAATTTGGATAATCAATTAGGTTTTGATAAGCTAATGTTTAATGTGCCTTAGGTTAGGACTTTGATGTCGATTTCATTCAATTTGATGATGTAGGAGGTTGATAAATCTATAGCCCATTTTTGGGGTATTACATTTTGCCCGTCTTTGAATTATTGTGCAAAGTCCAGTGATTCAAAGAATAGTATGTTCTTGATGTCGAAACTGATTTGGAAGATTAACCTATTTCAAGACATAAACCGATTGAAAGATTTGAAGAAGCTGATTCAGGTTTTTGGTGACCAAGAATCGTGATGATGTTAGCTATAGCAACAATGAACCAATGATTACGAAAAAGTGTCAAAACGCCTAATTCTGAACTTTATGATTGCGAAGAAGTGAGTGACCGATTCCAGACCCGATTGTCCAAAGGAATCACATTGGTATCACATCCTGAACCCATCGGTTATGAAGAACCAAGGAAATAACACTAATGAATCAATGGTTACGAAAAGTTGATATAGTTTACAAGATAGATTAGAATACCATATTAATATGGATTTTGATGAATCTGATATGCCCCAAGCGATGATAGATCTGCCCCAAGCAATGAGGACTTTTGATGAGTCAGCAGCTAGACGTGGTTGTTGTCTTGATTACTGAGGAAAGATAGTGATTGAAAGAATGAGATTTATAGACTTGAATGATATCCAATACCATGCCCTCTTCGAGATGAAAATTGAAATCTGACAAGAAAAGTCAGCGTTGAATGGTTTAGAAGCATGTAAATGTATTTGAGAATTGGTTGTGTACGTCCGAGAACGCATTCTGCATCATTTGGAGGTCCAAAAGACCAAAGTTTGACTAGGTTTGACCATGAGTTGACCATGGTTGACCAAGTTGAAATTTTGATAGTTTGATGTAAGATAATTAGTTAAGTTGAATTCTGGATTTCTATGATGATTGAAGGTTGTTCGTGCAAGCAGTCGACCGTCCTGGGTCTGAAAATTTTAAATCACGATTTTGACATAGTAAACAATCTCAAATTTTGATTTTGATTCGAAAATGGATTCAAAATATTGAAATTAGCTAGGAGCGCAATTTTCGTGAGAAACAGAGTACTTTTGAAAATTAGGTCAAAAGCTATATAAGGGCCAAAAGGGTCATTTTCATTTCATTATTCACTTTTTGCCTTTGGAAAACCTTGTGGAGCCATCTGAGCGAGAAAATGGCCGAGATGAAGGTACTTGTCAGTTCTCACCGATTTGAGCACAGCTAGAGGCATCAGAGACCTCGACAGTATGGATATCCGATAGGTGGACCTCTGTACCCCTCTGAAAAGTTAATTTTTGCATGTCTGTAGCATGTTTAGGGCATTTTCGTACGTTTTCAATTTTTGAATTCTCGCATGCATGAAAGCTCATACGACTGTCTCTAGGGAGTCGTACGACTTTCCAACTTCATGTCATTTGTCATATGAGAACCTCCCAAGACTCGTATGAGAGGGACCCAAGTGTCGTACGACATTTCATCGGATCCCTCCTTTGTCATACAAAAAACCTTATAAAGTCGTACTACTATGCTTTGTCGTATGGTACCCTACAGAAACTCGTACGAGTTTTGGTGCCAGTCTGAAGTGTCGTATGAGAAACAATGAGCTTAAAACTCCATTTTAGGTCAAAATTTTTGAATTTATGATTCTATAGGCTGATTGCTGAGTTTTTAATGTACCTTCTGAGATAGGGAACTATTCAATTTTTGTACTTGTAGCCTGTATTTCAACCAAATTTCTGATAGGGTTCTCTGTTTCTGTGTTGTGTAGGTCATATATCCTGACATTCATGTATGCATCTCTCATCCGGCTACTCAAAGACTATGTGTTTCCTTGCCTGACCCTATGAGGGTTCACCTTATTTCCTGCGGATTTGAGTATTTGATTCGGTTACCCAAGATTAGGATAAACCATGGACTATTGACCGCTTTGATAGAGAGATTCCATTTAGAGACCCAGAATTTCCACTTGCCGATTGGGGAGATCATTGTTACACCCAAGGATATTTACCGTATACTGTGCATTCTTTTTCATGGTAGTTAGCGGCCAGAGTATGTGAGTTCGGGGAACTCAGGTTTGCTAGCTTTCAGACGGCTCTTCGGAGATGATACACAGTTGACCAGTTCCATTTCATGGGAGACTTTAGTACAGCATTATGGACAGTCTCATAGATTAGAGTGCATTATTGCCAGGATGATCGGAGGCATCATTATGTCTGACCGTCAGCAGAACAGTCTGTTGATGGGGTGGGCCCCAATGGTTGCACGTCTGATGGCGACTCCTTCTGAGTTAGCCTGGGTCTAGTGTCTATTAGCCCATATGTTCTCTGAGATGCACGAGGTAGTGTATCAGGAGAGAAAGTCTTTTGTTGCTAGGGCTTTAGTTCTCCAGATCTGGGCGTGGGAGCATATCCCAGTTTTGAGACCAGTATGTACGAGTCAGTGGCAGCCACAGGAGTCTGTTATATATGTATATGCCGGATATGTCACATAGGTTCGGATGGGTCATACATAGTACTAGAGACGATTTCTTGATGACATGACCTTTGTACAATGGAGACCTTATGTAGATATTGAGCCTTGGCCTGCTGCGAGAGAGCAGTTCAATTTCTTTTTCCAGAGCCGGGTACTAATTGGACGATCGCCTTCTACACTGGAGCAATTTATTATTACTAGGGTGTGGCGCCAGTATGGACAAGTGCAGGATGCACCGCAAGATTATGCCACTTATGCTCGGATAGTCCGTGAGATCGGGCTTGGATGGACCGTGAGGCTTTCTTATGCCTTGTGTTCACAAGAGTACAATGAGATTGTGGGCAAAGACTAGGAGTACAGACCACAGGTGGTTGATGTTGGAGTTACAGATGGTTTTATTGCATGGCTTGCTGACCACCCGATCCACAGGTTCTCTGATCCTACAAATCTTATACCGTTCATGGAGGAGGCGATGGATGTTACTGGGGTGCCGATGAGATAGGGTCCAAGACCTACACAGGTTTTGATTTTGCAGCCCACACCTCCGAGACCTAGAGCAATGGCACCTCCATAAAGACTAGCAAGATAGGTGAGGCCCCCTCGTCCCACTAATTCTACAGCAGGTAGGCCTGCAAGTTCACAAAGATGGACTAGGGGAGAGGGCGATACTTTAGGTAGTGTTGGTACGGCCGAGGAGGTTCTTGTAGTAGAGCAATGTGTAGGTGGTGGTGATCCGGATCTATTACAGGGGGACACTGATTTTGATTTAGGTGCTAAGGTGAGACATTGTAAGGCGCAGAGAGCTGAGACCACAGAGCAGCCAGCTGAGGATATAGATGTGCTAGGGGCAAATGCAAATCCGAGTGTACCACAGACTGCACAGGATGTTATTAGACGCCTCAAATTACAGGTCCGAGACCTGAAGGTACACAATGCTCGCTGGGAGGAGAGATTCTTAGAGGCAAATAGGCAACGTGCAGAGCTTCATGAGGAGGTTCGCAGATTATAGGCAGAGGTGACTCATCAGACCTCACAGGTAGCCTATTATGTTTCTGCATATTATACTATTGTCCCTGTCGCACAGAGAGTACCGACCTATTCTCAATACATGATAGCATCAGAGGGAGCGAGAGAACCCAGAGCCGAGGCAATGCCCGATGCACCACCACCTCCTCCACTAGATGCATAGGATCAGGCTGACAAGTGATCTGTCTTCTCATGCTGATATTTTTTATCTTTTTGTCCATAGATATATTGTTCTGACTTTGATAGCTCACATGAGCTCATTCTTTTGTATACTATGCCAGTAGTGCACCTTTGACTATCTCTGAGTTATATGATATATGAGATAGAGATTTTGGTTATGACTTCATTTGTACTTGTCATGTTTTGATTTATGATGATATCATGTGATGTTTATGCTATGAGTAGTGTAGAATGTATGGATTTATGCAATGCCATGACTAATTTCATATGTATGGATGTGATGCACATGTAATTGATTATGGAAAGTTGTATGTATGATTTTGCTTATGCATATGTATGTAATGTAATGCAACAGATGATTATGATATGAAATGTAAATGCAACGATACACATGATATGTTTTGTAGGTATTGATGAAGACAAGTACTCAGTCTTATGTCAAAAGGATGTCTAACCCGGGATGGTAACTGCTTGCGGATCTATGAAGAGACCATCGTGTGAGATTTCAACTTTTGTGAAACGTGAAGATGTGATTGAATAATTATTTAATCTTTGAAGTTTATTCAGTCATTGTGAGATTATGCAAACATGTAAAATGCAAACAGACATGCAGAATGAAATGCAACCTAAGACCTAGGACCTAGTCGTTGATCATGTATCG
This sequence comes from Chamaecyparis obtusa, assembly GCA_027943335.1. NCBI lineage: Eukaryota > Viridiplantae > Streptophyta > Pinopsida > Cupressales > Cupressaceae > Chamaecyparis > Chamaecyparis obtusa. Next base: position 450,191 of record BSBK01006140.1, on the reverse strand, counting down.
GTCGTTTTCATCATTGAATTTTTAGGTAACTAGATAAATCAATAAAATGCCTACTAGTGATGAAACCATAGACATATGAATATCGATTTGTATGCGCAAGAATCAATACAATGCCCACTGGCTAGACAACCATAGACATATGACTATTGATTTGGTTTTCGGAATGTCAGATTAGATATAAGCACCAAGGCATAAACGCCAGGATGACCTGAATATCATGTCCATTTTGATATAGCAAGTTGTATAAGCATCAAAACATAGATGTCGTGATGACCTGAATACACCTTGCAGTTCAAACACATCAAACAGTCAAGAGATCATTCTAAATCCAGTGTGAATTACCCATAGTGACCCTTTACCGTTCACATCCTTAGGTAAGAACGCATTTCCCAGTAGGAGAAAGAACTCACTCAAAAAGACAATAGTTAGATCAAACTTCCTTAAATTTTATGGGTATCAATGGTCGAGGTACGCATGGTCATCCAATTCGAGATGGAGGCTCTTACAGATGGACACCATTTCAATTCAGAATTTCCAAAGTTGTTAGATTTTCATATATAAGCAGAAGACAAAGAAAAGATTATGCCCCCAGTCATCACTCTCTAAATACTGTAAAGGACATCATCGAAGAGCTCGAAGGAACACAATATGCAAAAATCTCAATGTGAATCAGGAAGCATACAAGGAGATAAAAGCATGAAGCACAGATTGTTTTCAGTTTGTTGTTGATGTTTGTATTTGATTACAAAATCATTTCTGGAGAGGAGACTGACTAACTAACTCGGATGAAGCTTCAAAGGACTCTGACTAGATATGATACGTCTAAAGATGTTCTGGAGGCCATAGGATATGATATTGATAGCCCCCAAGTTTGAAACATTGATAGGATACAGATGCTTGAGCTGATTGGTGTATTGACTGACTTATTGAAACAAGGATATATATAGACTAAAGCAGACTGAAAGCTGGAAAAGACCAAGATTGCGCTGATAGATGGGGCATTTTTGAACAAGTTGCGCCCGTTTTTCGAGTTTTCACCATCTTGGTAGAGATTCTATTTTTGCTACCAAGGCGCCTGTTTCCAGGTTTTCACCAAGGCACTTTTTCTTTTTCTTTTTTTTTTTGTATTTTTCAAATTTCCAATTTGTTTGTATTTTTTAATTTTTAATTTTTTTTTTTGTGAATCAGCAAGGCGCCCATTGCTAGGTTTTCACCAAGATGTTCATTTTTTTCAGGACTTTTTCTGATTTTTTTTTTAAAAAAATTCAGGACATTTTCAAAAGCTGAATGCCTTAGGCATAAAATTTCTTCAGATGAAGAACATTGATTGGTTCTCAGAGTTGTTCTCCTTCAGTCGTTGAGAGTTGATAGGCACCAAAGCCAAAAGTAGCAGTGATAACAAAGGGACCCAGACAGTTGGGTTCAAACTTCCCCTTGCGTTCTCGATGGGATTGATTTTTAGGATTCTCTCTCAAGACTAGATCGCCAACCTGAAATTCTCTGTGTTTGACTTTCTTGTTGTAGCCTCTAGACATTCTTTTTTGATATACTCTGAGATGATCATACGCTGCTTGTTTGCGCTCATCTAGTAGTTCTAGTTCTTGCAACCTAGACACTCTGTAGTCATCATCAGTTACGAGACCATGCATTATGATTCTTAGTGATGGGATTTCAACCTCAATAGGCAATACTGCTTCAAACCCATAAACTAAAGCGAATGGTGTAGCCCTAGTGGGCGTTTTGATACTTTTTCTATAGGCCCAGAGAGCTGGATTGATCATGAGATGCCAGTCTCTTCCTATTTTATTAACTGTTCGGTGCAAGATTTTCAAGAGATTTTTATTTGAAGCCTCAACTTGTCCGTTCCCTTAAGGATGGTAGATAGATGACCAATGTTGGGTTATCTTGAATTTAGCGCAAAGATCATCTAGATCTTTGTTTTTGAATTGTCCTCTATTATCTGTGACTATGGAATGTGGGATTCCGTATCGGCATATGATGTAATTCAAAATGAACATTGATATCTATTTGCTGGTTGCTTGAGTCAAAGGGACTGCTTCTACCCATTTTGTAAAGTAATCTGTAGTTGTGATTATGTGGGTATGCCCATTTGAAGAGTGTGGATGAATGGCTCCAATGAGATCAAATGCCCATTATTGAAAAGGCCATTGTGTAGTAGAGGGAATAAGATCTCTCCTTGGTGCATGTATCAAGTTTCCATGGACTTGACATTTTTGACAGTTCTTTGCATAATTGATAGCCTCTTTTTCCATTTCAGGCCAATAGTACCCAGCCCTAATAAGTTTTCAAGCTAGTGTTAAACCATTTGAGTGTGATCCACATATGCCATCATGGACTTCTTCTAATGCGCGTTGAGCCTCATTTTGTTCTAAACATCTAAGAAGAGTACCATCTAGACTTCGTTTGTATAGATCATTGCCAATGATAGCATACCGAGATGCATTTCGGATTAGGTTTTATTTTTCATATCGATTGAAGGACTCATGGATGACTTGGTCTTGGAGATAGGCAAATAGGTTTTTGTATTGGGAAGAGTCATGACCTACAACGGTGCAAATCATTCAAGTGTCTGGGCAATCATATGCGGGGAATGACAGTGCTTCCACTAGGAACTCATAACAAAGCTCATGTTTTGGTTGCTGTAGTAGAGATGATAATGTTGCCATTGCGTCAACAGCCTTATTTTCCAATCTAGGTATTTGTTCAAAAGTGATAGCTATGAAATATTTCTTTAAATCATCCACCATCCTTTTGTAGGGAACTAGCTTTTCATCTTTGGTTTGATAAACATCATTGACTTGATGAATTACTAGTTGTGAGTCTCCATGAATATGCAACTCTGTTACCCGCCACTCAATTGCTAACTTCATGCCATTAAGAAGTGCTTCATATTCAACAATGTTGTTTGTACATGGGAACTTTAGCTTGAATGCTTTTGGTATAGAATATCCTTGAGGTGTAATAAACAAGATGCCTGCTCCAAATCCATTCTGTGTGTAGGAGCCATCAAAGAACAATTGTCACTCTCTGGAAGAAAGATTCATGATGGATGCATCTGGGAATTCCATTTGCATTGGTGTATCATCATACATAGGTGCATCAGCCAATTGGTCAGCAATAACTTGACCCTTGATAGCCTTTCTTTCAACATACTCAATGTCGAATTCACTTAAGAGCATCACCCATTTAGCTAGGCGACCTGTTAAGGGAGCTTTTCTTAGTAGGTATTTTAGATGATCAATCTTGGCTACTAAGTGTGTGGTATGAGTTAGCATATAATGTCTCAGTTTTTGTGATGTGAAGATCACAACAAGACAAGCTTTTTCAATCATTGAATAGTTTTTCTCATAGGCCACCAATGTTTGGCTGATGTAGTAGATTGCTCTTTCTTTCTTTTCATCATCATGTTGAGCTAGCAATGCCCCAGTGAGGTATCAGTAGCAGAGACATACAGGATCAGTGGCCTTCCTTGAATAGGAGGCATCAAGATTGGAGGATTTGATAAGTACTGTTTGATGTGGTTGAAATTCCTCTCACATTCTTCACTCCATGCAAATGTCACACCTTTATGTAATGTTTTTGTAAAAGGTTGTGATATATCAGCTAGTTGAGATATGAAGCGCTGGATAGATTGGACTCTCCCTTGTACAGTTCTCATTTGACTGATAGTTTTTGGGGGTTGCATCTCCATTATGGCCTTAACCTTAGCTGGATCAACCTCAATTCCTTTCTTTGATACAATATATCCTAAGAGTTTTCCAGAAACGCCAAAAGTGCATTTCTTAGGACTGAGTCTAAGACTGAATTTTTCCATTCGATCCAGTATCTTGCATAGGTCGCTTAGGTGTTCTGTTCTGATCATAGATTTAGCCAATGTGTCGTCAACATAGTCCTCCATGGTTTGATGCATCATATCATGAAAGATTGATGTCATTGCTATTTGATATGTAGCACCGGCATTCTTGAGCCCAAATGGCATGACGTTCCAACAAAAGTTTCCCCATGCACATGTGAATGTTGTTTTCTCCTGATCCTCTGGAGCAATTTTGATTTGATTATAGCCTGAGAAACCGTCCATCAAAGAATACATCTCAAAACCACGATCATGTCCACTATCATGTTAATATTAGGTAGGGGAACATCATCCTTTGGGCATGCTCTATTTACATCTCTAAAGTTTGTGCATACTCTGATTGATTTTTCGGGTTTTGAAACAGGTACAATGTTAGAGATCCACTCAGCATAGTCAATGACACGAATGAATCTGGCTTTTAATAGCTTCTCTAGCTCAGCTTTGACCAATAGTGCAACATGAGGATGCATTTTCCTTAATTTTTTCTTGACAGGTTTTACACCTGCAGCGATAGAAAGATGGTGCATTATGAGATCAAGATCCAAGCCTGGCATGTCTGAATATTTCCATGCAAAATTGATCTTCTTCTCTATCAAGAATGTTGTAAATTTTTGCTTTTCTTTTGTTGATAATGATTGAGCTACATGGATTAGTTGTGGCTCTTCTATTGTTTCCAAATTGATAGATTGAGTGGGCTCAACTAGCACTAGAGATCTGTCTTGTAAATGACTCGGTAAGACATCAAATATCTCATCCTTGGGCGCCTCAGAGAGGTTTTCACCCTCGGATACATCTTTTTTTTTAACTTTTGTAGGTTCTGAGACTGCCACAAACTGGTTTTCACCCTCAGAACTCCTTTTCTTTTTACTTTTGTTCTTTTGACGGAGATACTTGATGTCTGACTCCATCATGCTAACGCTTGGTTCGCTGATGGAAGTTGTCATGGGTTCAATGGCATCCAGATAGCAAGTGAGGGCATAGTCTGATGGGAAAGTATGAAGGACCTAGTTAGGATTTTGGGAAATTTGGTCTATTAGATCTGGATATCGGATGGTAAGTTCAGGAATAGATTGGCTAACCATGTTAATGCACATGGTATTAGTATCATTGGCAATGATCTGACTCATGAAGTCTAAGGTGAAACTATGACTCGAGATGGTCAGTTCATTAAAAGTGTCAATGACATTATTAGACTCCTCTTCGGGACTAGGGGGATCAAACTCGTAATGTTCATTACTTCGCTCTAGACTCACGTTGGGTGTGGGTGCATATTGGTGAATGACATCGACTTGTTTTTCTGTAATGAGTTCATCTTCTTCAAGAATTACTCCCCACTCATAGTCGTTGGACTCATTTTCAAATTCTGGGCTTCTAGGAAATCTGAGTACGTGGGTGAAATCTAGACGAATTCCCCAAGCTGGGTTCCCTTCGGATTCTGACTTGAATTTATACTCATGAGAGTCTGTCTCAGAATCACTAGTTTGTTCTTCTTGATTGGATTCAAGATCAATCGGTTCTGATGTGGTGACTGGTCTTTGTGTAGTTGTAGGTTCTTGTGTGTCTACAATGTTAATCCTTTTGATTGGATCATCCTTTGTTTCCAGAAGATCTTTGATTTCTTTAGGAAAATGCTCATAAGGGATAAGTTCTGAGTTGTCTGAATCACTGTCTGATTGTTCTATTTCTTCCTTCTCAAGGAGGGCTTCTGCTGGTGAGATTTGCTCTATGACATGAGAGTAGTTACCTTTGAGATAAAAGGGTTTCTTTTTAAAGCCTACGCCAACAGTATCTTTGTTTGACCTACCAGTATGTGAAATAGGTGCCATGAGACCTTTTCCTCTCACTCCTAGAGGTCCTTTACCTGGATATCCCATTTTAGCAATTAATTTATCTCCTGGGCCATATGCCTTTGAAGGGACTTTTGGTGTCTGAGAGTCACAGACTTGAACAGTTTTGGCTTGAGATTCATCTTTGTAGAGCCATGCAAGCACAACTTCATCCTCTTCATATTCTTGTTTGGGTACTTGTTCTACAACAAAGGTTCCTTTGTAATTTGCAAGAGGTTCCTTAGATATTGACTCCACCTGTTTTAAAGATTGTCCATAAGACTTTGGTGATATAGGGAGAGATGTCAAGGACAAGATTAGCTCTATAATGTATTCTCCCATACCTTTTTCTTTAATCTTGATCCCTTTTGCAACTTCTTCCATTTTTTATGTAGACGCCATGTCTGTTTGTGTAATGAAAGATTCTCTGTTATTTGGGACAAGCTTGTCCGCACCTTCTTTTAAAGTATTGCAAGTGGACGAGATATCAGCTGGAATGGTTACCTCCACTCCCTCATAAGGAAACTTGACGCATTGATGATATGTAGAAGAGATTGCTTGCATCTCATGTATCCAGGGTCTCCCTAGAAGGATGTTGTATGCCAAAGGTAAATCAAGAACCTGACATGTAATATCTCTGATGATTGGTCTTGTTCTAATTGGTAGCACAATGGTTCCTTTAAAAGACCTTTCTTGTTCGTCGTAGGCTTTGATAGTGATTTTCATCTTAGGATCAATGGCATTTTCAGATAATCCCAACTGTGTGATCAAGCTGTAAGAACAGATATTGAGGTCAGCGCCCCCATCTATCAACACACGTTTGACTCTATGGTTATGGATCAAGACCTCTATGTGTAAAGGTTGGTTATGTGGGTGACTCAAAGAATTATCATCCTCCTCTGAGAAGGAAATGTATTGCGGGGAAGTCAGATGACCAACCATACTTTGGAATCTGTCAAGATCAAGGTTGTGAGGGACCTTGGAACTGAGCAAAGCACTATCTAGAATGGCTCTTTGAGTTGGAGATATCCGAAGCAACTCAAACATTGAGATTTTAGCATTAGTATGCTGGAGTTGTTAGATAATGTTGTAAGATGTGAGTCTCGTGTCTTTAGGAGTTTTAGAGGTTTCCCTCTATTTGGAAGTAGATGATAGATTAAAAGGAACCTTGGGGACATTTGATAAATCAAATAGTCGTCCTTGCAATTTTATCTAAGTTTGGGATCGGGTAACTGCGTTCGCCGAATGATTATCTCTTCGCACAATGGTGATAACATTGCATTGTTCAAACACGCAAGGTTCAACCATGTTGATGACAGTGTTGTTACCGGGGTATGCGTAATTAACCTTAGCACCTATGTTAGGCTAAGAAGACGAATCTCCTTGACCATGTTTCAAAAATGGTTCCGTGAATTCTGTGTGGTCATTGTTACTTTTGTGATTGTCAATGAAAATATCTTCGGCATCAATCTTATCTTGTATGAGATTTTTGAGACATTGGCAGTTACTAGTCTTATGACCCTTATGTCGATGGAAATCACAGAAATCGTTCTCTCTCCACCATTTTGGTTTTGGTTCGGGATCATAGGTTCGGGGCTCAGGAAGAGTAATGATTTTGTTGGCTAATAGAGTCTTCATGGCGGACTCCAAGGATTCTTCAAGAGGAGTGAATTTTCATTTAGGATCATTAGACCAAGGTTTGTATTCTTTCATCTTTTGAGATGAGTCGAGTACCTTTTGTTCCGAAGCTTTGATGGCTTGGGTACCCATGGTTAGATTGAAGGCTGGTGCCTTAGAAGGGGTACGGATATTATCGACAAAGCCATCTGTGACGATGCCTTTGTTCTTGTTCCAGTTTTTATTCTTGTCTTTAGAACTGGATCCAGATTCGTACTTGTCCTTTTGTAATGAGATGTCTCCCTTTTTGACAAGTACTTTCTCTATTTTGATCGCATTATCCACCATCTTGTCAAAAGACATGTGATTTTGCATTTGTAGACGGTAGTTAAGATCTGGAACAAGGTTGTTGATGAATATTTCCAGTTTCTCAATTTGTGGAATAGGTCTAGCATATAGAGAGAATTTCTTTCTCCATCTTTTGAGGAATGTCAGGAATGGTTCTCCTGAATACTATTTGAGATTGCATATATCAATCATGGTGACTGGATGCTAGATGTTATAAGAGTATTGTTGGTAAAACAGTTTGATTAATTCCTCAAAAGTCTTGATTGTAGGAGGCATTCTTGAGAACCAATGGATAGGCACTCCTCCCAGAGCTCATGGGAAAAGACGCATTAAGTATGTAGGTTCGTGCATAAACTCCATAGATTGTGTACAGAATTCCCTTACATGATCTTGAGGATCAGAGTTGCCATCATATTTATCGTATTTAGGCATTTCTATTCATTTCGGGAATGGTGGCATGTACAAGTCTTTGTCAAAGGGAAAAGGACATAGAGCCTCCATAGAGAACTCCTTAGGTTCCTTTTCTTTTTCAATTTTGTTGAGCTTGGCTTGCATTGCATGCATCTATTTCATCATAGCAGTTCTAGGAGTTTCTTCCTCTTGAGTAATGATATCTTCAACATTGAAATTTGGAGGAAGTTTAGCTCCTTGATGAGCTAATTGTAGAAAATATGCCTCTCTATCTTCTTTCAAGAAATGCTTCATCATTCTTTTGAAGTTATCATCATTTTGATATTGGGCAATTTCAGAAGGTGTAGGTTCTTGATCTGCACCATGTTGAGAGTGAGCTCCTTGAGACCCATGGTTTGTCCCAGCTTGAGACATGTTGTTGTTACGAGAGTTACTTGAGACTGATTGATGTGGGGTTGTCTGGTAGCTTCTGTGAATTGACATAGGAGGCATTGGCTGATTAACTGTGTGACTTGATGCAGGAGGGGTAACGTAACCACCTTTCAAGAATAGATTGCCAAGAGCATCCTCGCCGAATTTGTTAGTGTCGTAGGATTGATGAAAGGTCTGAGCGATCACAGAAGATGTCTTTGAAGATATTTCAGGTTGTTCTCTATGTTTTCATGATGAAGCTCTTGTTTCCACCATTAACCTTAGGTAAATCAAAAGAGTGAGATGAAGACCACTGAAGATTGACGAGAATCAAGAAGATCGGGTGACGCAACCTTGTCAAGATTGTAGTTGATTGAAGATTGATTTGACGTAAATGAGGGATACTGTGCCCTGGTTGTATGGGTAGACACCCAAAAGATGGCGGACACGAGCTTGCAATACCTTAGTCAGTTTGAATTTGAAGATGAGTTTGACAAGGTTTTGACACTAGAAGAACGTGATTCAGATCGAAAGATTAGAAGGCTGGATCAAACTCTAGAGACCACTTTAGGCAAATGATTGGATTTTTCTGATTTAACTTTGCTCTGTTCCTGACACAGTGAATACTCTGATAGAATCCTGAAGTAGGCTGTAAAAACTGACTTCTTGACAATTTTGGCAAGTTCTGGACAATTTCTCAAAATTTCTCATACAAGCTCGTACGACACTGGGTAGGCTTTGGTACGACAATTTGCAAAACTCGTATGGCTGTTGATGCCAGGGTTGATTTTCATTTGATTTTGATGACAATACTCGTACGACACTATACTGGTTCCCGTATGACAATACAGGAGGTCTAAAATGACACTTGGGCAAAACTTGTACAACTTATGACTCTAGAAAGGACTTTTTGCTTCAGATTTTGATTTTTGCTTAGATTTTTGGATCAGTTTGTTTCTTCTATTTAGGTTTTGTAGATTTGTGTAATATTCAAGATTTGTTCGTTTGCAATAACCAAGTAGATAACAAGCACGTAGAACAGCAAGTGATTTCAAGCACGTCTGAAAATAATGAACAAGGGACAAAGCAACCCTGCACATGAACAATCAAGTGGCTGAATGTGCTAATCCCTAGGAGTGCTAATTGTGTATGTTCCAAAAAGTTTTTCAATGACTACACACATCCCTAGAAAATAAAAATTTGGCCTCGCTAGGGTTTTTAGTAATGGTTTGACTCTGCAACTTTTATGATCTCAAGAGGGTGAAATCCAATCCCAGTGCACTAGGGTTTTGACACAGTCCGAGAATTTAATCAATCAAGAGATGCTAGGGAGATCTGACAGCCCAACAAGAGACCACACCTGTGAAGATTTCCTCCACAAGGACATTCAATAGCGGTTGTCACTACCACGGCGAAAATGGCTATTACTGCTTGAGGTTCCATCCACGTGGTTGACCCAATTAAGGGAATGTCCACTATGGTTAACCCTCGCTAAAGGTGACTCACAAAAGATACCACAAGGAGACTAGATCAGATTCAAAGATCTGGGTTTCTGGTACTATCCAAAAGGAAGTAGAGCATAATCCCCTAACCTCTTCACCTCACTAAGACAAAGCAGACAGATTAATCTGACACGCTAAGACCGAAACTATCTCGCCAAGATCTGTGATGTCCACAACTCATGATCTATCAACCTCCCTGGAGAGAGAATGTATCAATCAAAAGCTGAAGACTACAAACCCAGTAGAACGCAAGACAATTTCAGTATCCTCCCTACCTACAAGGGGATCCTTTGTCAAGAAGAGCTTCGCATGCGTGAACAAGCGAATGAAGACCACTCTCTCGAGATCATCCACAAATAGTGTTCATAGGGCCTATTTACTATGTTCAACAGATATGCAAAAAGCAAATCTATGTTCGTTTTATAGCTCAAAATGAAGTCTGTGATATGATAGCAATAAAAGTCACACAAGCTTGACACGTGAGAGTTTTTTTTTAATCCAAATCGAAGTGTTATCAAATTGAGAAGAATACATGAATTCCTCGCAACGCGCTTAGTAGATGTTTACATGTTTTAGTAATTTTTCTTGCGCTTTCCCAATCAGAATCAGAAAGTACCAATCAAAAATAGAAGATTTCAATTGTTAAGGTTATTTGTTAGTCCAAATTTGAAAATCAAATCTGAAAAGTCGACTGAAAATATGAAACGACAATTGAACCCTAGTGTCAAAACTCGTACAACACCGGGTTACCTGTCATACGACAATTGCCAAACTCGTACGACGGTGGGTGTATGATCATACGACAATAGAGCTCCCAAACAACAATCTATCATTTTTGATACGACCCTCGATAGAATCAACTGTCGTACGACAGTGGGAACCTCCTGGTACGACTTTCTGACAAAAGTCATACGAAGAATGTACGGATAGAAAATAAAAGATCACAGTTTTAATCAGAAAACGATAAGAAATTGATAGAAACGAAATGGAAACCTGTTTCAGGGCCCCACGGTGGGCGCCAGAAATGTGTGTGTGAATTTTGTACCTAGTTGTAGGACACAACACTTCAGTAAAACATTAGAGGTTAGCAAAATCAAGATATATAGATAAATGAAAAACTTAAGCTAACTAGGCGATTTACTGCCTTCTAGTAGGTATCAGTATGTATTCTCAGATTGAACCGAGATCGGTGACAATGCAATACCTAAACGAAGGATTTGGATGTGAAAGATGAATGCAAAATTAAGTGCAATTTAGTCTTAATTTTTGGTATTTTCTATGCAATTAGTTGAAAACTTGATATGAAACTATGATTGATCTAAGAATGATATGCTAAATGATATGAATGCTCAAAAACAAATGAAAATCTCACAATAGCCTAAATTTGCAAAAGATGGATTCTTCAATCACCAATTCACCAGCGTGAGGATGCAATTTTTGTGGATTGTTTTAGAAGAGTTGAAGCATTGTTTTTATAGAAATCCAGGGCTTTGAGGATGTGTGAGGAAAGTCATAGATCACTCTTGATGAACTCAGGTTGATTTTTGAGTTATCAAGAAATTAGAGATGATTAACTCACATAATCATGCAAAATTATGCAAGAACAACTTTTTAACTCAAATCAGAAGTTTAGATGAGCTTTGAACTCAAAAATGATGTTGAGTTCCAAAAAGTCAACAACTTACATTGAATTTCTGATTTGGAGTTTAACTGGTTCTTTCAAATTTACACATGGATAATTATGAATTAATAAACAAATAAAGCAATTTAACCTCAACTTAACTGTTTTTGAATTTAAAATAATTGATTTGTGGGTTAATCAATTATTAAATCAAACTTTATTCAAAAACTATATTATTAAATATTGATAATTAGATTTAATTAATTAAATAAGAATTTAATCAATTAGTTGAATGATTTTTTATTTATTGCCAAATTTAAATAATACAATTTAGGAATAGATTTAATTAAATCTAATTAAATAATCAAGTGGCATGATTAAGTCTAATTAATCAAATATAGAGAATATTCAATTAACCAAACTTTAGGATAAATTGGATTTATCGTCAAATAATATTTAATTAAAGATAATTAAGATAGATTAGGAATATTCAAGGAATATTCCCCGATGCAGAATTTGGATAATCAATTAGGTTTTGATAAGTTGATGTTTAATGTGCCTTAGGTTAGGACTTTGATGTCAATTTTGTTCGATTTGATGATGTAGGAGGTTAATGAACCTATAGCCCATTTTGGGGGTATTACAATGTCTAGTAAATATGCCTTTGAGATTTAGGATTTTATTTGAGGCAATTTGATCAAGATTAGGGGCTTAAGTTCCGGTAAATAAATTTTAGGTGATTACATACATTACCAAAAGGACCCTACATTTAAGCTACCGTATGAAGCATGTAAGGAGTTTGCCAGTCATCTTGAATATGAGCATCACAGTGGTATTAGAGCCAAAATTATTGCCAGCTTGTGGAATGCTTATAGACATGGATTGGATTGAGTCACTGAAGAAAATCAAGAATGATTGGATTGATGGTGGATGGAAGACATACATATCTCTCAAAGAATACATAGACTTGAGGTTGAGATACTCATCGTCCAAAGGTATCGTATGAAGCATGTGAGGAGTTTGCCAATCATCTTGAATAGGATCACCACAGTGGTATTAGAGCCAAAATTCTTGCCAGCCTGTGGAATGCTTATAGACATGGATTGGGTTACGTCACTGAAGAAAATCAAGAATGATTGGATTGATGGTGGATGTAAAACATACATATCTCTTAAAGAATACATAGACTTGAGGTTGAGGTACTCATCATCTAAAGGTGATACGACCTGCAACATCAATCTCAGTCGGGTGATCGACAATAAGGTACTTAGCACCATGAGTCCTATGAAGAATGAAGTTATACCTACACTGCACCCATAGGAAGATTTGGACAAGAAAGAGTCAATAATTGTCCCTTCAAATATAATACATCCAAATCCCTAAAAGGGTGAAGATGATTTCACAAATTTTGTCAAATAAACCCTCGATGATCAACTTGATGGAAATTTGGGCTCTATTGGTGATCCTTGGAATGAGCAGACCCTACCAGTGGTTGACCAACTTCATGGAAATGCTACCTATGATTTCTTGCAAGAGAAACTACAATTGGTTGAATATGGAGTTTATCCTTATGTTGTGTAAGAGGCGTTCATGATTACAATCTCTCCATGTGAAGGGCTTCCTCATGGAAACAACAAGATCTACTTGAGCTATGAGATTCCACAAGAGATTGATGAGCATGATGGCATGAAGACTTTGGATCAGAGCATCGATGTGTTTTATGATTGGCATCTTTAGGATCCTAGTGACTTTGGATATGGCAATGTTTATATCAAAGTGCCATCTCTCGGCAAGAGCAATCAATAATCCCCAATTTACTCTAATATCGGGTAAATCAACAAGACTCCATAATCCACAACAAGTGATGATACGATGCTCAGCATCGGTCAACTCCTCAGCAAGCTCTAAAACCTAGGTAAGCCTCGGACTATGAAAGGATACGATACTGAAATGATTCTGCAAATAACAAATTAACATCAAGTCAGGGTTGGGCAAGCAGAACAGAAGGTAAATTAGACCTATGAACCTACAGAGACAGTTATCGGGTCAAACAAATAATTTCAAAAGGAAAAATGCTAAGTAAACTACCTGAAATGATCCTGAAATCAAAATGTGATTCAGCATTGCCAGGATGTGACCCCTAAATGGGATTCGATCCTAATCATACTAGATACGACCCAAAAAATACTAGACACGATCCCTAAATGGGATGTGATCCCATTTTAACAAGATGTAACACACTGCTATAATCTCTAAAATGATATCAAATTTGGATTGGATGCAACCTTGTAGGGTGTGATTCGTAATTAATAGAATACGATCTGAGATTTTCAATAAACCCAAATGTGACGGGGGATTAACAAGATGCGACCCAAGATACCAAGTGCGATCCAAAATGAAAATGCTCCTAATTTGTATGAAATAAATAAAACATTAAAAAGGAAAATATGGAAAGGTAGGTTATCGAGTACTTACTAGAGTACGATAATGTGGGGTGGTGATGTTGACAGCCAAGCTCGAAATGATGCTTCTTCATGGGGACCACCATCTTCTCTCTCAAAACTCTAAATTTACTATGGGAAGTGGTAAAAATGAATAGTAAATTTACCTTTTTGAACCTATTTCCTTAATGACCTAAGGTAGTTTCATAATACAATGGCAGATAGTTGCAGCAAGAGCTCCATATTGGGACCAAAATCAAAATATGTGCTACATTAGCAATCAAAGTAGTAAAAATAGAGTTACCGACACAAGTCAAGCTTGCATAAAATTAGTCAACTATTGTCAAAAGTACAATTGACCAGGGGTATGGTGAGCTACAATATGACAAAAATATTCACATAAGTTTATTATTAATCCGAAAGTCAACAAAACTCAAAGAAGAGGTAGAATGCAGTCAAACAAGGGTCAAATGTATTTAAAATTGCTTGAATGAGGAACAGAGGCTTACCAGAAGCTGCACAAAGTTGTTTTTCTTCTAACACATCATATTGAAAACTTGGTCAACCCTCAATTAAATTTTGTTAAATCTCATCTTTTGAAGGGTCAAACAATGTTTTATCAACACTAAATTGATTCCAATCATATTCTATTGGATTCTAAACATCTTTTGCTTGATACATATCACATTTTTATCGATTGCACACCTTAATTGATCCTTGAAATCGAGGTTTCATCAATTTCTATTTCTATTTCTCCTGAGGGGGCATAATCATACCTAAATCAATAATTTCTCTTATTAAATCCGATTGGTAATTCAGACCAAAATTGTTCTTATCCAATCAAATTTCAACACCAGGGACATGTTAGTTCTCTTCAATCAAGTTGAGACTGTTGGATAATTGACTTCATCAAGAAGCATATCAATTTGATTATCTGTCTCTAAATCAAATTACCTTACAGTTGATCAGTTTTATCGCACCAAATCAAATTGGTTGTTTTATTGTATCCAATATCATTACTTTTGGATATCTTTCTGGCATTGATCAGTTTCATTGCTTCAAATCAAATTGATTATTTGTCAACACCATGATCTTTCACATGTTCAGTTTCATAGATCCAAATCAAACTAAATATTTTGATTAGCTCTTATCGATCTTCGTCCCATCAGGCTTGGAGTCGATATGGTTGGTTCGTGCCCAATCAAGTTTAGAATCGATGGCTTAAAACTTTCAATCTTGTTGACTTTTGTTCAATATAGCTCAAAATTATCGAATCTTGAGAGGTTTCAATGCTTCATATCAAACTACTCTCTACCTCAGCATCATTTATTCTTTAAATCAATGAGTTGTTCATACATCGATTCAAAGAGGGGAAAATGTAATCACCCTGAAATGGGCTAATAGAACCAAAGGCCCTATTTTCCCTAATTCAAGACCAAGTCCATAATTATGCTAGTTTGATTATCTGATTATTGGCATAATTCATCAAATTCATTGAAATCTCTAATCAAGCATCAAATCATCATTAATTGATCAAAAATCCTATTTATTATCTTTAGCAAGAATTAATTAAATCAATCCCACTTAAATACATGGCTAAGGTAATTAATTAAAATCAAGTAATAAAAAACCCTAAAAATACATGTCACCTCTCAAGGAACAACAAGGACAAATGCAACCAATCAAAATCAATCACATGGATCACTCACATAGATCAAGGGAGAGTGAATATCGGCCCTTCATCTTGGATCAATCTCAACCGTTGGAATCATCATATTCTCTATAAAAGGAAGATTTTTAAAGCTCACCAAGGATGGATTAATTGCAATCATACTTACATAATATAGATTTTAATTCATAGCTAAGATAACACTTTCAATTGGGTAATGAATAATGGAATTCAATAGCTTAGATTCGATTCTCATGTTTAGTTAATTCTATGCATTCAAATCTCTAAATCGAGAATTGTAATTTCATTGATTAGCATCTAATTCTGAGAGTAATCAATTCATCTTAATTAGACTCTTTCTAGTTAGAGAGCAATAAGACACTCTTGTTAGTCTATTTTCTTGTAATTGGTACTGTTTGCTCATGTTATGGACTAACAAATTAATGTTCTATTGAAGTGTTGTGTTGCATCTTGCAGGTACAATATTTACACATACAGTTATTAACTCTGGGGTTGTGGGGTTCAATCGTAAATTCTAATAGAACTAATCATTGAAGTTTAATTTTTCTAGACTTTAGGAAATAAGTGGTTTTTTCTACATTCTGTTAATCCCACATGCCATGCACTAATGCCTTAGGATATGTTATTATATTTATAAAATGAAGTATCTGTTTGTATCTTCCTTGCATGCATTTCATAAATAGTGGAAATAGTGAAGCAACCTCTTTTAGCTAACAGAGATGGATATTCAGTTAGTAGTTTATTTGTTCACAGGGGTCACAGAAAAAGTAAAAGGTTTATGTTGAGCACAATGTGTATGTTGCTATATGCTCAAGTACAACTATTTTTGGGGTTCATGATGGCATGTATCTAGGTATCTAATATATTTTTTTCCCCATAGTAATACAAAGGTGTGGTCCCCTTAAATTGAGTTTAATCAATCAAAGAAATATACAATGTCTCATACCATACATCATCTTACAGGCATTTAAATTACAATCTATTTATAATACAAAAAAAATAAAGGAACGTCTTGTGGACCAAAATCTCTTTCCACCACCATGCATTTATCCTACTGCATACAAAGACGTAAACATGAACTTTTTTAGTTGAAGTTATGATTTTGATGGTCAATTATGTTTTTCTTGTGAAGTTGGATTTTCATGGTTAAAGTCTAATTCCATTTGATTTATAGCATTTTTATCACTAGTGACTTTTCTCAACTTTAGACAAAAGCATTTCAAAAATGGGATGACAATTTAAAACAAAGTAGAGTATAGACATCTTTTTCAAAAGGTATTTTGAAGCAAACTATGTAACATTTTTTGAACGGGTGACTATATGAATTGAAACAAACTAGATGCCATTAATTATAGTATAAGAAATATGTTTCTTAATTAGAAAATTTTAATAACAAAGTTTAATTCTTCTTTATTATATTTTTATTGTAGTTAATTGTAATTGTAATATAATTTTATAAGTCGATTAGTTTTATAATCTTAGTTATATTTGAATGTTTAGCAAAATATTTACGTCTGAAAGCTGGTTTATAACCATATTTAGTCACTATGCATTTTGAAAGCTAGTTTATAGCCACCAAATTCAATAGGTTAAAAATGGAAATATAATGATAATAAAATATAATATTCATTAACTATCATTAGAATGTTAAATATTTAAATATCAATTATGTCTATCATTAACCTTTTCATCATTTTTTCAGTTTTTCTAAAAATTTAAATGTCTTATTCTTAAAAATATACTCATGAAAAACATACAAATTAAATTATTAATTTTATGACAATTTAAAAAAAAACATCATGTCTAAAACATTGGGAAAAAAATATCTTCCAGCTCCTTTGCTCAACAATTTCTCTATCTATTACCACAACAAAAATGAGAAATGTGAGAAATACTCTATAAACAAAAGATTACCTTGTTTCTAAATCTGTCAAAGTTCCTTTCTACCATCTCCACCAATTAAGGGTTGTCTTCAACACAAGATATTCCATCTCTTGCCATTTTTTAAACGTTTATTCCTTCTTGTAAGATTTGGATATGAAATGACAATTTAGATGCTACAAAATGTTGTCTTCTTCTATTCTTTCTTCTCAAAATGCACAATACCCCCTGCTTCGAAAAAGAGCATGTCAATCCTCCAATTTATTATATTCCTTTCATATACAAGAAGAGGAAAATGCGTGAAGCCTTAAAATAATTTTATTATCTATTGCAGTTAGGATTCCATTGAGTTAAAAACCTCCAATTTCTATCATTTTTCTTACATTGAGATAAAGCAAAGAAATGCAGGCCCTGTCTGATCTTTCATGTGACTATAGATTTTATCGTCACACCAAAAGCACGTACTAGTGGTGGAGAGGGATCTCATCATGGATATAGTCGCTACACCAACACCCTCCCACACAATAGACTTGGATACAACTACGTACCATGTGGGATTCACACCCACTACGTACCACGCCAATAAGTCAAGCTTATGCGGATGAAGGATCTAGGGCTTGAGGGGCTCGAACCGATGACCTATGCTCTGATACCATGTAGATTTTGTCGTCACACCAAAAGCATGTACTAGTGGTGGAAATGGATCTCATCATGGATATAGTCGCTACACCAACAGTGACACACCCACAACATTTGTTAATAACCATCCATAAATATTAGTTTTTAGTAATAAAACATTGTAAGGTTTTAATTTTAAGTAACGTCATTGTATAAAAATAGTATTGTCCAGTAAATTACAATAAGATATTGCATAATGGATATAACCCATGATTTATTTACCATAAACTTGAACGCAGACATAAATAGCATGCAATGTCTCAGTAAGAAATATTTTAATATTATTGTTGAACAGTTTCATTCTATATTTTTCTCTTTTTACATTTACCTTAGTTTTAGTTTGAAATATTTTATATCTTAATATTTAATTTGAATCATGTTATATAAAAATTAAAAATTAATATAAATCTAAATTTAATTTTCATTAGTCTACTTTAACTATAATGACCCAAGTTTATTTGGGTTGCAACTATGTTTGTATTTTAGATTAGATGTTAGGTCTGATTTTGTCTCTTGCGACCATGAGCGTGTGTTTTGATTAAAACTTTGTTATTTCTTATTCCAAACCAACCCTTTTGACAAATTTAGACCACTACCCATCAACTTGAACAACAATTTATTCAAATTGAATACCTAGAAAGTAATATTTCAGGACAAGTCCTAAGACAATTAGATCATATAAAGAGCATTACCAAACACTACACTTACTTTTTGCAATTCAAATAGTACACTCAAAAACATTGAAGCATTCTACATAACTTGTGTCTTCCAAGCTTATAATGACTTGTACAACGAAACCTTATTAGCATCACAAGTTCCAAAAATATTTTATATAATTCACATGTTTTCAAATATCAAAGTCAACAATACTCAAGAACAAACCAAGCTACATGATAATATAAGTTATACCCTACCTTATGATTGTGTGAGAACCCTACTTGCAACTATATAGAAGCAAACTAGGGTTCTCTCGGCTACAAGTCAACCTATAAAAATAATCGCTATACAACCTACATTATAGTAGTACCACCCAATCTGCAGTGCCTACCCAGCAACCTCTACTCCATGCAACAATAGAGACCTATCCTATATAAGCCCAAACAAACACATTGCACACTATATGTATTATTGACAATGAAGACAATAAAAATTTCCTAAAATATTCTCTTCTATACATGCAAGGACTTGTGCTTCCTCTGTTCATACTCACACATAATTTTAGCTCCTCAACTATACACACCCTCACTCTCAACGTTATACATGACTTTGCTTCTCACATGTAGTTTCACCTGATTTTGCCACACTACCCACTCAGTCTCACAACCTTTCCTCCTTGTTAGCACTTCTGCACAAATCCTTGTAGGTGTTTTATTCTACCATGTTTTCAACCAACCTCTTCATGATTTGTTGTTAGGAATAACAGTCCACAATACAAATGAGAGGGAGGGTGAATCAGTTGTATGACATAATATTAAACTTTAAACTTTAAGCTCATCAATATCAAATCCAATGAACACAATGAATGCCAACACAATAACACAATATTTTGGTTACGGGGAAACCTTGTTAAAGTTAAAAACCTCGATGGGAATTAGCACCCACTAATGATGTACTAAGAGTATAGTAATCCTTGTTAGAAGATATAGCCCTGTTAGGAGCTTATTGAAACATTACAGTACATAGTCCTTTTTAGAGGATAGACCCTGTTAGGAGTCAAGAACAAAAGAGGGCTCACTACCCAAAGAAGGTTAAATCCACCTTCTAAACTCACTAGTTCGCAACAAGTGTATATGAAGAAATACATAATCTTTTGAACTGTTTGCCAGCAACTGTCTTTTCTTGATCAGTTCCAATGAAGTCCACCAATAATCCTCTGCTCTACACAAGTTCACAACCTCCTTATATCACATATATCACATCCATATCTTTTCCAAAGAAAAGACCTTACATTTATACCTTGTTACATTTTACCAAGATCAAGTCAGCCCATAAGGCTTTCCTAATTACAAATAATTACATAAGCCCTTGCTAAGATACACACGGTATCTAAAACAAGTTTACAATGATTACATTACAATAATTAAGGACCAACATCCTTGAATTATGCTTGCCAAACAATATACACGCTTCATTCCATGAGTCGGCTTTAGAATAAGTCATCGCCAGAGCACACGCCACAGATGATGTCACCAATCATTCTGTACCTTGCTAACCAATGAACATTCATCAGTACATCTTCCATCATCTTTCAAGATTGCAAACCTTGAATCCAATCCCTCTGAAATTTATACCAGAAACTTAGAGACTGACTGTGTCAATTCTCACTGTCACAGTCTAGTGACCAGTCTTTACCAAAATAGTTGTATCTTCCTTAATATACATCCATTATTGATGCGATCTCAGATATAAGATCACAACATCCATCTGAACTGTCATCTGACTTCGCAACATCTAAAACATTCGTACACCCACTGTACACTGTGATTACCAGTCTAGTTCCTTCATAGAAGCATATGTTGACATTAGTGACAAAACACAAATGACAACAGTATGAGTGTCTATTCAATAACATAGTGATTAAACATATTAAATGTCTCAATCACCACTCATGCATTAGCAATATCCAACAATCTCCCCCTTTGGCATTGATGTCAACATATGGGAAAATCTTATCCCAAAGTTGTATCAACCCAAAAGTTCTTCAACTGAACCATCTCCCCAATCAGTGAGGATTTTCTCATAGCAACACTCCCCCTTTGACAATAATGGCAAAGGATGCCATGGCACTTCAACTATCTTCACATATAAACTTTCTCCTACGATCACTCCCCCTGAGGAGTAGATCCCTACATCCAGTCCAGAAAAAGATAAGGCTATGAATACTTCTGGACTGATGCATCTCTGCACCATTTAGTTTTGACTAGGAGGGGCCTGAACCCCTAGCATACCTCTAAGATATTCAAAGATATCTTTCGGTAGTGGCTTTGTCAAGATGTCTACAATCTGCTCTTTTGTACGAATATATTCTAGTTTGATTTCTTTTTGTGCCACCTTCTCTCAAGAAGTGATACTTGATCGAAATATGTTTAGTTTTGGAATGCATCACTGGATTCTTTAACATGTTTACTGTACTGGTGTTGTCACAATAAATAACCACAGGCTCATAAAAAGTTATTTCAATGTCTATCAGCATTCGTTTCATCCAAATAATTTGTGTGCAATTTATAGAAGCAGCAACATACTCTGATTCAGCAGTGGATTGTGCTATACAATCTTGTTTCTTGCTTAGCCAAGAAACCAACTTTTTCCCAAGGAAAAATGCACCACCACTGGTACTTTTTCTACCATCAATATTTCCTACCCAATCAACATCAGTATAAGCATAAAGTTCAAAATTATCATTCCTGCCATACCATAAACCATAGTCTATGGTCCCTCTAAGATACCTCAGTATCCTTTTCACAGCAGCTAGATGGGTCTCTTTAGGTTCTGTCTAATATCTAGCCACAATTCTAACAGCATTAGCAATATCTGGTCTGGTATGAGTCAAATATTGTAGCCCTCTAACCATTGACCTATATAAAGTCTAAAAAACACATTTTGATTCATCATCAATTGCTAGCTTGTTTCTAGTTACCATAGGTGTTCCTACTAGTTTACAATCTTCCATTCCGAATTTCTTGAGCAATTCTTTGAGATATTTGGTTTGAGAAATGAAAATACCATTCTCATTCTGAGTTATCCGTAGTCCAAGAAAGAGTTTCATTTCACCTATCATGGACATCTCAAATTCACTTTGCATTTCTTTAGCAAACTTCTTACATAGATCATCATTACCTCCAAAGATAATGTCATCCACAAATACTTCTACTATTAGGATTCCATCTTTAGTAGTTCTCAAATACAAATTATTGTCTACATTACCTTTTCTGAATCCAAGTCCAAGTAGATACTTGTCCAACCTTGCATACCAAGTCCTAGGAGCTTGCTTCAACCCATACAGGGCTTTCTTCAATTTGCACACCATGTCTTTGTCTTCACATAGAGGAAATCCATCTGGTTGTTCTATGTATACTTCTTCTTCAAGATCTTCATTCAGAAATGTAGATTTAACATCCATCTGATACACTTTGAAGTTTTTGTGTGCAGCATAAGATAGGAATAATCTTACTGCCTCTATTCTAGCAACAGGAGCAAATATTTCTTCAAAGTCTATGCCTTCTTGCAGTGAGTATCCCTTACACACTAGTCTTGCTTTGTTTCTTACAATTGTTCCTTCTTCATCCATTTTGTTTCTAAAGACCCATTTTATTCCTATAACATTTTTATTTTTAGGTCTTCGAACCAATTCCCAAGTATTGTTTTTCTTTATTTGATCCAATTCTTCTTTCATGGCATTTATCCAAGATTCATCTTTAAAGGCTTCATCTGTATTTTTTGGCTCAACTTGAGAAATCAAACAAATTTCTTCTCTAACTTTAGATCTAGCTAGTACTTCCTGACTGGTATTGCCAATAATTTGATTTTCAGGATGGTTATTTTTTACATACCTTAGAGTTTTAGGAGTTTCAATAGTCTTGTTTGTATCATCACAAGCCTCTTTTTCATTTTCTTCCTCAACAAGTTCTTCTTCTTTGACAGTAGTAGAGGTTTCTTTCACTTCTGATAACTGACTGTTGTCATACATTCTTTCCTGTATCTGAAATTTCTCATCTATTCTTACATTGTTACTTTCAACCATCTGCCTTAATCTCAGATTGAAACATTTGTATGTTTTTCTTTTAACAGAGTAACCAAGGAAGATACCTTCATCACTTCTAGCATCAAATTTTCCTATGTCATCATCCCTCTTGATATAACATTTGCTACCAAAAATTCTGAAATATTTTACAGTAGGTGTGTGATCAAATCATAGTTCATAGGGAGTCTTACTTGTGCCATCTTTGATTTGAATTATGTTTAATGTGTACACTATTGTTCCAACAACTTCTCTCCAATGTACATGAGATACATTTCCTTCAATCAGCATTGTCCTAGCAGCATCAAGTATAGTTATGTTCCTTCGCTCTACTATCCCATTTTGTTGTGGAGTCCTAGAAGTAGATGTTTGTCTTTTTATCCCATGCTCTTCACAGTATGAATTAAATAAATCTGATGTAAACTCTCCACCTCTGTCTGATTTTAAACACTTTATTTTCAGTCCTGATTCATTCTCTACCTTTGCTTTAAACAATTTGAATTTGTCAAATACTTTTGATTTCTCTCTCAAATAAGTAACCCACATCATTCTAGAAAAATCATCAACAAAGAGTATAAAATACCTTTCACCATAGTATGATTTTGTTCTTGTAGGCCCACATAGATCTGTATGAATTAGATCCAACTTCCCTTTTAATGTAAATGTTTTGCTTTTGTGACTGCTTCTAGTTTGATTTCCCATGACACATTCTCTGCATACAGTGTTAGAAGGTTTCACAATCTTCAGTAGATCTCTTACTTCATTGGCCATACTTGCCTTCACAATGTTATCAAAATTGACATAACAAAATCTTCTATGCCATAACCAATTGTCATCTACCTTCGCAACAAAACAAGAGGCTCCAAATGGTAGCAACCATTTTTCCTTCCTTGCTTTTGATGAAGCATTTTCCATTAACAAAACTTAATTGAAAGTTTTTATTCATTGACTGTCCAACACTCAACAAGTTGTGTTTCAGTCCTTCAACAAGTAGTACATTATCTGTATTAGTCTTTCCATCCAGATTGATGGATCCTACTCCTATGATGGATTTTGGAAGATTCTCCCCAAACCTTACAACACCTCCATCATAATTTACCAATTTAACAAACTTGTTCTTATCACCAGTCATGTGATGAGAACATCCACTGTCAATTATCCATTCAGTTTTCTTGTCAAACATGAGACACTAAGGATTTTTCCTCATGAACTGGTTCATCTTAAAAGCAACAAATCCAATCTCTTCGTTATCTAAATCCTCGTCATCAGAGACTCCTTCACTAGCATAATAACATTCTTTGTCTCTTCTAATTTTTGCATAATCAAGTTTTTACTTAGGAACTCTTGTAGGACATCTAGATGCAAAATGACCTAACTTATTGCATGAAAAACATTTCAAAGGTAATTTGCCTTCAAATGTTCCCTTACCTCTTTTCTCTCTTCTAGCAATTAGTACAACAAGTTCTTCCATCTTTTCTTCTTCCATTATCTTCTCCCATTCCTCAGCATATTCACCAAGTTCTTTGCTTGTGCTCGAAAGTGCATAAACTTTCTTGTGTGTGGATGCTCTAAATGCAAATTCAACTTTAGGAGTAGCTTCTCCTTATTCCACAGCTTCAGAGGTAGTTAACTTTGCAATCAACATCTCTCTGCTAGAGTTAGGAGTCAGGGGTATAGTTTCTTGAATTGACATTGCCTTGAATTTGTAAGCAGAAGTTAGAGATCTGAGAATTTTTGCAATGACTTCATCTTCATCATAAGTACCTCCACAATTTCTTATTCCAACTACAGCTTCTGTAACCCTTTGAACATAGGCTCTAATGCTTTCATCTTCATTCATTTGCAGCTTCTCCATCTTTGTTCTCCAGTTTTGCAATTTCGCTTGTTTGGTATACTTATCTCCTTCATAAAGTGGCTCTAGTCTATTCCAAATTTCATGTGCCGAATCCAAATCTTTGATTTCAATAAACTCACCCTCAGATAGTGCGTTGATCAATGCTTCTCTTGCGACTATGTTGCATGAAAATAGCTTCTTTTCATCATCAATGACTGACCCCAAGTCATTCTCAGCCTTCAAAGTTTCCTTCTTTACAATCATCCAGTAGTTTATGCCCAAACATAGCAAATGTGTTCGCATCTATTTTTCCAACTGTTGAAGTTTTCAAGATCAAACTTAGGACTATCCTTCCTATAGAATGCCATTTTCCAAGATCACCTCAAGCTGTTAAGCTTTCTCTCTGAGGACCATAAGCTCTGATGCCAATTGTTATGAATAACAATCCACAATACAAATGAGAGGGGGGGTGAATCAGTTGTATGATAGAATATTAAACTTTAAACTTTAAGCTAATCAATATCAGATCCAATGAACACAATGAATGCCAACACAATAACACAATATTTTGGTTACAGGGAAACCTTGTTAAAGGTAAAAACCCCGGTGGGAATTAGCACCCACTAATGATGTACTGAGAGTATAGTAATCCTTGTTAGAAGATATAGCCCTGTTAGGAGCTTATTGAAACATTACAGTACATAGTCCTTATTAGAGGACAGACCCTGTTAGGAGTCAAGAACAAAAGAGGGCTCACTATCTAAGGCTCACTGCCCAAAGAAAGTTAAATCCACCTTTTGAACTCACTAGTTCGCAACAAGTGTATATGAAGAAATACACAATCTTTTGAACTGTTTTCCAACAACTGTCTTTGCTTGATCAGTTCCAATGAAGTCCACCAATAATCCTCTGCTCTACACAAGTTCACAACCTCCTTATATCACATATATCACATCCATATCTTTTCCAAAGAAAATACCTTACATTTATACCTTGTTACATTTTACCAATATCAGGTCGGCCCATAAGGCTTTCCTAATTACAAACAATTACATAAGCCCTTGCTAAGATACACACGGTATCTAAAATAAGTTTACAATGATTACATTACAATAATTAAGGACCGACATCCTTGAATTATGCTTGCCAAACAATACACACGCTTCATTCCCCGAGTCGGCTTCAAAATAAGCCATCACCATAGCACACACCACAAATGATGTCACCAATCATTCCGTACCTTGCACTGACCAATGAACATCCATCAGTACCTCTTCCATCACCCTTCAAGATCACAAACCTTGAATCCAATCCCTCTGAAATTTATACCAGAAACTCAGAGACTAACTCTGTCAATCCTCACTGTCACAGTCCAGTGACTAGTCTTTACCAAAACAGTTGTATCTTCCTTAATATGCATCCATTACTGATGCGAACTCAGATATAAGATCACAACATCCATCTGAACTGTCATCTGACTTCGCAGCATCTGAAACATCCGTACACCTGTCGTACACTGTGATTACCAGTCTAGTTCCTTCATAAAAGCATATGTTTACATCAGTGACAAAACACAAATGACAACAGTATGAGTGCCTATTCAGTAACGTAGTGATTAAACATATTAAATATCTCAATCACCACCCATGCATTAGTAATATCCAACATTTGCATCTTTGAGCTCACGACTCCTCCTTGTTTGGATCTCTCTATTGTTAATTGAGTCTCTTCTCTGAACTTCCTCTGGACTATATGTGCACCAAAACATCCACCTTATGCTAACTCCCATACATTTCTTCTCAAATCTTCCTCCCTAAATGCCTTCTTGGATTGTGTACCCACATATTCAAGCATTTAAACTCACCTAACTCCCATCTTCTTGGAGTGCTAAAATACCCTACTATTTATGTTGCTTGTACACCCAAATGTTGTTGGAGTTTATTATTATTATTCTTGAGCCACCTAACATAATTAATTACAAAACCCCATTGAAAATATTTTGGGATCTTTGTTCCCTCTTTTCCTCTGATGCTAGTTGCATTTAATCCTTATTGGCAGTGAAGAAAATGTAGGCAGGTAAATTTGAAGGGGAGCAAAAAATTTGGTGGGAGGAGAAAACAATAGACAAAAAGTGAATAATGTTGTGTGTAATCGCTAGTTTTTTTTAATTTTCAAAGAAGGGGGAATGTCAACAGCAATAGAGTTTGTGAAGAGAATAGAGGATAGAAGAGAAACAAAAGAAAAAAAAAAGGATGGTGTTTAATTTCAAGCACTTGCAAAAACTTAGAGATGTGCAGTAGTTCAAGTAATAAAAAAATTAGCAGTGTGAAAACCATCATTTTTTATGAAAATTAAATTATTTATATACAAGACAATGATTAAAATCTTATTATCACTTGTGTCGATGTAAAAAGTAGATATACCATTGCCAAAATCATTGTTCAACAAATATGAGTCAACCCTATTGTACCATGCTCAAGGTCCTTGCTTCAACCCATAACTCATGGCTTTCTTCAAATCTCCCTCAAATATGAAGTGATCATCCTCTTGCATGCACTAGGCCCTCAAAAATGATAACAAGGTATAATCAACCCCTCAATAACTCCTTCCAACTCATCGATGTTAATCTTCAAAGTACTTTTTCCCTTCCATTAATGTATGCATTTCACAACCTTTTTTCAGTCATTGTTGCCAACTACTTGACCCAAGTGTTAAATGTGTGTCATCTATCTTACATGGCTAATTACTTGGTGGCCTAAACTTGCTTATCTTTCACCATCATTTATTTTCCCAATGGACCTCTTTAATACTATAGCATCTTCTAATACTACATTTTCCAATGCTTAACTATAGCCTCCAAACAATCATCAAATCTCATTTGCCCCAAAGTAACTCAACTGCTCTTCTCCCACTCCTATGTTGCCCTTAGGTGCCTTCTTACATTTGTTGGGGCTTTTCCTTAGGCCCCTCATGCACCTCATAGCCACACAACTATTTCTATACTTTCATCACCTCATCTATAGCCAATACACCTCCACAACACATATAGACTTATAAGTCCATGCCAATAACCAACACTTCCATCACTATCTCTTAAAAATAAATTTTACAAGATTAATTAGAATTCTTCCCTTCTACAATAGCAACTCTTATATTTTAGTTTGAAATTTTAAAAAGGTGCAATTAAAGGAACTTCAAATTGTCCTACCAGATTAACATTTTTATCACTTGTCAAACATATAAAAAAATTTAATTCCCACCAATAATATTTTTATATATTTATTTACTCTATTTAATTAAATATACAAAATAATCAAATTCATAAAATCACTAAATTTTATAAATTTAAGAATTTAAATTTTAAAACATTTAAACAGAATGTCTATAACATAACTTTGCCACTAAATCAATTGAACTTCCCATACACAACAAAATTCATAAAACTCCCACTTAAAATATTCCTAGAAAATAACACTAGAAAGCAACTGTAAAGTTTTTTTAAAACCCGCCCCTGATAAAACCCTCACCGAAACCAATATCGAATGAAGGTCCTCTGCAAGAGTGCAGGCATCGCATACTACGCCAGAGATAACTAATCTTGTAAATCAAAACCTTTTCAACATTGTGTGATTATTCACTTGCATATTTTTCCTAATACCAACAAATGAAGTGCCAAAGAACAGGGAGCAACGCTGATCGGTTCAGAAAACCTACCTGTTTCAACGACTTGCTTGGACAAATTTGAGTGAAGCTTGTCCTTTTTCAACATATCTGATCATAGTGAATGAACAGTGCTCAGAATCTGCAGTCACTGGTACCTTTCCCAAATCAGTCGCAGCTCCACATGTAACCCTCTGCGCATTTCCGGCGGCACCGACTCCACAGCTAGGGTTCATAGCAGGGCAGGAACGGGCTCCATTTCTTCTGCTATTTTAGTTCAAACCCTATTTCTAAACCAATAGACTTTACAAGCGAGCTTTCAAGAAAAACGGCTGGATTATTTGTGTCGTGTTTGTTTTTCTCCTTATTCGCCAGTTTCCTTTCTCAGGCGTTGTTTTTTTCTCTCTCCTCGTTATGGAATGAAACTGCCTTCCACTACCGGCAGCGGCTAAATAGCCGAAAATTTGCACTATCTGGGAAGTTGTGCACCGATGCCATCGTGCAACCAACTGACAGAACTGGGGATGACGTGACTGCTTCTCTGTGTGCGAATGAGTCGTGTCTAATCAAACTGTATCGTTAAGAGGATACGGTAGTATTTCAAGATGAAGTATTATGTTTTTGATTTAATTTATTTTATGATTTTTATTGTATCTTATTTAATAAGATAATTTTAAAACTTTAAAAACTAATTTATTTAAATGGTCATAAATTAGTTTTTATTTTCTGTTATATGTTTTTTTAATTTGATGTTATTTTTGAGATAATTTTAAAGTTTTAAATTTTAAACTTTAAAAATGAATTTATTTAAATGATATTAATTTTGTATTATGTTAAGATAATTTTAAAGTTTAAAAATTTAATAAAAGATTTAAAAAAATTATTAATTTATTTTACATATTTATATATTTTTAACAATATTTATACATATAATTAATTGATTGTTTAATATATGACTAGATTACTATTTTTTAATTCAACTTTATTGTTATACTTTTTCTAAATCTTTCATGATGGATGGCCATTCTAAACGTTGATGAAATAATCAAATTGAGAAGCATCATCAATAATTAACTATCCATTGCGGAAATATGATATCTTTGAAAAACCAACATATCAATATATTCAATTATAAGTATTTGAATCATGGTTATTTACAATTTTTAAAATAGTTTTAATTTAGTTTCTAATGCAACACATCTATTTGTCATTTTAATAACTAAGTCATTCATATATCTATTAGTACTTATGAATACATTTATTACTCTTATAAGCCTTAAATTATTATTATTATTATTATTCATTATTAGTAATTTATGCATAAGCATTTATGATATTAAACAATAGTTATTATTGGCAATTTTAAAATAGTTTAACCTTAGTTTCTAATCCAACACATCTATCTGTCATTTTAATAACTAAGTCATTCATATATCAAACAACAACTTATCTAAATTAGTTATATATCAAACAATAATATAACTATATATAACATCACTTTCATTTTATAAAAATATTCTATATAATTTTAAATAAAAATTAATTTCATTTAATACATTATAATTTTTATTAATATTAAATGCATTAAACATGATTTAATTATATATATAAACCTTAAAAAAATTAAATATAAACATGCAAACATAATGATATATTGACATCAAAATAGTAAAAAAATTCTAATAAAATTTTAAAATTTTAAAATATATAATATAATTATCTATATATTATTATTAAAATACTAAATAGTAATTTTTTTAAAAATATACCTAAAAATGTAAATATGTAAAATAAAATAGTAAATTTATTTTATTATCTTTTATTAAAATTTTAAACTAACATAAAAAATTATTTAAATTAATTAATTTTTAAAATTTTAAATTTTAAATTTTAAAATTATCTCATAAAATAAAATAGTAATTTTTATAATCTTTTATTAAATTTTTAAACTTCAAAATTATCTTAACATAAAAAATAAAAATAAAATCATTTAAATAAATTAATTTTTAAAATTTAAAATTTAAAACTTTAAAATTATCTCATAAAATAACATAGAAATTAAAAAACATAAAACAGAAAATAAAAACTAATTTATGACCATTTAAATAAATTAGTTTTTAAAGTTTTAAAATTATGTCATTAAATAACATAAAATAAATTAAATAAAAAATATAATACTTTTCCTTAAAATACTTTTCCTCTTAACGAATCAGTTTGATTGGACATGCAGGTAGAGAAGCAGTCACATCATCCCCAGTACTGTCAGTTGGTCGCACGATGGCATCGGTGCACAACTTACCAAGCAGTGCAAATTTTTGGCTATTTAGCTGTTGCCTCCACTACCCCTTAGTTACCTCCTTTTTTAAAGGGTTTTCCAGGACTCCGGAGTTAATTGGATGGTACAGATTTCATGCTGCTCAGGAACGCGTACGGCTTTCAATTTGAGTTCCATTTCAGCATGTTGCCAGGTTAATATCCTAAGGCCTCGTTTGTTTGTAGAATTGGAATTTGAGTCAAAATCTAATTATCTCAAAATCAGGATTTGAAATTCTAGTTTTGTATATTCGAAAGATAATTTGGACCATTTGGTTGACCTGGAAGATGGAAAGTAGTGCTTTGTCTATTCCTTCACGCTCATGTCCAAATTTCTTCTGCATTCCTCATGTAGATAAACCAAAGCT
Organism: Chamaecyparis obtusa; assembly: GCA_027943335.1. Classification (NCBI taxonomy): domain Eukaryota; kingdom Viridiplantae; phylum Streptophyta; class Pinopsida; order Cupressales; family Cupressaceae; genus Chamaecyparis; species Chamaecyparis obtusa. Next base: position 418,978 of record BSBK01006140.1, on the reverse strand, counting down.
CGTGCAGTGCCTAAGGTGATCTCTAATCATGTCTTCCACTCACACAGCTTTGGTAACCCTCCAAATAAAACTAAATTGAGAGATCCACTATTACCCAGTATTCCACACCTTCTGCGAAGAAACAATACAAGGAAAACTAACACAAGAATGAAAACAGCACCAGTGGGAACTGAAATTGAGAGGAGTACAATAACTTCAATTCTTCCTCCACTAGATATCAATTTTTCCAACTCAGAAGCAGCCATACGAAGGAAGACGGGTGGGCTGTCTGATGTATCGAGAATATTGAACAAATCCCCAAACCACATTCTACAAACTGGAGAAGTAGAATTAGCAAGATCATAGGTTGTGCAAGAGCAATTTTCAAGACATGTAGCTCTGCATGTTTGTAAAGTTGTGTGTTGAGAATATAAAATAGCATCTTCCTCGGCTAAGGTTATGTCACTCTGCAGAAAACCATCGGTGGTGCAGTGGAGAGTTTGCAAAACCCAATTTTATTTTTGAATTCCACCTCTCTGGTGGGAAGATAATGCTGCCCGTTTTAGGGCCAAAACCTGATTTTGAACCCTAAACCTCGAATTGCATTTTACTCTCCCAAATGGAAGATTTGCTGAAAATCAAGAAGTGTTGCCATCAATTCTGCTCCAATTCCCACAAACAAATGTTGCCTAATGGAGATGGTTCAAAATTTCCTATCTATGTTCATAAGTTTTTCTAAGATTTCTCTGTAATTTTCTTTCTACTTCAATAAATTTAAATTGTTTATAAGAGAATAACAGGAATCCAAATTTCAAACAGTTAGCCTTCCATTTGATAAAATGTCTGTCTAATCCCATGGCTTCGATACCCGTAGGGTCATAAAATAGAAAAGCTAAAGAAAGTGAAGGTATTGAAAACTTTCGTGTAATTGATGAACAAAATTTGGAAGCCATTGGCGTTTATGGGAGGCTTTATGATGGAATATTGCAGTGATAAAATGAATGAAATTTTTATTCAAGGGCTTCTTTACATTTCCTCACACAAAGTTAATTTTGTGGAAGAAGATGAAAAGTTAATTTTGTGGAAGAAGATGAAAAAGATGGCTGGTTTATTCTGGACCCGGCTCCTCAGCCCACTGATTGTACAGGATAAAAAAGATGATGAGAATCCTCCCCCTTAGTTGGCACTCCTTTGTGTTAGGAATAGTCCCAAGAGATAACTGAGAGGGGGGGTGAATCAGTTATCTACAAGATTCAATTATTTATCCAATTAAGTATACTTAAACATAAAGCATATACACAATGAAAGAACACATGAACACAACACCAATATTTTGGTTACGGAGAAACCCAAATAGGTAAAAACCCTGGTGGGACTTGATACCCACTAATATTTTGTACTAGTGTATAATGATCTTTATTAGAAGATCCTTAACCCTGTTAGAAGTTGCTTTACAATATATTAAGTATAGTAGACCTAGTCAAGGGTCAGACCCTGTTAGGAGTCTTTTACAATTGTCCTTGTTAGGGGAGAGGATGCACTATTTGAGAGCTCACTACACTCAAAGAGGCAAAAGCTACAACCTTATGAATAACAGATACACACTATATCTAGATCTTGGTGAACTGCGCTTTGACCTGCTGTCTGGAATAATTCCAATGTATAGCACAAATGCTTTACTTGGTCACATAGACCTTCCCCTGATGGTTCTACACTTCACACTCTCTTCTCTACTCTTCTTAATCAACCATTAACCACACTCCAACAATCACAAATGACTGCCTATAAATATCTTTCCTCTAAATGATATGATCAAGTCGGCTTGTTAGAACCACCTTGAAATCATATTAGAGAAACCATAACAAACTTATATAAACATCCTGTCGGCTATACTATGCACGCAACACATTTTGGGACCTGTCCAATAAGATAATTGTAGACACACTCTACACACTATCGGCTCTACCAAAATAACTAGATATTTCTCCTCAAGCTGAATTACTTCATGTGCTCTTAACCAAACATCAATAACTCTTCTCTAAGCTTAACTCCAAGGGCACATACCCAAAAGATAGGTGCAACTCAAGAACCAATAAAATCTCTGTCGGCTCTTCTAAATAAACACAAGAAACTGCTACTGGCGGATAACAAATGTATAACTTCACTTCTACTAGATATTAGACTATGCGTCCATAACTGACACATCACTAACATGTCTTCAACATATATCCAAGAGCGCAAGGCTCCATGATAACTATACGGATAACCATACACAAAACACTGTCTATTACTCTGTCAAGAACACTACTGACACAAGTTGCTATCTAACTATTTGTACTAATAGTTAACCTTTGTGCCCATGATATCATGCTGATATCATGTCCATGCTACTAAAAGCTTACTGCATAATACTTCCACGCATGCTACTTTCCATATGTTGTCATCAATGACAAACATACAGTCAGTATTGGCCTACTGGCAAATCTCTAACAATCTCCCCCTTGGCATTGATGGCAACATATGGAATGAAAAACCACCACCAACCCAAATGAACATTTCTTTTATAACATTCTCCATTTCCTCAACTGAACTGCTATCATAATTGAATACTGCTCCCCCTTAGTATATTACTCCTTTTTACTTATGTTTTTCATGACTCTATATTACTCCCCCTTTGACATCAATGGCAAAGGGTGTCATTCATTTTAAGCATTGGTACTACTCCTGAGGTAGAGTAGTCAACCTTCCATCAGTCCTTGAGGACTGATGCCTTTCCTTCTTTCTTCTAAGTAGAATCAAGGAAGGGAATTACTCCCAACTTCTCCTTGAGATACTCAAAAGTATCTTTTGGCAAGGGCTTTGTGAATATGTCTGCCAACTGATCTTTAGTACTCACATAGTCCAACTTGACTTCTTTCTCTACCACTTTCTCTCTCAGGAAGTGATACTTGATCTCAATGTACTTTGTCTTTGCATGCATCATAGGGTTCTTCGACATATTGATAGTGCTAGTGTTATCACAGTGAATAACAATAGGATAATCAATCTGAATTCCAAAATCCTTTATCATCTGCTTGATCTAAACAATTGTAGAACAATTCAAGGCTGATGCAACATATTCTACTTTTATTGTTGACTGAGAAATACAATTTTGTTTCTTGCTTGTCCAAGTGACAAGTCTATCACCAAGAAACACTGCTCCACCTAATGTACTTTTTCTATCATCAACGCATCATGCCCAATCTGCATCTGTGTACACATGAAGCTCAACATTTTCTGAATTAGGATACCATAGACCATAGTCTATAATGCCTTGCAAATATCTGAATATCCTTTTTACTACCATGAGGTGACTTTGTTTAGGCTCTACTACAAATCTTCCAACTACGCCAACTGCATTGGAAATATCAAGTCTAGTCTGAGTAAGATAAATAAGTTTTCCAATCATAGACTTGTACAAAGTGATATCTACTACTGGTGAGTCATCTTCTTTTGTAAGCTTGCATCTAGTAATCATAGGAGTCTCTACTGGCTTGCAACCATCCATCCTAAATTTCTTTAATATTTCCTTCACATACTTGGACTGATTTATGAAAATACCTTTCTCTAACTTCTGCACATTTAATCCTAAAAAGTACTTAATAGGACCAATCATACTCATCTTGAATTCATTTAGCATCTCCTTAGCAAATTCAGCACTAAGTTTGTCATTACCTCCAAAGATAATGTCATCAACAAATATAGCTACAAGTAGTAAACCTTCATATGTCTCTCTAATGAATAGATTATAGTCTGTTGCTCCTTTCTTGAATCCAATCTTTGTTAGATATCTATCTAGTCTCTCATACCATGCTCTAGGGGCTTGCTTAAGTCCATAGAGGGCCTTCTTCAATATACATACCATATTAGGTCTGTCTGATAAGGTGAATCCTTCTGGCTACTCAATGGATGCTTCTTCTTTCAAATCTCCATTTAGGAATGCTGACTTGACATCTATCTGATAAACTTTAAAGTTTTCGACTATAGCATAAGCTAGAAACAACTTAATAGCTTCTAATATGCTCACAGGTGCAAATGTGTATGAATAATCAATGCCTTCTCTTAGTGCATATCCTTTACATACTAATATTACTTTGTTTCTTACTACTGTACCATCTTCATTCATCTTGTTTCTAAATATCCACTTTGTTCCAATCACATTCTTATCACTAGGTCTTGGGACTAGTTCCCAAGTCTCATTCTTAATAATCTAATCAAGTTCTTCTTTCATAGCATCATGCCAATATGAATCATTACAAGCATCTTCAACACTTAAAGGTTCAATCTGAGATAGTAAACATACCGCTTCATTGTTAGCTGAGTTCTTTGCTTGTGATCTGGTTAAGACTTTGCCGCTCTGATCTCCAATGATGTCTTTCGTAGAATGGTTTCTAGATGTAAACCTTGGAACCTTAGTTGATGCTGACTCATCAGCCTTAGGAGTTTCTTCTTCACTTGTCTCAGGGTCATTGAATAACACATCAATTTTGTCAAACATTTCTTCAATAACTGTATCACTAGTGGAGGGTCTAGATTCTTCTTCAATCATGGGTGAATAATCATGATATCTTTCTTGAACCATGAACTTGTCATCAATCTTAACATGAGAACTTTCAATGATCTTTTTCAATCTTAAATTGAAACATCTATAAGTTTTACTTTTAGTAGAGTAACCAAGGAAAATACCTTCATCGCTTCTTGCATCAAACTTTCCTACTACTTCATCCCTCTTGATGTAGCACTTGCTTCCAAAGATTCTAAAATATTTTATTGTGGGAACATTACCAAACCAAAGCTCATATGGTTTTTTTTCAGCGCCAGGCCTTAATTGAATTCTATTGATGGTGTAGACTGTTGTATTGACCGCATCTCTCCAATAGGTGTGTGCAACTTTTCCTTCTATCATGATGGTGCATGCTGTATCAAGGATGATCATATTCCTTCTCTCTACAATTCCATTTTGCTGAGGGGTTTTAGATGCACTTAACTATCTCTTTATGCCATGTTCTTTGTAGTACTCATAGAATCTGTCAGAGGTGAATTCTCCTCCTCTATCTGATCTCAAACATTTTATCTTTAGTCCAGATTCATTCTCAACCTTAGCTTTGAATATTTTGAACTTCTCAAATGCTTCTGACTTATCTTTCAAGAATGCAACCCACATCATCCTAGTATAATCATCAACAAGCAAAATGAAATACCTTTCACCATAATATGATCTTGTTTGAGTTAGACCACATAGGTCAGTATGAATTAGATCCAACTTGTTCTATGTTGAATTGTGCTTGCTCCTGAATGAATTTCTCACATGCTTTCCCATCACATATTCCCTACATATAGTATCAACTGGATTTTCTATGCTAGGTAGATCTCTTACTACCTTTACATTGCTTATCTTTACTATGTTATCAAAATTGATATGACATAGTCTTTTATGCCACAACCAATTATCATCAACTTTAGCATCAAAACAACTTACTTTTGAATTGAGTTGAAAAACATTACCTCTTATCTTTGAGCCTGATGCAATCATAACACCATCCTTGTTGTTAATGATGCATTTGTCATCTTTAAACTCCAATTGATAGCCTTTTCTAAGTAACTGTCCAATAATGAGAAGGTTATGTTTGAAACCATCAACATAGAGAACATCATCAGTATTGTTCTTTCCATCCAAGGTGATGGCTCCTCTACCAACTGTGGGTTTAGGAGTGTTGTCTCCAAATCTAACCATGCCACCATTGTATTTGTCCAGATGAAAAAATATACCTTTATCACCTGTCATGTGATGTGAACAACCACCATCTATAATCCAGTCTGTCCTTATATCTGCTTGGGAACTCAATGCTAGCTCTTGATTCACTGTCTCATCTTTATGATTTTTCTTATTATTCATTTTGTCTACAATAGCAATTAATCCAATTTCTTCTTCACCTGATTCATCATTTGAAACTCCATCTCCAACATAGTAACATTCCTTAGAGTACTTAGGCTTATAATCCTTTTTGAACTTTCTAGCTCTAGTAGGACACTTAGATGCAAAGTGACTGATCTTATTACATGAAAAGCACTTGAATGGAAATTGACCTTCATATTTTCATTTTCCTTTCTTTTCTCTTTTAGCAATCATAGCAATAAAATAATCTAAAGTTTTCTCATCATCATCATCATCAAAATTACCAGAAGTGTTTGCAGATTTCTTACCATGAATTGTTGCCTTGAAGGCTGTCTCACTTTTAGGTTTTGTCTTCAATCTTGAAATCTCAAAAGCTAAGATTTTGTTGATCAAGGTCTCTCTCTTGAAATTAGATGTAAGTTGCATAGTCTCATCAAGGATGTTGATTTTGTTTTCATGTTCTGGAGTGAGAGAAGTCATCAACTTGTCCATGATGTCTTCCTCTGAGATCTCTTCACCATTATTCTTGATTCCAACAACTACTTCATTAATCCTTTGATTATAAGCTCTGATGTTTTCTTTAGGCAACATCTCTAATGCATTGTATCTTTTCTTCCATGTTTTTCTATGCGCATCCTTTGCTTGTTTGTCACCTTCAAACATGTCTTCTAGGTGTTTCCATATCTTATGGGCGATGTCTACTTTCTTTATCTCTAAAAATTCACTATTAGATAGGACGTTGATAAGGGCTTCTTTAGCTATAGCATTCTGATGAAATAATTCCTTTTCCCTATCAGTAGCATCATCCTTTCCAAGATCTTCTAAGGTAGGAATCTTGGCTGCTTGGATAGTTACATCAAAAACTTCAAAACCAATGCACTGCAAATGAGTCACCATCCTGTTCTTCCAATCAAGATAATTCTCTCTATCGAACTTAGGAATTTCTTTCCTAAAGTATGCCATCTGATCAACCTCAAGCTATTAAACTTTCTCTCTGAGGCACTTGGCTCTAATACCAATTGTTAGGAATAGTCCCAAGAGATAACTTAGAGGGGGGGTGAATCAATTATCTACAAGATTCAATTCTTTATCCAATTAAGTATACTTAAACATAAAGCATATACACAATGAAAGAACACATGAAAACAACACCAATGTTTTGGTTACGGGGAAACCCAAATAGGTAAAAACCTCAGTGGGACTTGATACCCACTAATATTCTGTACTAGTGTATAATGATCCTTGTTAGAAGATCCTTAACCCTGTTAGGAGTTTCTTTACAATATATTAAGTGCAATAGACTTGGTCAAGGGTTGGACCCTATTAGGAGTCTTTTACAATTGTCCCTGTTAGGGGAGAGGATGCACTATCTGAGAGCTCACTGCTCAAAGGGGCGAAGGCTACAACCTTATGAATAACAGATACACACTATATCTAGATCTTGGTGAGCTGCGCTTTGACCTACTGTCTCGATCAATTCCAATGTATATCACAAATACTTTACTTGGTCACATAGACCTTCTTCTGATGGTTCTACACTTCACACTCTCTGCTCTGCTCTTCTTAATCAACCATTAACCACACTCCAACAATCACAAATGACTACCTATAAATATCTTTCCTCTAAATGATATGATCAAGTTGGCCTATTAGAACCACCTTGAAATCATATTAGAGAAACAATAACAAACTTATATAAACATATTGTCAGCTTTACTATGCATGCAACACATTCTGGGACCTGTCCAATAAGATAATTGTAGACGCACGCTACACACTGTCGGCTCTACCAAAATAATTGGATCTTTCTCCTCAAGTTGAATTACTTCATGTGCTCTTAACCAAACATCAATAACTCTTCTCTAAGCTTAACTCGAAGGGTGCATACCCAAAAGATAGGCACAACTCAAGAACCCATAAAATCTCTGTCGGCTCTTCTGAATAAACACAAGAAACTGCTACTAGTGGATAACAACTATATAATTTCACTTCTACTAGATATCAGACTATGCATCCATAACTAAAACATCACTAACATGTCCTCAACATATATCCAAGAGAGCAAGGCTCCATGATAACTGTACGGACAACCATACATAGAACACTGCTTGTTACTTTGTTAGGAACATTGCTGACACAAGCTGCTATATAACTGTCTGTACTAACAATTAACCTCTGTGCCCATGATATCATGTCCATGCTACATATACTGAAAGCTTACTGCATAAGACTTCCATGCATGCTACTTTCCATATGTTTTCATCAATGACAAACATATAGTGAGTACTGGCCTGCTAGCAAATCTCCAACACTTTGGTCATTTGGGGTGGTTTCCTTCTTATTTTTTGTGAATATATACTTTATATTATAAATTAATAGAAAGGGCACTATTTATCCAAAAAAATAAATTATTTTTTGTTTTATATTTATTAGAATAAAATTTAAATGTAAATTTAATTAGCTAATAGGCTTTATATTGTGGGTTTTCCCTCAACATTTTGTTGAAAAACTTTTCTCACATTTTAATTAAAAACAACCTCGCAATTGCTTTGTTTTATTTCTCAGAATTGTTCTCTTTTATCTATGTCATGATGTGGCTACTTCCTCTATTTTATTCTTTCTCTGAACTACATATCAAGTAAAAAAAATACCTCAAACCTCATGATTGCTCTATTTTATTTTTTATCTAATCTCTACTCATTGGGTGAAAAAACCCATTACTCTATTTTATTTATGTTTTATTTTTGTTCTGATCTTCTTATCAGACAAAAAAACCCTTCATGATTTTTTTGTTTTATTTCTTTCATGATGTGGCAGATTGCTCTATTTTATTCTTGTCCTAATCCACTCACAAACCACAACATTTGTGTTGCAAATATCACAAGAGTTTTAATCTTCTGTGCAAAAAAACTAGAGATGTATCTCTCGACACCTTCAATTGCCTCCTATAAATACTACACACAAATTATTTCAAAGCACCAGAGATTAGAGAAGGCTCACATACTGACAAGTATGGAATTGTTATTTGTTGTGGATTTGTTCATGTTGGAGTATGTTTTGGTGTTTAGCATGGATTTCTATTAAAGGGAAAGTTTTCAGTCATTTGACATGAATTTTTCTTTCTTAGATTCATTTTTGTTTCTAGTATTTTTTTTCTATTAACCATAATATATTAAACATGGAAAATTGAGAGTTTACAATAGTATAAGCTTTAAAAAATTTACATCATCCCATATATAGGGTGGGATACAAAATCATGAAACCATCCTTGCATCAAAAAAACCTTTAATGTATCAAATATTCAAGATACGATGAGTCAGCTCTATCTGGGAAACCAGACAGTCCATGGCCATTGGTGGTCTGCCCATTTGAGATGGAGGTCACCCTAGGTGATGATATTGAAAGAGTTAGAGAAGTAGGCCTCCTAAGGAAGTGGAGGAAACTCTAACATAGGTGGGACATATAATAAATCAACCCTGGAAGGTTGACTGGTATCAACTGCAGTCTGCTCCTGTATACCTTGATTTGACCCTATCGACTCACTATTGCTAGTCACCTACTCAACAGCCATGGAGTCTCTAGTTGGGGTGTTCCCCTGCCCAAATCCTTCTCCATCCTTATCTCCTTACACATCTCCACCTCATTATCATTATGTTTCTTTGCCTCCTCCTTCTGGTATTTAATCTATTGTAGCATCTGCCCAATAGTGACATCAAAGTTGAAATCCACATCTTCTCTGGTGGTCATATTACATTTGACCTGTTCTCTATCTATAAGTTCCCTAACCTCTCTAATGACTCTCAAGGCTTGATGTTCTTTCACCTGCATGACCATGGTAACCTGCATGGAAACATTAAGAATAATGAGCCTCCGTAGAGACTCTGTGAGAGTTCTACTCTTTCTATTGAAGATATCATCATTCCTAAATTTCCAAATATGCCAAAGAATGTGAAAAGAAAGAGAAGCCTAGAAAGGTTGCAACTTTTGTTCAGTCCCAACATGGATCCAAAAAGGATATTCAAAATCTCAAAGTTACTATTAAGTTTCAATCCAAAGAGGTTCCAAACGACAGAGGCAAAATGACAATCAAAGAAAATATGGAGGATAGTTTCTGGTTCAGAGCAGTAGGAATAGTTGTTTGGTGCACCAAAAGGTTTCTTAATAGGTAGCCCATGTAGAAGATAGCGCCACATAAAATAGAGCACTTTAGGTTTAGCAGGGGTGTGCCATAATTTTCCAAGGAATTTGCTCCATGCATTGGGGTCTAGGTTCATGTTCCATTTAGTATTAAGGTGATCATAGATAGAATTTGTGTTTGCAAGTAATCTATACACCGCTTTGGCTTTAGTATTACACAACGGGGTGCCATCTATCCACTTGATAAGACTCATCTTGTCAGATTCAACAATAGTGTCTCTAGGAAGATTGAGAGTTAAGCATGCATCCCTAATAGTAGTGTATGTCCTCCATTGGGAGAGAGGTAGGTCATATCTAGAAACAAGTTCATCCCAGGGTAACAGGTTCTCATTCTCAATGATATCTAAAAAGTAACTAATTCCAACTGGATTCCATTTCTTTGTCAAGCATCCTTGCAGCTGAGCCAATGGTTTATCTCCTTTGTATAGGTTCCACCAGATGGACCTTTCTCCACACACATTCTAATTCTGATCAAGTAGGTCAATCCCTATTACACATGACCTTAGCTCCTCCTAACCCTTCCAAATAGATTGAAAGACATCAAATCCTATCACTACCACCCTAAACTTCCTTGACATGAGGTCAATGAGTGGTAGATTCTTCCAATGCTTAGCTTGGATAGGTGCACCCTTGCTAATGTTGTATCTCACTAGGATCTTCCAAGGTTCATTACCTTGAGAGGCTTTGGCTACCCACTTAATCACAAGAGAAATACCCTGCCATCTGAGATCTTTTAGTCCTAGACCTCCTTGCTTAGTAGTCCTTGTGCACCAGTCCCACCTAACAACATGGGCTTTCTTATTTCCTTTGTCATCTTACCACAAATAGTCTCTGATGGCTTTGTGAAGGTAGTTGATCTAGCCTTGATCAAAGAGCCAAGCTGAGGAGTAGTAAATAGGGTATGTAGCTAGAATCTTTTGGCAAACTTGGAGTAAACCTACCAATGAGAGGAATTTGTTATTCCATTTTTTCAATTTCCCTTCTATCTTATTCTTCACCCAAATCCACATATTTTTGAGGTTAGGTTTGACAAAGAATGGAATGCCTAAAAATCTAACTTGATGAAGAGGACCTCCCCAAGAAAATCCAAATTGGTTACATCATTCAGGAGGATAGTCATCCCAACCAAGAAGTGTTGATTTAGGGATGGACACCTTGCTGCCAGAGGCCAAATAGAAGATGTCTAACTTGTCCATGAGGCATTTGAAGTTGGTTTCACTCATCTCAACTATGAGGGATGTGTCATCTATGAACTAAACATTAATGAGTTCCTCATCATTAGGTAATAGGACTCCCCTTATGTTTGGAGAAATGGAGTCATCTCTAAGAATGTAGAATAAGGAGTTTGATGCAATAACAAATAGGGTTGGAGCCGGTGGGAAACCTTGCCTTATAGACCTAGTTAATGGAAATGGATCAGACCTAATTCCATTCACCTCTACTACTACAGTAGCCCCCTTCATTAAAGTTAAAAACATGCTGTTGAATTCTTTAGGAAATCCCAGAGCCTCTAGCATTGTGATAATAATCTGTCATTCAATCCTGTCATATGCCTTCTCATAATCAATAAGAAGCATACTGACCTATTCACTAGAGTGTCTTTCCCATTCCATAGTCTCCCAATAGTTAATAAGGTTTTCCAAAATGTATCTACCCTTCACAAACCTAGTTTGGGTGGGGCTAATCACCTTGGGTAGGATATCAATCAACCTCCTTGCTAGTACTTTGGCTAGTATTTTGTAGGACACATTCAATATTGGAGTTGATGAATAAACAACCCATAGCTTCCAAGAACACTTGCATGCAAACACCTATCACAAAAAGAGAGAGAAGAAGCAAGAAGCTATGCAGGCTTGAACACATTAATCCACGAGAGAGGAGAAATCATTCTTGATGTGAAAAAACAAAAGTTGCAATTCAATAAAATGAATGCTTCTCAATCTGTTACACAATCTGTTGTGAATACAAAGGAGATCAATCCTTATAAAAGGAGATTTGAAAACCTAAAAAGGTAAAACCTAGGTTGCACAATAATAATTAATTATTATATACCTAAATTTTAGCTTAAGTAGAAAGAGGTAATAAGTGACCTAGTAATTACATCAAACATGATTTAATTAATCAGTAAACACTTTATTACTCTAACACCCCCTCTTAAGATGAACTTTGGGAGAAGCTAAAAAACTAGAAAGAACTACTAAAAGCAAATGGGTCCTGACAAAAAAAGGCCTTATCAGGTACCCAAGTAAAAAAGAGAGTCTCTATAAAGCGAAGAAATAGAGAAAACCACATGGGACAAACTCTACTCCAAAAAGAGACAAAGACTAATCTGAAGGACTGAAGAAGCCTCCAAAACTATGAATGTTCCATAAAATAGGAACAAAGATGAACATGTACAACATCACTAAAGTAAGAAGCTGCAAACTTTGTCAAGAAGTAACTGATGAACTGAAGATCCTTGATTGAAATATGACCAAGTAGAGAAGACTATAATCTGCATGAGTGCCCTCAAATGACACTACTCAAATCAGGAGGCAAACAAAGGCAAACACATAAATTCAAAGATACAAAATACTGTAATCTATACAAGTGCCCTCAAATGACACTACTGAAATCAGGAGGCAAACAAAAGCAAACACCTAAACTCAAAAATACAGATGGCATAAAAACACCAAGATTCTAAAGAGCTGATCAATCAAAGTTGGAAGAGTGCATCCAAAAATAGAAAAGAAAAGAGTGTCCATGTGGTAAATGATCCATCTCATTGGAATGCATAGGTATCCAGCCACTATATCTACCAAGTACATAGAATTAAATACTAAATACATAACTCACACTATTGAACCAAGGAAGCAGTAGAACCAACAGTAGAAACCCCCCCCCCCCATAATGTTGATAAAGGAGTAATGACAAGTACACTGAAAAGATCATCCAATATGAATTACAGAGAGAGTACAAACACATATAGAGATACATGCGGCTAATGTCTTTGGAGGAATGCTCACATGAAAAAAGTAGATGGAAAACAAAGGCAAACATCAAAACTCCCCTGGCACTTTATAATGGAGTACAAGTACATAGAGCATGAACATGTGCAAAATCTCATACATGCAATAGAATGACACTTTATCTCAGTGCGTGTGCATCAAAAAATGCTACAAAAGTGAAGTATACATTGCTCAAAGAAGAGCAAAGGCTACTGAAACAAAAGAAAAACCTAAGACGAGTCATCCCTCAAAAGGAAAAGATTCTTGGACCTGAAACATCCAAGATATCCACTAGATTGCAAAAATGAAAAAATCTAAATAAAGTGTACTTGGAGAAGAATCTGGAAAAAAAACTCACAGAAATGGAAAGATTACAGAACAATTTTTCCAACAATATATCGTTTGCCCAAAATGGAGTCTGCATGTGCAAGATAGAGCTCTTGGAGTGAAAAACTCAACATCTAACTTTGATAGTAAAAAACACCATCAAAAAAAGAAAAATAAAAAATTCAAACTGCTAGATCTAGATAGAGCTTGAAATCAGCTTTCCAATGATATCTTGTTTGCCTGATTTTGACACCCTATGCTCAAGTTATGAGTAAAACACTACCGAGTGCTCCAAAGGGCCTAAAATGGTGTCAAAATCTTGCTAACATCAACGACTGACGGGACTAAATTTGACAGCCAAATGGTTGTCAAGGCTCAAATCTAGTCGGGGGCTAACAAATAGGGCCCTTGGTTGCCATATGACCAGGGGCTGAAGTTGCTGCCACCACGGGAATAAATTTGATGGCCAAATGGCCCTTGCCAGCTAAAAAATAATTTATTTTTTTTGAAAAATCGCACGCGCTGTCTCGAGACGCATGCCATGTTGTCTAGTACAAAAAATGCCCCAAAATATAAATTTATCCAAATTGGACGTACCTTATATGGAATAGGGGTTTTTGGGTGATGTATACGCAACCATGAGGTCTGTTTGGGCTAGAAATACTCTAAAAATAGTGACCACCTTGAGATTCATGTTAGGCCCAGTTGCAAAAATAAATTTGCTGCAGATTCCAACTTTGTCCAAATTGGACAAATTTTATATGGATACTAGGGTTCTTGGGCTCTCTGAACACAATGGTGATGGCCATTTGACCCCAAGGTGACCAAAAAAAGAGGTCCCCCCCAGATCTAATAGAAAACTCTCTGAAAAACTTAGATCTAACGAACACGGCCAAATCTCTAAGGAAGAGGACAGGGGCAAACAGATCTGAAGCTCTGATACCATATTAGAGTTGATGAATAAACAACCCACAACTCCCAAGAACACCTGCATGTAAACACCTATCACAAAAAGAGAGAGAATAAGAAAGAAGTTATGGAGGCTTGAACTCATTGATCCACGAGAGAGGAGAAATCATTCTTGATGTGCAAAAATAAAAGTTGCAATTCAATAAAATGAATTCTTCTCAATCTATTACACAATCTGTTGTGAATACAAAGGAGATCAATCCTTATAAAAGGAGATCTGAAAACCTAAAAAGGTAAAACCTATGTTGCACAATAATAATTAATAAAATAATTAATTATTATATGCCTAAAGTTTAGCCTAAGTAGAAAGAGGTAATAAGTGACTTAGTAATTAAATCAAACATGATTTAATTAATCAATAAACACTTTATTACTCTAACATTCAAGAGGATAATAGGTCTCCAGTTCTTAATCAGGGTTTTATCTCCCTCCTTTGGATTGAGCTTAATGCACCCAATATTGATTTATGCTCCTAGGGAGCTTGCATCAATGGCCTCATTGTAGACCTATAGAAAATCCTGTCCAATCCCATATAAGTTATTCTTATAGAATTCAATAGGTAGACCATCTAGGCCAAGGGATTTCTCATTACTCATATGCTCAATGGCCTCATTAATCTCCTCTACTCATAATGGTCTTCTCAAGGTTACTGCATCCTCCTCCTTGAGTGTGGGAGGGATGATATCCTTAATTCTATTCCTTCTCTCTACCATCATTGCTCCTAATTCCTTTGACATGAACAACTTGGAGTAATAGTTAATGAAGGCTTGAAGAATGCCTTCCTAGGTAGTGAGGGTTACTCCTTCTTGACAAATGCGATCAATCTTATTCTTAGTCTCCTTAGCCTTAAGGAGTTGGAAGAAAAATTTGGATCCCCTATCTCCTTCATTTATCCAATTGGACCTTTCCCTAATATTTTCTCCATTGATCTCGTGTTGCTGCCTTTTCCTAAGCGAGTCTCTAGCCCAAGCTAGATTGCTACTGGCCTCCTCATCTGTAGGATCCAACTAGCTTCTAAGCTTTACTTGGTAGAGTTCATTCTACAATTATGATTCATCTCTTCTAGAATCCTTAGCCCTCTTCTTCCCTACCACTTGGAAGACTGTCTCCAACTATTGGTACATTGGTTCCAATTATTGATGGCACTCTACTGCCTAGCCACCCCATGGTTGAATCACCTAATCAGGAGGGTAGAAGCCTCAATGTCCTTACATCTCAATAGTGTAGTGTTTAGGGAAAAGGATTGACCTCCTTTCCTAGGGGTAGGGCAGCTCCCCAACTAAAAAAAAGAACTAACAACTGGGTGGTGATCTGAGAGGGAGTAAGATACCACCCTAACACTCTTGCTACTGGTCTCCTTCTTGAAATTGAAGAAATCCTTATTAACATACACCCTATCCAACCTGCAGTATATCCTTCTATTACCTTTTTGGTAGTTAGACCAAGTATGCCAGATACCATTATGGTCTTTCTTGTGCCCTGCTAAGGGATCAAATAACTAGAGTTTACTAGTCATCATGGTCCAAAAGTATTTCTCATTTCCCTTCCATTCTATCCTAGTCCCACCTCCTTTATCTTGTGGGGATTCAACCATGTTGAAATCCTCAACAACAACCCAAGGAATATCCTTCATGCTGTAAATTCAATCCCATAATCTAATCCTATCATAGGGGTCATTCGGTGCATAGACAAAATAGATTGCAAACTCAACATTGTCATGAATAAGACTCACCCAAATAAATCTATCACACAGGGAGTATCCCCAGTCAGAGACTTTGTTGGCCCATCTAGGGTGGATAAGAATGGCACTCCCCCCTTACCTCTTGGGTGATTGGTGAACACAGTCCTGGCTTCCTGCCAAATGCACTTTAAAGCCACGTCCAAAGAAAATCCTACTGCCTTCATCTCTTAGAGTAGAAGGAAATCAAATCCTTTTTGCATTCTGATAAATCTCTTAACAACATACTTCCCATCTGGGGACTTAGTCCCCTCATGTTACAAGTTGCAAGTTTAAAATCCATGTCCATATTAAGAATCTTGTTCCATAGGAGCTTGAAATTTCTTAAAACAATTGGGGAGGCTTCTCTTTTGTATTTCCAAAGTTTTAATACTAGAGATATGATTAGGAGGTCTACCTCTCTTCCTTTTATATAGGGGATTCCCTCCTTCATCATGAGGTTCCTCTCCTCCAGCCTTAGACTCCATATCTGGTTCCCTAGTTTGGGGTTTTATGACCTTCTTCTTGGCCTTGAAGGTAAATTTTGGGGGCCCATAACCTTCAACTCAAACAATGGCCAACTCCATCCCCTTGATCTCACCTTCTTCCAACTCATCATCCATTCTACAACTCTTGAGGGAGGGAATCTCCTTGTTTTCAAACAACCTCTTCTCAAGGAAGGAAAGACTCTCTCAAGAAGATATCTCAAGGTCGAGGGGGCGGGGATCACACTGATAGAGATATTATTAAGCATATCTTCCTTATCATATGCATCTCTGATAGCTTCTAGAGCACCAGCTGAGTAATCCATTTGGGGTTTCTCCAAGTTTTGGCTTGTCGATACTAAAGCACCATTTCTGGTATCTCTAGGAATAGGATAATTGGGTTCTCTCCTTTTGAGGGCCGAGATCTTCTTAATCTTGTTAAGAATAATCTATTAAGTGTTCAAGTTCCTTTGTTTGGATCTCAGATCCTTCAGTTTCAAGCCAAAGTCTAGGCAGTCAACTTGTGGGGGTCCTAACACCTCTTCAATGCAAGGGCCAGCAGGGGAATATGACCAGACTCATCATTGAATGCCTTTTTGAGTGTTTCTAAAGAGGCATCTATAGCCTCAAATGACACTGGAATAGAGATTCCAAGGTTATTAGAGGAATCTTTTCTGGGAGCAGCATCACCATTCCTATCTCTGGTTGGTCTAGGGTCAGCCTTTTACCACATTTAGTTTTTAGGTCAATCTTCTTTTTGTTCAATAGATGGCACTCATGTCTCAAGTGGCCTTCCCTTCTGCATAGGAAAAATGAATTAAGTCCTCCTAAAAAGGAAATGGGGCAAAAATAAGAGTGGCTACCTAGGTCAAAAATAATCTCACCTGAGAGATCAATCCCTGGGTTGATCATGATCAAAATTCTAGCATCAGTGTGGGAGAGGAGAACATCGGTTTTGTCCACCCTAAGAACCGTATCGAAAGGTTCACAGGCTTGAGGGATGATGTTCCACAGAAATAGTGGAACACTACCCAAAGTAATCCATTAGGGGCTCGATAGGGCCAACACTTGATTGTGGGCTACATTGGGTGACCATGGGAGAGCCCTAAAGTTGGCATTGCCAATTTGCCAGAATTGTCTGGCGAGGATTTCTTTCTGGGAGTTGGGGTTTTTAAAGAAGATTAAAAAAAGACCTATTTCAATCATACAAAGGAAAGAGAAATGGTAACCAAACTTTTTACCCCAAATATTGTGGATCCAGTCATTGAGGAATGTCCTCGATGAGAGTTTATTGACGTCTTGGGTGGCAAGAAAAATTGTAGTATTTCTAAGATAATCTTTTTATTTCTTAATAGCAATTGACATATGAGAATTAGGTTTGATAACACAAACAATAGCAGGGTTAGAACTCTCACCTCCAATGTTGGCTCCATCTCCTACCTTCAAATTTTAGTCACCATTAATAACAAATTTAGCCTCATGCGGAATAACTACCTCCTCACTAAGCACCTGCTTAAACATTTTACTTCGACCATCTAAATCCACACCAAGAGAATGAGTGGCCATAAGAAAAAATAGGGATAATAAAAGGGGAGCCACATTGATTTCTTGTCAGGCTGAGAGGCCGAGGATGTCAATGTCCTCCAAGTTGCAGAGCCCTCCTCATTTCTTTGGTATACCTCATGGGTCATTTCCAGTATTTTGTCTTGAATGCTTGTCATTTTTCATAAGTTGGGTTTGTTTGCTTGATATGGATCATTTGTGGTAGAATGGGTTCTGGTAGTATTTTGTAAATTTTAGCCAGTTCAAGGGTTTGGAAGTGAGATTTGTGTCATCAAGTGTAAACTTGTGGGAAAAGGCAATTCATGGAAAAAATGCCAATTCCATGTTTAGGAATGAATTATTTTGTATGAGGATTAAATTTTATGTCTTGTGCAATTTGATGGGTTTGGTAGTTGAATTGATGCTTTTGGGTGTAAATTTGGGAGACATGGTTTCTATGAGACTTTAGACATTAATTTCTATGAAACAAATTTATTTTCTTGAGGGTTGAATTTGAAGTCTTTTGTAGTTTGAGGGTTTTGGTAGTTGAATTGGCACCTTTGGCATTAAATTTGGGATAATTAGTTTTTGCAAGGCTATACACATTAATTTGTATGGAATAAATATATTTGCATGAGGGTTAAATTTGAAGATGTGCAATTCAAGGGTTTTGGTTCTTGAACTAGTGATTTTAACTGTAAATTTGAGATAACTAGTTTTCCTTATGCTTTTGACATCAAGTGGTAATGAAACAAATTTGTTTCATTAGATTAAAATTTTAAGTCTTATGCATTTCAAGGGTTTTTGGTTATTTCATTGGTGTTTCTGATTGAATTTGAGAGAATTGGGTTTTGTGAGGCTTTAGACAGATTTGTTAGGTGATTCTGATATGACAACTTTTAAAAAAAAATTATGTTTACTATGTCAAAGGATTTGTAGTTAGAAATATAACTGAATAGTAAATTTGATGGGAATAGTTTTCAATCATATTTTCACTCTTTGTTTTATCTAATGTAGTACTTGGGTTATTAACTTATTTGCCATTTGAATTGGGGATTATGAGTGTAAGGTTGTGTACCATTGTAAATTGTAAGCATCTTACTGGTGTGTACAATTTCATGATTGTTTAGCACCTGTCTTAGTGTGTTTTTATTTTAACATGCATAATAGGACT
This sequence comes from Chamaecyparis obtusa, assembly GCA_027943335.1. Taxonomy (NCBI): domain Eukaryota; kingdom Viridiplantae; phylum Streptophyta; class Pinopsida; order Cupressales; family Cupressaceae; genus Chamaecyparis; species Chamaecyparis obtusa. Next base: position 399,666 of record BSBK01006140.1, on the reverse strand, counting down.
TTATGTTGCACTTAATGAAGACCTAAATTCAAATATGAGTCATGTGTTAATTCAATTTCACCAAAACTCAATGTGAGCCCTTTTTTTCTAGGTGTGCTCCTTTATTGTTCTACCAATTCAATCATTTATTTAATAACATAGGCCCTATATTACCATTTGTGGCCTCTATATTTTATCATGACCCCATAATCAGTTATGCTTCATAATTTGGCATCTCCTCATTATGTGGGACTTATGATTTCAATCTCAAGCATGATTGATGAGAAGAGGATGTCCGTGATATCCTCGTCCCTAGTTTTTTCCTCAAAATTCAAATTTGGGACCAGTCTCATTAAATAAGGAAGATTTCCAAGTTCTCATTAGTCTCCTTAAAGTTTGAGTCCCAAAATGTTGTGAGAGGTATAAAAGCAACCTATCTCTCCTCATTTTGGCATTAAATAAAAAATAAGACTGGTTGGAATTCAAGATCTCTCCTACAATTTTGTATCCAAGCATTCTCAAGCAAGATCTCAATCATTTTATGGTATTTTCAAGACAATCTTCTCCATAGGTCTAGCTTCTTTCCCTCATTCAAGGCTAAGAAAATAAGTCCACTATCAAGGAATAATATCATAGTGCAAGCATCCATCTACATATATTTAAGCATTGACATTGCTTCAAGCATTCAACTCTTCAAGTCATTCTTCTCTCCATCAATCATTGTGGAAAACTACAACGTCCATTACACAAGGTTTTGTCTTTCATGATTTATTTTTGGTTTTTTGTGTGAAGTCAAAGCTAGTACATCAACATACTTAATCACATTCAAAGAAGCATTCACATTGCGAAGGTATAATACTCTCCATTTTCAAATCTAGCCTCTACTATATGACAACATTCTTTAATTTATTTCATTGCATTTCAAGGTTGATTCCAAACTGGGGTTTGACTAAGGAAAACATCTCTCTACATAATAATTTCTCATTTTTCTATGTGCAGGTACAAGTGGCATTTGCACTGACTCAAATCTAAGAAGTATAGGACATGACAAGTAGTTTACAACTAAGCTCAAGAAAAACAATAGGGAGAAAGATTCCCTAGATGACTTCTTCCCTCTAAAACTCTATTAAACTGAAACCATAGGTTAGTGACATCTTTTGGTTATTTTTTTTAGTGTCTATATAGAGTGGTCTTTTTTTCGTCAATCTGTGTTTATAGAAAATCAATTGTTCCTAAACTATTTCATCTGAATTCTCACATTACTCTATCATTTTATTTTTTAGTGAAAGAACCTTGACACACATTTAGCACTTGGACCCTTCTAAGCATATTGGGTTACCTTTCCTTCCAAATGTACAATAGGAGGTAAGATTGATCCCACTTGATCCCATTTCTTATGTACATTTTGTTGAAGCTGAATCATAACATTTCCATGTCTAATTTGGTGCCTATATTTGATTTGTTTGCATGGTATTGTTCCATTGTATGTATTTAGTTTTCAATTGTAGTCTTATTTTTTTCATTCATTGGTACAAAAGATAAAAATTGCACATTGTTTCATAGATCTAGTTCAATCTTACATTGCATTTGCATGTTAAAAAAATAAAAAATACAAAAATATTTCTTTTTATGCATTTTTATGTGTGTTTAGATTAGTCCCATTATGCTTTGTTTCATTACATCAACTTATTTCATTAGAAAATGTCAGATTTCTTTTTACAAAGTTATATTGTCTTTGATAAGCCCTTTTGTAGTGATGGCTTTGATATGTAAGATGAGTCCCTTATGATTTCATCTCTATTGAGTATTCATTTATGCCTCTTAAACCATCCTTTTGCCAAAATTTTCTTAATATGATCCAAGGATTTAAGATCTATGACAATCCCCCTTATTAACCTATTAGTGATTTCTCTTCCAAATTTACTCTCCCTAATGATAACAAGTTGACACAAGAAGATACTTTTAACACTTCTCTCTATGATCTCCATCTTTGGTATGAACTATTGGAGAATGATGTTGATTTTTATCTTGATATGCACCTCCCACATGAGAGTACCTTCATGCAAGAGGATGATTTTGTGGTGTTAGAGGGTGATATGATTGACAATTCCCTTAACGTCACTTCCCCCTCCCATCTATTTCAATAATCTTTCCTCTAGAGATGAGGCATTAATGAGAAATATTTTTCCCTCTCCTAAAGTTTCCCCTATTCATGAATACACTCAAGAAGAAGAGGATAATATCATAGATGCCCTCCCTTCTACAAATGAAACCTTACCAAATAAAGATCCTAATCAAATCAACATCATTCATGTTCAATCTCCACCTCCTCCAATTCTTTCTCCAATACAAATAACCACACCATCAAATCTTCAAGATGATAATTGGGGAACATTAGACTTCACACCCACCTTCCAAAGTAAATACAAAATCCTTGAAGTTGAGACTCAAACACCTTACTTTGACAAATGTATAGATATTTATTGGGCCTCTTTAAATTTCATTCTAATTCCACCTAAGAGCGACCCTTCTCTTTTTGATATTTCAAGCCTTGATGATGGACATAATATAGGATGTGTGCAACCATGCACTGAGACCTATGATAAATCTACATCACACTTTTCCAAAGAAGCTCTAGGTTTCCAACATCCTCTTTTGTCCAATAAATATAAAAATTCCTCTCCTAAGTTCTCATCAATACAGGAGAGTATTTTGTTTGATATTTTGAATGCTAACTTGATTACTCTTCATTTAAAAAATTAATGAAAAAATAGAAAACACAAGAAAGACAATCCTTCTTTCTATATGTATCATCAAATTTGTGCCCATATGACTAATGAAGATTATGATTTGAAGTGTAAAATTCAAGAATTCATTCATTTTAGTATGATTCAAATGACACGTAACAATGAATGGCACCTTTGTATTGATCATTCTAAATAATACTTAAGTTCCTATCATGTTACTCCTAATTATGTGACATTGGTAGCTTATCCTTTGGAGGCTCATTATCATTTATGGTGATGCAATTTTAGGTGTAGTCTTACTTTGTGAGGAAACTAATAGTTTTTCTTATTCCTTGTGTCCACACTTGGGGGGAAAGGATACTATTTCAATATCTTATCTAGCTCAAAGTGTAATTCCTTCCCAGGGAACCCTCAAAACATAGGATCAAATATGCCCTAAATTATTTTTTTTTAAACATGAAAATAACATCATGAACATAGGTACTATTGGAAACTGCAATTGAAGCAATTGTTGTATTGTCATTGATGTCAAACCTTAATTGGTAAAACCGTTTCTATTTAAGAAAGTAATATATCTATTTGATTGTTGTGAAGGGGATAGGCAAGGTTGGTAACAATAGCACCTAAGGAAAGGTTGAGTTATCTTGAATACTTCAATGTGTACTTGATTATGTGGCACAATGATAAGACAATGTATTGTTTATCTTAGTAAGGATGAAGACTAAACTGGTAGGCTTAACCAAGAAAAAGTGAAGAAATCTAGTCTAAGCTGAGTGATGTTAGTGTCAACTGAGCTAGTATATGCCAAGTAAATTCAGTGTTGATCGAACATCATTTAATTACCAAGGAAGACAGTATTAGCCGAGGGAACAATTTTTGTGGTGACCGAGCTTTCTAATGAAGACCAAGGAGTTGAACACTATATTGACCGAGCGTCAGTAATTTACATTTGAGGAAGAATTCAGATTCCTAGCCGACATAGTTGAATTGTTGGATTATGTAAAATGCGTTGACTTTATTTATTGATTGTATGAAAGTATTTAATGCACTGTAAAACATTTTATTGTAAATCTATTAAGAGATTTGAGATATTTATAGAAGGATAGATAAAGAACATAAAGTTGGAAGGATTTGATGAATCTAACCTAACCCTAAGATCTACGAAGGATATTAAGCAGTGAAAGATGTATTGACCTAATTGAGGAAGTATTAAAGAAAGGAGAGAGGGATGCTGGAAGTGTTGTTGATGTTATTGATTATATAAGTAGAAAGGCTGAAGGAGAAGTGTTGTGATTGCTTGAAGGGATTTCTAAGCATATCAGTGATGGAGATGGTAAAGGTTCACAATTAGTAAGCCAACATATGTGTACAGAATTGGATCTGATATTTGCAAAGTGAGTTGTATGTTTTTCAGATCAATACTACTGTTACTTTCTAACCATCATATCAGTAAAAATCCTTTTAATAGAGGTTGACCTAATAGTCATTTGTATAAATCCTTTAAACAAGGTTGCATTCTAATGGGATGTATGTAAGTCCTATAACAAGGCACACTTTTAATAGAGTGGTTTAAATCCTTTAACTGGGTCACACCTAACAATGTGTTTGTAACCTTTGACAGGGTTTGCTTTTCACAAAGCTCACTTCAGAAGAGTGAAAATAATAGTAACATGTTACAAAGTGGTTTTTCCCAAATTGGGTTTCCACTATAAATCCTAGTGTTAATACTTGTGTGAATGTTGTGGTTTGAACATTTTTGTGTTTTACAAGTTAGATACTATTAGATAGTGGACTGAAATGTTATATGTTTCTGTTATGCAATCAGTAATGACCGAGTAGTTGTTGGTTATTGGATTTGATTTGTTGAAGAGTTTTAAAGTTTGTTTTATACATCTGGATTTGAAAACAACTAATTCACCCCCCCTCTCTATTGTTCTAAATCATATTAACAATTGGTATCAGAGCTGTTGGTGCTTACAGAGAACAAGTTTAAAGGTACTTGAAGCAAATGATCAGGATGTATAAGAAGGAGGTACCAAAGCTAAATAAGGAGAACTTCCCTGCATGGAAAAGTTTGATGAAGCTACATTTGGCTGGTATTGGTGATTTTGCAAAGTATTATGTTGAGCATGATTATGTCACACCTATTGCAACTCTGACTACCAAGGAGATGAGAGCCAAACAAGAGCACAACCAAGCAATGTTGGAGATTGCATCTACTCTTAGTTATCCAGAATTTGAAGACATCAAAGATTTCACTAATGCAAAGCAAATGTGGGACACTCTTGCAAACATTTATGGCAGTGACATAAATGTACTAAGAGAAAAAGTTGAGAGCCGAAGAGGTAAATTTGATGAAATGAGAATGCAAGGTGAGAATATTGCACAATATTGTGGTAGGATAAAAGAATTTGTAAATGCCATTAGAGGAGAAAATAGAACTATTGATGATGAAACTATAATTGGAAAAGTATTGAGAACTCTACGTCCTATTTATGCCATCAAAATTTTAACAATTCAGGAATCTAGATGTAACCCTAACAATGCTCTTACTTTGGAAAGTTTGGTTGGTAAGCTTACTACTTTTGAACTTTCTAACTATGATAACTTCACTGTTGCTAATGTTGAATCTGCTTTTAAGTTTCAAATGGTTCTGAGTAAGTCAAAGAAGATAAAAGAAAGATGCATTAGTGAAAGTGAAAGTGACACATCTGATGAAGAACTTGAGGATCTAGAAGCTCTTATGGCTAGAAGACTGAAAAGGGGAAAGTGAAAGTATAAAGGTAAACTCCCTATTATATGTTTTTCATGTAATAAAGTTGGTCATATAGCTGCTAGATGTCCAGACAGGGATGATAAGAATGAAGAAAGAGACAATAAGCATAAAGACAAAAGAGAAGATAGAGGTTACCAAAGGTACAAGGACTACAAAGGAAAAGGTAAGAAATCCTGCTATATTGCCAAAGAAGAGACTTACACTGATAGTGATGATTTTGAAATTGAGGTTGTCTGTGTTGTAATAAAAGATGAGTCTGATGAGGATGAGAAAACTACATTGGTATCTTATGTGAAAAAAAATGATAAATAGATTATTGACAGTGGTTGTTCACATCACATGATTGGTGACAAGAGTAAGTTTGGTACCTTAGATCATTATAAAGGTAGAAGTGTAAAATTTGGTAATGATGCACCATGTCCTGTTAGAGGTAAAGGATTGATTAAGCTAACTAATAAGATCACTTGTGAGAATGCTTATTGGGTTGAGGGTCTTAACTATAATCTACTGAGTTTTGCATAGCTTAATAGCACTAGCTACTGAGTGGAATCTCATCACAGGAAGGCCAAAATATTTGATTCCACTGGTGGACTGATTGGAAGTGGAGAACATACAAGAGGTAATTTGTTCTATCTAGACCTATTTGAAGAAACATGTATGATTGCACAACTTGATGATATTTGGTTATGGCATAAGTGGCTATGTCATGTTAACTTTGATAATTTGGTAGAAATTAGTAAGAAGAAGAAAGTGAGAGGTCTTCCTAGATTGAAGAAACATGAGAATGTAATCTGCAAAGAATGTCAGTTGGGTAAGATGACAAAGTCTAGTTTTAAGAGCAAGACTTTTACTTCTGAGAATGTTCTAAATTTGGTTCATACTGACCTTTTTGGACCTATGGGTGTACAAAGCTATTGTGGTGCTAGATATTTTATCCTATTTGTTGATGATTACACCAGAATGATGACTATAATGTTCTTAAAAGAAAAATTTGATGCTTTTAAAATTTTTAAGTGGTATTTGGCTAAGGTTGAAAAGGAGATAGGTAGGAACCTGAAGTGTCTGAGATCTGACTAAGGTGGAGAACTTATATCCAATGAATTCAATCTATTTTGCAATGATAGAGGGATCAAAAGATAGATGTCTGCACCTAGAACTCCTCCACAAAATGGTATAGCAAAGAGAAGGAATAGATCTATCATAGATTGTGTAAGGACATTAATTATTGAAAAGAATGTTGCACAAAAGTATTGGAGAGAAGCTGTAAGTACAACTGTTTATACTCTTAACTAAGTACAGATCAAAAAAGGAACAAATCTGACATCTTATGAGTTATGGGATGGGTATGCACCTAATGTAAATTACTTTAGAATTTTTGGAAGCAAATGCTACATACTAAAGGACAATAGGAATGGAAAATTTGATGCTAAAAGTGATGAGGGCATATTCTTAGGCTATTCCACAAAAAGTAAAGCTTATAAGTGTTTAAACCCTAACACTAATAAAATTGTGGAAAGTGTGAATGTCAATGTTGATGAGTATGCAGAGAAAAATGAAGCTGACAGCAAAAGAGAACCAGAAGATTACAAATCTTTTGTGTATATAGAGGAAGGAGAGGCAAGTGACAGACTTGCACCTGATGTTGAGTCTTAGGTAAGCAATGTCGAGCATCAGGAAAATAATGTTGAGAGAGAAGAAGAATGTGCCGAGTGATAGAAGGAATCTATCGAGTATCAGGAAGAGGTTTCCAAGCATTTAGAAGTTGAATCTAACAATCTTGTTGGTGAACCTGAAGAGAAAGATGAAAGGAGAGTAGAACCTATTTGGTATAATATAAAGGAGACATCACAAGCCTGAATAGATCATTGGAGACAAAGATACTAGAGTTCTGACCATGAGCAAGACAAGAGATCCTACATGTTTACTATGTGAATTCGAGCCTAAGACAACAAGGGAGGCATTAGAAAATGAAGACTAGATACAAGAAATGAATGAGGAGATAGACTAGATAGAGAAGAATGACACCTGGACTCTGGTGCCGAGACTAGAAAATAAAAATGTCATTGGAATGAAGTAGGTGTTTCAAAATAAGATGAATGAGCATGGTCAAATCACAAGAAACAAAGCTAGGCTGGTATGCAAAGGCTAAGCACAAGAAGAAGGAATAGATTATGGAGAGACATTTGCCCCTATAGCTAGATTGGAAGGAGTAAGAAACTTACTTGCATATGCTACCTACAAAGATTTCAAGGTATACCAAATGGATGTTAAGTCTGCATTTTTAAATGGTATATTAGAAGAAGAAGTGTACATTGAATAGCCAGAAGGATTTGTTGATCCAAACAAAAGACACATGGTTTTCAAACTAAATAAAGCACTATATGGACTAAAGCAAGCTCCTAGAGCATGGCATGAGAGACTGCACAACTACCTGATATAGTTTGGATTCTCAAGGATAAATGACACAAGCAATCTGCACATGAAAGATGAAGAAGGTAAAGGAATCTTGTTGGCTAAGATTTTTGTAGATGATATTATATTTTGTGGACAAGATGCCTTGTGTAAGAAATTTTCAAATGAAATGCAAAATGAATTTGAAATGAGTATGTTTAGGGAGATCAATTTTTTTGTTGGTTTACAAGTATATCAGATGGAGAAAGGAATTTTCATCACCCAGTCTAAATATGTTCATGAGATACTAAAAACCTTTGGTATGGAAGATTTAAGGCCAGTAAGTACTCCCATGGCTACTGGAAAAAAGTTGTCTAAGAATGATGATGATGCAGAGGTAAACCAGACTTTGTATAGATCCATAATTAGAAAACTACAGTATGTTGTACACATCAAACAAGATATTACTTTAGCTATTGGGATTGTGGCAAGATTCTTTGCCAATCCTAAGGAAACTCACATGATGGCTGTCAAAAGGATAATGAGATATTTGAAAGGGACTGCTGACTATGGATTGTACTACAAGAAGCATGAAAAGTTTAAACTAAGAGTGTATACTGATGCTGATTGGGTAGGAAATGTGGATGATAGAAAGAGTACTAGTGGTGGAGCTTTCTTTCTTAGATAGAGATTATTTTCCTGGACAATCAAGAAACAAATTTGTATTTCCCAATCTACTGCTAAAGCCGAGTATGTGGCTGCAGCAGTGAACTGTTCAAACTTGGTATGGATAAAACAATTGTTGGTAGGCATGAAAGAAGAGATCACTGAACCAATTGTCATCTACTATGACAACACAAGTGCTATCAACATCTCTAAGAATCTAGTGATGCACACAAAGACCAAACACATTGCCATCAAGTATCATTACTTGAGGGAATTGGTAGAAGACAAAGAGGTCTGAATGGAATATGTGAATACAAAGGAACAACTAGCAGACATATTCACTAAAGCTTTACCTAAAGAAGCTCATGAATATATAAGAGGACAATTAGGGGTTCTTCCCCTAACAGAGGTTGCCTAGTCAAGCTAGGAGCACTGCATCAAATATGCTGCAAAGAGTATCTAACAAATTGATGCAGAGATAGGTCACACTTTAGGAGCAGCCTAGAGTTATGAAAAGCACAACAAAGCCAAGAATCAGTCATAAGTAAAGATGATAGAGGGAGAAATACTGTTACTAAACTGAAAGGATAATATCTACATCTACGGGATGTATGTTTTAGCTACTTCTTTGACATTTTTGTCAAAGAGAGAGATGATCATAGATGAATGCACATGGTGAGATTTCATGGAAGATCAAGTAAGAGGGAGAGATTTAGTGGACGGTCATTCAAGCATGGTTAATTGATTTTGTATCAGAATGAAGCTAAGTATAATATAAATATTTCTGATGAATAAATAATTTTTAGATTGGTTGGTGATTCATGTGTTATTCATATGGTGTTTCCATCAATGCCAAAGAGGGAGATTGTTGGAAACTACAATTGAAGCAATTGTTGTATTGTCATTGATGTCAAACCTTAACTGGTAAGACTGTTGCTATTTAAGAAATTACTATATGTTGGAATTAGGAGAGATAGGTATTGAGAGGGGAGGGGTGAATCAGTACCCTTAAATATTTCACTTGTAAACCTTTCTATTATAAAATAGTAAGTAATAACCGACCAAAATAACTTGAATCTACTTGCATGTATCATTCATCTAGTTAACTTATAAATGTAACCAACATGAAATCAATATGTAAACCACATAAAATAGATATTTTGGTAATGTAGAAACCCTTGTTAGAAGGTAAAAACTACGGTGGGGATGACACCCATAAATTCTTCACTACTGCAGATAGAAAAGGTTTGCCTATTAAGGCTACAAGTTTTGATCACTTCTGGTGATCTTACCCTGTTAGGAGTAACATATTAGATCAACTAGATCTACCTAGTTGTAGGATTTTGAAAACACTAATGAAGTGTGCACTCGGTTAAGAGATTTGCATAAGACAGTTAAGTCTACTCTGTTAAGAGATTTTATCAAAAACTCTATTACAATTGTCAAAAAGTAATAGGCAATTTATCTGCTAGTTGACAACTCAATTGTCTGAAATAGATCTATAAATGCTCATAAAAATCACCTTGACTATGATGAATTTCTACTCTGAATCTACTCAGTAGCCTTCTCTGATTCTACTTAATCTGATAACTTCTACACTTTGTTCTGCTTTATTAACCGATTGACTTGAAGTTAGGCAATAGCTTCAAGTGCTCCATGATTCATATATATATATATATCAGTTCACCAACCAAAAAATGATGTGAACATGCAAAATATATAGTGTTTTGTTTTGCCGCTTTAGCAAAAAATTAGGTTACAAAAATAATCATAACCCTAAGATCTGGGGTGCAAAATTAACCTAGATCAACTATTACAATAAGATAAGCATTACATTTAATGAGTATCTTTTACAATAAATACTCCTCGATCTTGGTAAACCATTTTATGATTTATTATAACCATTTTCATAGAAGAATGTGCCATTTCAAATTACTATGCCATTTCTTATGATCCTCAATAAACACTGCATGAACTGCTCGGTGTATACTGTGATGCTCGATGTTTACTGTCTGAAGGTGTCGGTGTCTGCTAGTGCTCGATAAACTATGTAATGCTCGGTATATAGGCTTTACCAACTGTTCTATCTTGCTTCTGGTTACCGACCAACTCAATATAAGTAACTGACCGATTTGTTTGATATCCTTTGATACTAATGATAACTTTAAATGATCAATAGAAATTAACAATCTCCCCCTTTAACATTAGTATCAAAACTTCAAATGTATATAGACAAAATGTTTCTATATTTTCCTTATATCTCCGCCATATATATATCCATATCAAAAATTTCAAAGTACAAAGTACTCCCCCTCTGTGCATGCTCCCGGTAGTATGTAATATACATATCAAAATGTACTTATTTGGCATATACATTTTTTCCCCCTTTTTGATAATAATGCCAAATGCAAAAAAAATACTATATACTTACATCTTATCAAAAATGTGTAGGTGGGTTTTCTTCAAAGACTTCAAGAGGTTTTCCCACTCCTCCTTCAAGTTGGTAAGAGTAATATGCTCAAGACCGACTTGTGCATGCATGTCAAAGATATTATCTAACACTAAAATCTCTGGTGTTGCTACTAGTTGCTCAGCTTTGACAATATGTGCTTCAAAAAAATTTAGGTATGGAGTGAATTCTATTTGTAACTCTGTGACTTGATCAATAATGTGCTCTTCTTGTTTCCTTAAGTCTGCTATTAACCACCAGAGTTCCTGAACTCGGTGAATATGCTTTAAGAAAGTGTTTGGCTCGGTTATAGCTGTGGTTGTACTCAACTTTATTTCTACTTCTAAACCTTTTATCTTTTCACCAACTTCTACAGTGAAGGTGTCTGAAGTACAAAGCTTGATCAGAAATTGATAGATTATCTGGGTGATGGATTTTACCTCGGTAATAACCTCAGATAATTTTACCTTCTTAAGTGCCACTTCTTGGCTTATTCTTGCCTCCAATTTGTCCTGAATCTTTGATTCTACCCTCTCTTATATTCTTTTATCTGCATCTGTATCAGGGGCATTGATTTTGTCAGCAAGTGTAGCAAGTTGATCTATGATGGGAGTATTCTCATCAATGTTTACCTCAGGTACTACCTATTGGAGAATATCCCTCACATCAGTTAACACTTCCTTTCATTTGTGCTCTTGCTTTAGCTTTTCTTGTGTCACCTTTCTTGAACATAGCTCCCCATATTTACTTAGTTCTTCGGGGCTTAGAGTTCTCGAGTCACATTCAGGAATACTTATGACTTCATCAATGGTGACTGGCCCTTTTCCTTTCTTCTTCTTCTTTGGTACAAGAGGTGACTTCTTCTCAATAAGAACAATAGCTTTTTCTCCACTCCTAGGAGTATCCTTCCCAATTGACACAGTATCTTCCTTATTTTGCTCCTCGGTAGATGGTGTGGGAGTCTTGGTTGTAGTGTCAAAGGGGTTCACCTTAGTCAACTTTGTTCCTTCTAGTTCCTTTGATTCTGTAGACTGTGCCTTTGTTTTGGTAGGCTCATTTGTATCAGCAGGTTGCTTAGGTTCTTATGTTCCTATTGTATCCTTTTTTAGTTCAGGATGAGAGGCATTGGGTTGTACTTGTGAAAGTATTTCAACTGCCTCTGTAAGTACAAGAAGTTCACCTAGTAGAGATGTGAATACACTTTTAGTGTGTAGTGCTTCATCTTTGTTTGGTGCAATAGTCACATCTTCATAATCTTTATCATCAGGATCACCATTTGTGATGTCCTCAATGAGTACGTCGTCATCGATTTTCTTCTATAGTTGGATCTCCACTTGATCTGGTGTATCCTATGACACTCTTATCTCTTCCTTTTGTTCAGTGATATCAATTGCCTCGATAACTGATATACTAGTGTTCTTTGGTTTCTTTCCTTTGTTATCATCAATGTAGATACCTTTACCTTTTGAATTGTGTATCTTCTTAGACAGTTTCAAGAATGCTTCCCGCTCAACTTTCTCTTTGGATTTTGAAATTAATGTCCATAAAGAATCACACGTGACATCCATATCAGCCACATTCTCATCCATTATCTACAGTGCTCGATTCTTGACCAAAAATCTTGCTTGGTATCTTGTTAGATATTCACTAACTTCGTCATAGCTCATGTGTGAGGCTGCACATACTAATGATCTTTCTATTTTCCTTTTCTCTATATCTAGTGCAATAGCCCGCTTCTCATTTATTTTGTCATCTAATTCCTTTGGTAATTAACATGCGAATTCCATTGGTACTCTTTTGAATTTAATCATCATCTGGATGATAGCAAGTTCTATCTTTGTTTTATCCTTAGTTGACATTTTGTCAAATCTGCCTATGCCTGGATCTACAAGATTTCCATTTTCAATTATATCTTCAATTATTTCTTCTATTGTGCTTTCCTTGTTATGAACTATCTTGAATTGATTAGGGTCATTTTTAGTTTCAGTCTCCTCTAGATCTTCTTTACTTCTTACCAATTTTCTCTTTTTCTTTGTCACCTCAGCTATAGCTTTGTTCTTTCTTTTAACATATTTTCTTGTTGCTGTAGCTACCCTCAATTTTGTAACTTTAGTTTCTTCTTTCATTAGAGGGGATGAGGCTTTAGTTGATGACCTTGTTTTCATACCCTTTTGTTCTGGTAACTTCTTTTCCTGTTCAATATTAGTAGGAGGAACCGGTGTGGGATCATTTTCTTTGTCTGACTTAGTCTCCTCACTATCATAGGGCTTGTCAGCCAAGTATAACTAACCTTCAGTTGTATCTTTTACCGGTGACTCCTCAAATGAGTCTGATACATTTCCATATCTTGCAGTAAGATCTTTCTTCATTTTCTTCACCCTTCTAGACATTTTACTGATTTCTATGTCTGTAGTGATCCTTGACTTAGCTTCCTCATATGTGCTAAACCTAGTGGCAGTGATATCTATTTGTAATGCTAGCAGTGCATTAATAGATTTCAAGGTGAAATCATAGTTCATTTCATAGCCCATCGGTGCTAGCCATTTTGTTCTAGGTTCTACTACCTTTATCATAGAGTGGTCTGTGCTAACTACAAAACATATGTCATTTTCAAATTTACTCACTAATTCCCTCAGAATTCTACTCCTTTGATGCATTTGGGTCTTAAATTCTTTGAAATATGCATCAAATTCCATGTTCATATTCTTTCCTAAACTTTTCATCATTTCACCAATTTGTGCAGTTATCGGTTTATCTGATTGCTAGTTTACCTTACTGATACCAGGTACATATTTTTGCAGATAGAAAAATGTATAGATAAGCAATGATCTGTACTTAGATGTCTTGGACTTCTTTGATCTTATTGTCTTCATATTCTCTTGCAGTTGGTGTAGTAGAATTTTGGCAAGATCTACCTGGTGATCTTTCTTCACAATTTTATATGCCATGTCTACGGCGTTGTAGGGTACACTATTTAGTCTGTTAGATTGAAATATCTTGTATCCAATGACATGTGCTATGAATTTGACTGCTAGGTCTTTGATTATCAAGATTTTCAGTGCCCTACCATCCCATTGAGCTCCAATTTTATTTTCAACATCAGGACAAGATGAACATCGAAAGGATTTTGCTTTGTCAGTTGTAGGGTACCTAGTAACCCTACTAATAATCTTCTTTGTGACCTCAATAGGTTTATCTAACCAAAATTTTCCATCATGAAATCTTCTTAGCATGATTCTTATCCAATCTGTGCTGAATGTTTGTAGGAAGTATGTAAAATATGATAACCCTGACTCCTCAATCTTCTTATATTCAAATTTTAACTTTCCATTCGATCCACAAACTTGTTGGTAAGCAACAATGTTCTAAAAATCACCTACTTCTCTGATTTTGCAGTGACTATATGCCCTAACGTCTTTTGTTAACAAAACCCTATATGGAATACTTGAAAATGTGCCCATATTGTCCATTTGTGTTGCAACCTTGGGATGTGGTTTGAATTTGGCCTCAGTGAAATTAGCCCTAACAATTAATTCTACTTCCTCCTCAATGTTTTGTGATTTGCTTGCAGATGATGTTGATGCCATAAATTTTTTCTAGGGTTTCAGAAAGCAGTAGATATCAGGTGTTTGGTAGCAAATGAACTTACTCGATATCATCGAAGAATTGATGTTAGTTTGATCTACAGTAGCTTTGAATATTTTCTGAAAATCTTTAGCTCAAACTTTGCTTTGTGAAATCTTCATTCTTTGAAATCGCAATGTAACAATGAACTTTGTTTCTGTGTATTTATAGACTTTTCGATATTCCCACTCAAACTTTAGTGCATTAAATGCGTGACCTAACTTTTGATAAAAAATAGCTATTAACTCGGTGATGTCTAAAATTTTTCTCCGCTCAGTTAACATATGATTTCTTCATCAATTTGCACTGTTGTTGGTTAACCTTGTATAGTGATTACCGATGGGTAACCAACTCTCGGTCTTCTTTTACCAACTATATGACATTTGTTAGCTCATAACACATAAACCATAGTGCATCTTTATTCATGTAGATTTGGTATTTGTACATCATATATAAGGAAATGTATGTAAAATGTGATAAGTTAAAATGTCAGTCCCATACATACCTTTGTCACCTTAAGTGGAGGTACCGATGTCACCCAATCTAGTGGACGAGGTTTCACCGACAGTGTTACTTGACTCAACATTTTCAGTAAATGCTTTCTTCCACATAGTGTTCCTTAACTTCATTATTTCTACAATGTTATATCCACTTTCAAATATATGGTTTTCATCTGGTGCTTGGTCTTTGCAGTTCTTTCTTAAATGACCGACCTTGTGATAGTGCATACAAGCCATTCCAGTGTTTGTCCAATTTCTTGAATGTCCAATCCGACCCTTTCTGAAATAATTTTTTGCAATATGCTCATACTGACCATAGGCAACACAGTTAGTCCATGTATTATAATCCCATACATATGAGTTACCTTGTCTCTTCAGTTGATAAGGCTTTTGCTGTGTTTTCTACTTAGGAGTCCATACTTGCTTCATCTTTGCCTTACACTCTTGTGTAGTGTGTCCATGCTTATTACAAGTATAGCATATCTTATCCACAGTGGTATTGTTAGTAATGTCATTTTATTTAGCTCTGCACTCATAAGCTGGATGTCCAAACTTACCACAGTAGTAACAATATCCATTGAATTTAGGAATGACACGAGGCTTACCTTGTGCTTTGCTTCTACACACATTAGATGTATGTCCCGGTTTCCCATAGTGATAACATGTCAACACTTTAGGTTTCTGACTTTGATTATTGTTGACTTTTTCAGCTTGTTGTGATGATTCTTCTTCACTGGTGTAGCCTATGCCAGCTTTGCTTCCAAATCTTCTTTGATTAATTAGAAAATCATCAATCTTTTTGGAACTATCCTCAGCTATTTTCATCATTTCATTATGTTGCTTTTGTATCTTTATTTAATTTCTTAATTTTTCATTTTCTTCTTTGAGTGTTGCAACATCTTCCAGTCTTCTTGATAATTCTCCATTCACTCTATTTACTTCTTGATTAATAGTCATCATTTGATTTGATACTTGGAAGTGACGATCAGTGAGTCTTTGTATTACACTTTCTTTTGCTTGAAGTTGTTCAGTCATCAGTCTTCAATCTTCAATAGCCAGATTCTGATCTTGTTTAGCTTGTCTAGCATTATTCATGATTTCCACCATTCTCACCATTTGAGATTCTTGACCAATTTGAAGTGCTTTCACTTGATCAAATAGTTGTTGATTCTTTTCAGATAGATCAGAGATTATACTTTCGGATCTGTCAGAGATGCTACTAGAACTTGATCCAATGTGATCAAATATATCATCAATATGTTTTTCATGATAACCAATTTCATTTTGTAGAATTGCAAGGTTCTTCCTTTAACCAGTAATTTCTTCAGTTCTTCCTTAGCTTGTTTATATTGTTCCACGAACATCTACATTTGTATCTTTTGATTCTCAATGGTCTTGTCAAGCTTATATCTCTCATTGACTTAGATCTTTACCCTTCAGTGGTTAGACTTTTCAACAAGAGAACTTAGCTCTGATACCAATTGTTGGAATTAGGAGAGATAGGTACTGAGAGGGGAAGGATGAATCAGTACCCTTAAATATTTCACTTGTAAACCTTTCTGTTATAAAATAGTAAGTAGTAATAACTGACCAAAATAACTTGAATCTAATTGCATGTATCATTCATATAGTTAACTTATAAATGTAACCAACATGAAATCAATATGCAAAACACATAACACAGATATTTTGGTAACGCAAAAACCCTTGTTAGAAGGTAAAAATTGCGGTGGGGATGACACCCAAAAATTCTTCACTACTACAAATAGAAAAGGTTTTCGTATTAAGGCTACAAGTTTTGATCACTTCTGGTGATCTTATCCTATTAGGAGTAACATATTAGATCAGCTAGATCTACCTAGTTATATGATTTTGACAACACTAATGAAGTGTGCACTTGGTTAAGAGATTTGCATAAGATGGTTAAGTCTACTCTGTTAAGAGATTTTATCAAAATTGTCAGAAAGTAATAGGCAATTTATCTACTAGTTGACAACTCAATTGTTTGAAACAAATCTATAAATGCTCATAACTATCACCTTGACTGTGATGAATTTCTGCTCTAAATCTGCTCGGTAGCCTTCTCTGATTCTGCTCAATCTGATAACTTCTGCACTTTGTTCTGCTTTATTAACCAATTGACTTGAAGTTAGGCAATAGATTCAAGTGCTCCATGATTCATATATATATATATATATATATATATATATATATATATATATATATATATATATATATATATATATATATATATATATATTAGTTCACCAACCAAAAAATGATGCGAACATGCAAAATATATAGTGTTCTATTTTGCCGCTTTAGCAAAAAATTAGGTTACAAAAATAATCATAACCCTAAGATCTACGGTTCAAAATTAACCTAGATCAACCATTACAATAAGATAAACATTACATTTAATGAGTATCTTTTACAATAAATGCTCCTCAATATTGGTAAACCATTTTACAATCTATTGTAACCATTTGCATAGAAGAATGTGTCATTTAAGATTACTACGTTGTTTCCTATGATCCTCGATAAACATTGCATGAACTGTTGGGTGTATACTGTGATGCTCGTTATTTACTGTCTATCGGTGTCAGTGTCTGCTAGTGCTCGGTAAATTATGTAATGCTCTGTATATAGGCTTTACCAACTATTCTATCTTGCTTCTGGTTACTGACCATCTCAATATAAGTGACTAACCAATCTATTTGATATCCTTTGATACTAATGACAATTTTAAATGCTCAATAGAGATTAACACTATATCTATTTGATTATCGTGAAGGGGATAGACAAGATTGGTAACAATAGCACCTAGGAAAGGTTGAGTTATCTTGAATACTTCAATGTGTACTTGATTATGTGGTACAATGATAAGACAATGTATTGTTTATCTTAGTAAGGATGAAGACTAAACTGGTAGGCTTAACCGAGCAAAAGTGAAGAAATTTAGTTTAAGCCAAGTGATGTTAGTGTCGATTGAGCTAGTATATGCCAAGTAAATTTAGTGTTGACCAAACATTAGTTAATTACCAAGGAAGACAATATTAGTTGAGGGAACAATTTTTGTGGTGACCAAGCTTTCTAATGAAGACCAAGGACTTGAACACTGTATTGACTGAGTGTCAGTAATTTACATTTGAGGAAGAATTCAGATTCCCAACCGACATAGTAGAATTCTTGGATTATGTAAAATGTGTTGACTTTATGTATTGATTGTATGAAAGCATTTAATGCACTATAAAACATATTATTGTAAATCTATTAAGAGATTTGAGATATTTCTAGAAGGATAGATGAAGAACATAAAGTTGGAAGGATTTGATGAATCTAACCTAACCCTAAGATCTACGAAGGATATTAAGCAGAAAATGATGTATTGAACTAATTGAGGAAGTATTAAGGAAAGGAGAGAGGGATGTTGGAAATGTTGTTGATGTTATTGACTGTATAAGAAAAAAGGTTGAAGGAGAAGTGTTGTGATTGCTTGAAGGGATTTCTGAGCATATCAGTGATGGAGATGGTAAAGGTTCATAGTTAGTCTTAGCCAACATATGTGTACAGAATTGGATCTGATATTTGTAAAGTGAGTTGTATGTTTTTTAGATCAATACTACTGTTACTTTCTAACCATTGTATCAATCAAAATCCTTTTAACACAGGTTGACCTAATAGTCATTTGTATGAATCCTTTGAACAAGGTTGCATTCTAATTGGATGTATGTAAGTCCAATAACAAGGTGCACTTTTAACAGAGTGGTTTAAATCCTTTAATCGGGTCACACTTGACAGTGTGTTTGTAACCTTTGATAGGGTTGGCTTTTCACAGAGCTCACTTCAGAAGAGTGAAAATAATAGTAACATGTTACAAAGTGGTTTTTCCCAAATTGGGTTTCCACTATAAATCCTGGTGTTAATACTTTTGTGAGTGTTGTGGTTTGAACATTTTTGTGTTTTACAAGTTAGATACTATTGGATAGTGGATTGCAATGTTATATGTTTCTATTATGCAATCATTAATGACTGAGTAGCTGTTGGTTATTGGATCTGATTTGTTCAAGAGTTTCAAAGCTTGTTTTATACATCTGGACCTGAGAACAACTAATTCACTCACCCTCTCTATTGTTCTAGATCATATTAACAGGTACTATTATCATTATTTTGATTCATCTTTGGAGGCCTAATTACTAAGTGAGACTACTATACCCTAGTTTGGATTATTAGTGATCTTTCTTAAATTTGTGTTCATTTCATTGTAAGGTACATGAAAAGAAAAGAAATGATCTACATCTAAGCATTACATGTATATGTACTAATGTATTAAGTGTGCTATACAAAAGGAAAATAACTAAGAAGACCATTTATCTAAGCTCACACAGGCTGTGAGGATAGCCATTTTCAGAATTGCATGAATGAGTACAGGTATACATGAAATAATGAACATAAATACAAGGGTACCAAACATTTCCTAGTAATGAGTCTTGATGCACGGTGTTCTCGGTGTGCTCCCGAGTCCTCAAACCTGTAGAAGAGAGAGAGGGGATGGGGTTAGATCCAATGGATCTAAACAATGTATGGTACCATAATATTTATAGGCATGCATATATGCACTCAGTCAAACACCTCTAAATGGGGTTGTGCTCAGGGCATGTGCACTAAAGAGGCTATAGAAATAAAAGAGATACCATGTTTTCACTAACTTTTTTGTTCGATGTGTAGATATAGAAGAAGTTGATTCATTGTTGTTTATCTCATCTAGATAATCAAGTGGCTAAAAGGATGGTATTCCTAAGAGAGACCATCCTCAAAGCTCCATGATTGTCTGAACAAAAACAATAGAAGGATGTTGCAATCTAGATGAATGACCTTGACCTTTGATGTAGGCCATGCCAGGAAAAGCTCAAATTTCCTTGACAGTGACTGCATCATAGGCCAAGAACACCCATGATCACCAAGGCAACAACTAGATGATGCAATATCAGTGGGACAGTTAAGGACTATAAAGCTAAATCAAATAAAGCATGGTCAAAGGTATTGGTAGATTCAAGGGGGGAATTCATCATTAGCATGTCAAAAGGTACACAAATCTATATACTAAGGAAGGGTACACCACATCATAAATGTGCTTCAAAGTTGAATTCAATACATTGATGCTATAGCATGAACATATTAAAATCTATATGATGAACCAAATATCAAAAGGGCTACAATTGACAAATCAAATGATGACACACCATGAGGAGAAGCATACAATATCAAATGAAGATGGTGTCACAAAGCATGATATTTATGGGCTTTAAGTACAACAAGCATGCACTGAATAAAAATTGCAATGTTGATTACCTGGTGTCATAAAGTAATCCAACTGAATAGATAGATGAACAAGAATATAGCATGGCATGATGAATCAAATGATGGCACAAAGTAAACAATCAAAAAATGCTGCATAATCAGCTTTCGGCCTCACAATGGCAGTAAATAATAGACAAATACATAATGTCGGTTATCAACAGTGCATCAAAATAAAAATAGTATTGATATTCCATGAGCATATTACTAAACTAATAGATTCACAATGCCAACCAAGGTTACAAAACCAGCTCGGCCCCAAAATTGAATAAGATTAAAAAATGATTCAATACTCTGTGCTCATGGCTTGTGGAAGGAATCAATGCATCTACAACAAGCATGGAACCAGTAAAAAATGGACTTCTTAATTGCATGAGATGGCATAATAAGCAACAAAGAGCTTAACATCACTAAGTAGTAACCAATGGTACCATAGATAGCTCACGATGTCTTTGAATTAGCATTAATACCACAATTTCATAAGCATATACAATAGTTGTGGACCCAATAAGATGTTTAAATAGTGAATACAAATATCTTAAGCATGGGTTGTGTGTGAAGGAGATGCAATGCACATAGAATGAGTTTCACAAGTTGTACTATGACATAATAGTGATACCATTAAACACTAGGCTGCTTCACCGACAATGGATTATATACAAACGATGGTGCCAACATATACAAGAGGTGAGGAAATAGTATCAATTAAACATAAATAGCATTGCAATGAATAGTGAGGTTAAGAGCATGGGCCCCATGAATAAATAAGTGATTCTTACTCATGGCCCATAGAGAATCAACAGCATGCCAGAGATCAATGAAATAGCATAAGTTGATGGGCCATGCATGATAAGAATGCACTGATCCATTGGCATGAGGTCAAGCAAAACCTAGCCCATCCAAAGCGATGAGCAAGTGGTCAAATGAAAGGCACCAATCATATATGCCCAAGCTTAGTGGCTCATGGGTCATCATAGCATTGCAAAGACATGGGATTACAAATACAGAGGAGTAGAAGTCTGATAGATTAAATAATAGATCCAAATAGCAGGCTTGTGGCTTTAAAATGGAACCAATAGGGTACCATATCATAATGAAATGAACACAAGAGGTGAGCACTAATGGTGATGAGTTACAACATTTAAAACAACATAGTGACTCAACATAACGCCTTGGTTTCAATGCGCATGAGCCATCCAAGGACATGGAAAAGGAACAAACATAATAGAAAGCCACAAAGTTCACAGGTCACGCAGAAGTAAGATGAAATAATAAGTAAAAGACATATGGATGAGCTAAAAGGCTCATGGCTGTTGGATGAAGCTATTAATATGATGCCCTAACTCGATCACGAGCTTCATAACCATTAAGGACTATGCTTAAACATAAAACAACACAATGATAGAGCACAAAGCAAATGAGATATATGAATTAAAACATGAACATCAAAATAGAGGTGCAAGCCAGGGCTCTCTACCATCAAATCCAAGTAGATTCAATAAACAGGTCATCAATGCCCTAGGTTTACTATTGACATGTATTAAGCAGCAGGATCAAAGGGAAAACATACGATCTTTAATTAAACTTAAAAAAATGTAATGTCGTGGGATACAAAGGTTCACAATGTGAATGCCACTGCCATGTGTCCTCAAAATTTTAGTCACAGGGTGGAGAGGTTGTAAGGATATCAAAGAAATAATAACAGGGAAATTTTCAATGGTGATACAAAAATTATGGCTTTCGGCCCTCAATCAAGACACAGTGCAAAATACAAACATATCACTGTGCCCTCCAATGAACTCATGAAGCCCTCAAAATTACCAGGGAGCCAAACATATAAATAATACCTACCTCCAAATCAATACCTACCTCCAATAATAATGCCTCAAAGATAAAAAGGCTCCCAAAATTGGAATGTTTCCATATCTAGCCTGGGGAACATATGCAGAGCTGCCAATAAGAATAGAAACTTACCAAATGCCAAGATGGGAAAGTCTAAATGCTAGTGGCTTCCTCATCTTTGAGGGATTTCCTTCCAAATGATTGATCTTGTTTCTCCCCTTTTAGGGTTGAGTTTCATTAATTATGTTTATTTTTGGTGCATTTTGTTATAGGTGGGTTTTTATTTTGTTAAAAATGTAAATGTTTTAAAATATGTTCTCCCCATTTTGGGTTGAAAAATATTTTAAAATATAGTCAAATCCACATTATTTTGTCATAGGGGTAGGGTTTTAATGTAAAGGTCATTGCAGATTCTTGTTGTAAATTTTGACAATGGTATTTTATGAACCATTCATCAAAATATTGTTAGTGCATTACTTGGAGGGGTCAGAGTGGTCTCATTTTGACCACCTATTCTAGGAGTCTACTTTTCCACTACCCCTATAAACTCTAGAATCTAGCATTTGAGTTTATGAGGCTTCCTCATGGGCCTATTTTGAAGGATTTTCCATTTTTAGGAGATTGAGGTGGCTTCAATGCTGATTCTTTTTTGCCTCATTTTATATACCTCTCACTTATGTGATTGAGGTTAGCTCTTCACTTTTTCTCTCTAATATGAGTGTTATAGCTCTGAGAGACACATCTTGTACTTAGCTTCTTTTTAGTAATACAAATTGATCCTTCTTGTTCCCTACCATTTTAGAGTTCTTCTTATTGAATCTTATGTGAGGATTATTTTGATATATTTTATCCTTAGTCTACATGTTGATCCAATTGAATGTTCAGAAATTTGTCTTGGCTTTGTAGTATTAATTCATGTACAAACTAGAATCAAAATTGTGGAAACATCTTCTCTTGTCTGTATTTCAAGTACCTTATTTTCCTGAGGAGTTTAAGGTGGTAGAATCAAGTTGTGAAGTGTAGTTTTGTTTTAATTGTTGGAGTAAGCTTAATTCAATTATGGATCTTCTATTAATTCGGTGGATCACCTAGTTTGAGTTAAATTTAGTTATTTATTTCATGTGCTCTCTCCCTTTCCTCAAGAAGTTAGTCAATTTTCAAGTGATCCAAGGGGAAGCCGGTCCCTAATCTAGGGGTCTACTCTTGAATAGGTTACCCATAGCCTAAGAGTAGTCCCATGTTTCACAGGATTGCTAGGTTATACACTTAGCCATATTCGGGTGCAATCCCTAGTGACAATAGTTTTTGGCATGCTTGGTGGGAGAGAAGACTCAGTGAGTTAGATTTCTAAAGTATTTTCTATGTGGGTTATTGTTTGGTATGAGTAGTTACTGTGTTTTGATATCATACCTAGAGACTCTAATCGTGTTTCATGCAAATCAACACTTAAGCTTATGAGTGGGATTCCAACTAGGTAGAGCAACAATCCTTTTGTTTATACAGAGCTGCCAACATCAAAGAAAAGGCCTAAGGAAGCCTAATCCAGCACATCCCAATATGTAAATCTGACTTCTATTCCTACAAGCTCTACCCTAACCCCACCTATGCAAGTAGCACCAGTGGCTCAAGTTCCCCTTAATCCTCCAATGGCTAGAAATCATCCTTTTGTGGCCTTCAATTAAGGCATCCCTTTGAACTTGCAGTAACATAATGACATACCTATATCATCCCTTAAGAGCCTACCCATTTTTATAGGAGAGGATCAGACCTCCACTATTGAGCATATAAGAGACGTTGCATCCCTCTGTGCCCTCCACAATATAACCTAGGACAATGTAGCTATGAGATTGTTAGCAAAATCCCTTAAGGGAAAATGTTTACAATGGTTTAAAGGTTTAGGGGTCAGTTCCATATCCAACTGGGATGGGTGGGTCAAGCCTTAACCAATCAATTTGAAGATAAGTCTAACCACCTCTCTTTAGTTGAACATCTGACCACCATTAAAAGGGCACCACAAGAGTATATGATGGATTTCAATTTCAGATTCCAAAGAACATGCAATAGAATACCAACTACAGTTAGACCCTTAAGTCAACATGCTTTCCTATACTATTTGAGGGCACTGAACAATGATATCTCTATTATGATACAGTCCATGGGAGGGAATAACTTACCAGTAGCATATGATGTTTCTATAAGGGCTAAAAATAGTGTGATACAAGATGGAAAGATAGCTCCAAGGCCTCCAATGCCTATCTTTCCTGAGCTTCATCCTATCCTAGAATCAATTCTAGCTTTGGCATCTATTCCACCTCTCCCAACTCCTCCCCAGTAGGCTATCATTCCATCTATTGACCAGTCCCAAGATCTAAAAGATATCAAGAAGACCTTGCAGTATGTTTCCAATGAACTGGTCAACCTTAAAAAACATCAATTCCAGCCTTATCAACAGCCTTATCAAGCCCCTTATCAAACTTAGTATCATCAAAATAGGCCCCAATACCAATCAGGCCAGCAAGGCCAAGCAGGAAACTATAATCAGAAAGCTATTCAACCCTACAATCCTAACATCCCTAGCACTTTTAAAAACATGGTTCCTGTAGCTTAGAATAATATGGCACAAGAATATTAGTGGAGTTGCTCGTGCAATTAGTAACATATTTAGGGAATGTGCCCCAATGGCTATGACCAAGCCCTTATGGTGTAGAACAATGTCATGATGCCACAAGAAATGAATCAAGAGCTAGAGATTCAACAAGGTCAAGTTGCTACCCCAAGCAAGCTATAGACACCTGAGGTGGCACTTGTTAAATTTCAAAAGGAGTTATGTGGGGTAAATTTTTCCCTAAATAACAACCAGAACTATGTTCCAGTTGCAGCCAACAAAAGGTCCAAGAAGAAATCTTTGGAGGCTAAACAAGTGGTCTCTACCAATTAGCAAGGTCCAGTTATAGCCCCATAGCCCAAGGTGGCTCAAAACCCACTTCAAAATCAGTCAAAAGAAGTCAAGGAATCAGCCAAGGTAGCAACACAGTTGGCATCTGCAATACCAAAGATTTCTATAGCAAAGGGACAACCTAAGGTGAGCTTGGGATCTTTTAATATTGTGGAACAAATGAAGAAGACCTCTATAAGTGTGCCTATGATGGACACTTTGGCAATTCCTAGATAAAAGGAGTTAATGCTTAGCGCATTGACTAAAATTTCATCAAACATTGAAGGAGCTTCAGAGCAGCCTAGGATCCTGATGGATGAAATAGCTTAGAAAGAACAACAAACTGGAGAAGCGAGCTTGTAGCCCATCATTGTTACATAGGTTAAACCCCCTCTTTTCTATGTTACTCTTATTGTTGGGAAATTTTTGGTTCATAATTGCATGATAGATTTAGGGGCAAGTAGTTTAGTAATCTATAAATAGCTAGCAGACCTCCTAGGACTATCTTATGAGCCAATAGATAGGCCTATTGTTCAGTTGGATGGGTCATCAGTTGGCACCATTGGAGTCATTAAAGACCTAAGTCCCATCTTGTGCGAGTGTCCCAACTTCTCTATCCCTCAAGATGTCTATGTCATAGACCTGCCTCCCTACTTCACTATTTGTTTAAGCAGATATTTCACTACTAGGTTGGGGGGATACCTTTCAGCTGATTGGTCTCATTTATACTTTAAAACCAGATATGGGACTAAGGTTAGAATCAAGTTTGAAGCCTTTGTAAAGAACCATGTTGAACCCTATACTCCTAGTCCTATAAATGCCAATATGATGTTTCATGAGCAGGATCCTATTGACTTTGAGCCTGAGACCACTATCAGAAACATTCAAGATATTATTTTGGATGAATGGGCTGAAAGAGATTTAGAAGATAATCCTTTTAAAAATATGGAAATTTCTAGTATTGGGATGTATATCATTCATGAGGAGGGTGTAGTAATTCTAGATTTGATGAAGAAAGAAGATGAGCATTCTGAAAATCAAAATAGTGAGTTATGGAAATTT
Source organism: Chamaecyparis obtusa (assembly GCA_027943335.1). Taxonomy (NCBI): domain Eukaryota; kingdom Viridiplantae; phylum Streptophyta; class Pinopsida; order Cupressales; family Cupressaceae; genus Chamaecyparis; species Chamaecyparis obtusa. The sequence goes on along the minus strand of BSBK01006140.1, from coordinate 373,337 downwards.
TTCTTTGATGGTGCTAGAAGTAGAATCGATTCAGGAGGAGGAGATGTCTTAGCTTCTCTAGAAGGACAAAGGTATTACTCTGTCATTCATTTTTCTTTTAGTTGTGCTAACAATACAATAGAGTATGAGGCTTTGATTCATGGTTTAGAATGGGCTAGACAGAGATGAGTCAAATGTTTAAAAGTTATGGGTGATAGTGAGTTAGTGGTTAATCAAATTTATGGCACTAATCTCACTAAAAATGATACACTCAAGATGTATAAACATAGGGTTTGGGATTTAGTAGAAGGCTTTTGTGTTTTTAATCTAGTTGTTGTCCCAATAAATCAGAACAAATAGGCAAACAAGCTGGCTACCATGGGAGAAGAATATGATATTCCCAAGGAGGTCACAATCAATGGAATGTAGCATGTGAGAGTCCTTGTGAGACCCTCAATACTAGACAATTAGGTGAGATGGCAAGTTTTTGAAAATGATGAGAAGATTTTCAATTTTTTAATAGAGGAAGTTGAATTCTCTAAGGTTAATCAGAATAAGCTTGCTCACCAGTATAATGACTAGATGTTATAGTTGAAAAATAACAAGTTACCCAAGGGACTAGTCACCCTTGAGTCCATTTTTAACTCTGATGACCAACTGAGAGGAGACAAGGCCATCATGACGGTTAGAGAAGAACACTACCAGTTTGTAGAGAAAGTCCCTCAAGCTAGGAAATGTATGCACTCAGCTAGAAAGGTAGGCCTTTGTCTCATTATGTCAAGAGTTTATTGATATTTTTGCATGGGAATATTATGATCTAAAAGGTTTTGATCCCCACTTAGCATAGTACACCATTGAGCTAGAACCCCATGCCAAAAAAGTGAGACAAAAATAAAGACCTATCAATCCTAAACTAGAGGTATTAATGAAAATAGAGTTAAAGAAAATGATTGAGGCCAATATCATCTTTTCCCATCAAACACACTTGTTGGGTCTCCAATCTAGTGCTTGTTAAAAAATAGAATGACAAAATCCAGTTATGTGTAGATTTCAGAGACCTCAACAAAGCCTTGCTCAAGGACCATTGTCCATTGCCCTCCATGGAATAGATATTGCAGTTTGTCTCAGGGTCTGACAGATTTTCTTTACTAGATGGATTTTCAGGCTATAACCAAGTCCTAGTAAGAGAGGAAGACCAGTATAAAACAACCTTCACCACCAAATGGGGCACCATGGAATACAAAAAAATGCCTTTTGGGCTATCTAACACTGGTGCTACATTTTAGAAAGCCATGGAAATGGCATTTTCTAGTTTGATGAATAAGTTTATCCTAGTCTATTTAGATGATATAACCATCTTTTCAAGAGATACTAATGATCACCTGGTTCATTTAAGGTAGATTTTTGAAAGGTGCAAAGAATTTGGAGTTTCATTAAATCCTAAAAAATATATCTCTTTTGTCCATGAAGGCATGCTGCTAGGGCACATTGTTTCTAAGCAAGGAACAAGAATCAATCCTGAGAGAGTAAAGGCCATCATGACACTACCCTTACTAGCACACAAAAGGAGACTGTAGAGTTTCCTTGGGAGAATCAACTTCTTGAGAAGGTTCATCCCTAATATTGCTGTACTACTAAAGCCTATGACCCAGATGCTGAAGAAGAATTCAACTTTTCATTGGACAAATGAAGGAAAGAAATGTTTTGAAGAAATAAAGGAAGAAATTGCTTTTTCTCCTACTCTGGTAAACCCTAATTTTTTAAGATATTTTATTCTATATGCTTTTGGGGACATTGATAGTATCTCTGCCATGTTATTCTAGCACAATACTGAGAAACATGAGTAGCCAGTGGCTTTTTACAGCCAAGGTCTGGATGGTTATGAATTGAACTATACTCCTATAGAGAAACATGTCTTAGCAATAGTAAGGAGCTTGAAGAAGTTCAGGCATCTACTTTCTAAAAACATAGTACACCTAATGGTTGCTCATCCTTGCATAAAATATTTCCTTTTGAATAAGGATCTAAGCCACAAGAGGGATGGTTGAGTCACCAAAGTCATGGAATATGATATGCAAATCAAGGTTACCAAGTTGAGAAGGGGAAAAGGGCTGTGAAAATAGATGAATGAAGGAAAAATGGACAAAAGTTAGTAAGAAGAAGAGGTTGTCCTGATGAACCAAGATTCAGAAGAGAGTGCAAGCTGGACAACATAGATGAAACACTATCTCTTAACTGGTCAATGCCCTCAAGGCCTTGATAGGAGAAAAATGAGGTACTTTAGGCTCCAAGCCATTCCATTTATCATTTTGGATAATGTTTTGTATAGAAGGGATTATAATGGTGTCCTGTTGAGATGTGTTGAACCCAACCAAGTGGGAAAAATATTAGAAGAGTTTCATGATGGAGGTTTTGGAGGACACTTTGTAGCCAGAACCACTACTTTGAAAGTGATGAGAGAAGGGTACTATTGGCCCAGCCTGTACAAGGATGCATTTGATTGGGTAAGGAAGTGCAAGAACTGTGCTCTATTTACTGACAAAAAGAGGTTGGCAACCCTCCCATTGCATCCCATCAAATTGGAGCAGCCCTTCTCCAAATGGGGGTTGGACTTCATTGGACCTATTAATCCTCCATCCAATGCTAGCCATAGATGGATACTTACTACTACAAACTATTTTACCAAATTGACAGAGGCTGCAGCATTGAACGAAGAAAATGAAACCTCTATCCTAAATTTCTATTAGGATATTATGTCAAGGTTTGGCACTCTAGACTCCATCATTTCAAACAATGCCATGGCATTCCTTGGAATGAGAATCTTAGAATGGGCATTAAGGCACAATATATTCCTAAGCACCTCATCCAACTATTACCCTCAGAGTAATGGCTAGGCAAAATCAACAAACAAAAACTTGTTGAGGATCATCAAACAGACTATAGAAGGAAACTAGAGGGACTAGCATAGCAAGTTGAAGTTGGCCCTATGGGCAAAAAAAATAACACCTAAGAGATCTAAACGTAAATCTCCTTACACACTTGTTTATGGGAAAGAAGCTAGGCTCCCTATTTCTATTGAGTTGCCTACTTTGAGCTTAATTAAAGAAATTGAACTGTCGGAAGAAGATAATATGCAAGTTAGACTTGTTGAGTTAATTGAACTTGAAGAAGCAAGGAAATTAGCACTAGAAAACCTAGAAGCTCATCATTCTGAGATGAAGAGGACCTTTGATAAAAGGGCCACACCTAGGGCTTTTAAGGAAGGAGACCTTGTCCTTAAGTGGGATGAGTCAAAACATAAACTAGGAAGGCATACTAAATTCAATGTCATATGGAGTGGACCCTTCATTGTTGTTAAATGCAAGGCCCATAATGCTTTCTAGCTGACTAATATGGATGGAGAGGAGTTTCCCATTCCAGTGAATGGGATTCACCTCAAGGCTTATTTTTGAGGTCAAGATCTGCACTGTATATTAGTAGTGTTAGTTTTAGTTCTGGCTTTCTGTGTTTCCTAAGTGCCCCAGCACAAGTTTTGCTTTCAGTTTGTTTTTTTAGTTTTCTTTTAGTTCAATTTTTAGTTTGGTTTGAGTAGGAATAAGCCAGAGCAGTCTATCTTTGGTAGTTAGTGTTTTGTTAGCAAGAAGGAGTTGTTTGTTTAAAGCTAAGATCAATTCTGGATTATAAGAATCTACGCCCAATGGATTTGAAGGCAACTGGCCAGGGTGCTTAATAGGAAAGCACTCAGTTGAGGTCACCAAAATGTTATTGTTATTTTCACTCATCTTTGGAGGCCTGATTACTAAGTGAGACTACTGTACCCTATTTTGGATTATTCGTGATCTTTCTTAAATTTGTGTTCATTTCATTGTAAGGTACATGAAAAGAAAAGAAATGATCTACATCTAAGCATTAAGTGTATATGTACCAATGTCTTAAGTGTGATATACAAAAGGAAAAGAACTAAGAAGACCATTTACTTGAGCTCACATAGGCCGTGAGCATAGCCATTTTCAAAATTGCATGAATGAGTACATGTATACATGAAATAATGAACATAAATACAAGGGTACTAGACATTTCCTGGTAATGAGTCTTGATCCACGGTGTTCTCGGTGTGCTCCTAAGTCCCATAACCTACAAAAGAGAGAGAGGGGATGGGGTTAGATCCAATGGATCTAAAGAATGTATGGTACCATACTATTTATAGGCATACATATATGCACTCAGTTAGACACCTCTAAAAGGGGTTGTCCTTAGGGAATGTGCACTAAAGAGGCTATAGAAATAAAAGAGATACCATATTTTCACTAACGTGTTTGTTCCATGTGTAGATACAGAAGAAGCTAATTCACTATTATTTATGTCATCCAGATAATCAACTGGCTAAAATGATGGTATTCCTAATAGAGACCATCCTCAAAGCTTCGCGATTGTTTGAACAACAACAATAGAAGGATGCTAGGATCTAGATGAATAAACTTGACCTATGATGTAGGCCATGCTAGGAAAACCTCAAAGTTCCTTGATAGTGACTGCATCACAGGCCAAGAACACCCATGATCACTGAGGCAACAACTAGATGATGCAATATCAGTGGGACATTCAACGACTATAAAGCCAAATCAAATAAAGCATGGTCAAAGGCACTGGTAGATTCAAGGGGGGAATTCATTATTAGCATGTCAAAAGGTACACAAATCTATATACTAAGGAAGGGTACACCACAACATAAATGTGCTTCAAAGCTACATTCAATACATTGATGCTATAGCATGAACATATTAGAATCTGTATGATGAACCAAAGATCAAAAGGGCTACAGTTGGTGAATCAAATGATGGAAAAACATGAGGAGAAGCATACAATATCAAATGAAGATGGTGTCACAAAGCATGATATTCATGGGCTTTAAGTATAGCGAGCATGCACTACATAACACTTGCAATGTTGATTACTTGGTGTCATCAAGTAACCTAACTGAACATACAGATGAACAAAAATATAGCATGGCATGGTGAATCAAATGATGGAAAAAAGTAAATAATTAAAAAATGCTACATAATCAGCTTTCAGCCTCATAGTGGCAGTAAATAATAGTCAAATATATAATGCCAGTTATCAACATAAAAATAGTATTGATATTCCATGAACATATTACTAAACTAATAGATGCACAATGCCAACCAAGATTATAAACCTAGCTTGGCCCCAAAATTGAATAGGATTAAAAAATGATTCAATACTTTGTGCTCACGGCTTGTGGAAGGAATCAGTGCATGTACAACAAGCATGGAACCAGTAAACAATGAGCTTCTTAATGGCATGAGATGGCATATGAAGTAAAAAAGAGCTTAACATCACTAAGTAGTAACCAATGGTACCATAGATAGCTCACGGTGTCTTTGAATCAACATTAATACCACAATTTCATAAGCATATACAACTGTAGACCCAATAAGATGTTTAAATAGTGAATACAAATATCTTAAGCACGAGCTGTGCATGAAGGAGATCCAATGTGCATAGAATGAGTTTCAAAAGCTGTTCTATGACATAATAGTGAGAAAATTGAACACCAGGCCACTTCACCAACAATGGATTATATACAAATGATGGTGCCAATATATACAAGAGGTGAGGCAGCAGTATCAATTAAACATCAATAGCATTGCAATGAATAGTGAGGTTAAGAGCATGGGCCCCATGAATAAATAAGTGATGCTTACTGATGGCCCATAGAAAATCAACAGCATGCCAGAGACCAATGAAATAGCATAAGTCCATGGGCCATGCATGATAAGAACACACTGATCCATTAGCATGAGGTCAAGAAAACCTAAGCCATTCCAAAGTGATGAGCAAGCAGTCAAATACAAGGTGCCAATCATATATGCTTGAGCTTAGTGGCTCATGGGTCATCATAGCATTGCAAAGATAGGGGGTTACAAATACAGAGGAGCAGTGGTCTGATGGATTAAACAACAGATCCAAATAGTAGGCCCGTGGCTTTAAAATGACACCAATAGGGCACCATATCATAATGTAGTGAACATGAGAGGTGAGAACCAGTGGTGATGAGTTACAACATTTAAAACAACATAGTGACTCAACATAACACCTTGGTTTCAATGTGCATGATCCATCCAAGGGCATGGAAAAGGAACAAACATAATAGCAAGCCACAAAGTTCATAGGTCATGCAGAAGTAAGATGAAATAGTAAGTAAAAGACATATGGCCAAGCTAAAAGGCTCATAGCTATTGGATGAAGCTACTAATATGATGCCCTAGCTTGATCACAAGCTTCATAACCATTAAGGGTTGTGCTTAAACATAAAACAACACAATGCTAGAGCACAAAGCAAATGAGATATATGAATTAAAACATGAACATCAAAATAGAGGTGCAGGCCAGGGCTCTCTACCATAAAATCTAGGTAGATTCAATAAGTAGGTCATCGATGCCCTAGGTTTACCACTGGCATGTATTAAGCAGTAGGATCAAAGGGAAAACATACGTGTCTTCAATTAAACTTAAAACAATGTAATGTTGTGGGATACAGAGGTTCACAATGTGAATGCCACCACCATGTGTCCCCAAAATTTTAGTCACAGGGTAGAGAGGCCGTATGCATATCAAATAAATAATAGTAGGGAAATTTTCAACGGTGTTACAAAAATCATGGCTCTCAACCCTCAATCAAGACATAGTGCAAAATACTAACATATCACTATGCTCTCCAATGAATTCATGAAGTCCTCAAAATTACCAAGGAGCTAAACATACATACAAATGAAAATGAAGAGTGAATGCAAAATCAATACCTACCTCCAATAATGATGCCTCAAAGATCAAAAGGCTCCCAAAATTGGAATGTTTCCATATCTAGCTTGGGGAACAAATGCAGAGTTGCCAGTAAGAACAACAACTTGCCAAATGCCAAGATGGGAAAGTCTGAATGCGAGTGGCTTCCTCATATTCGAGGGGTTTCCTTCCAAATGATTGATCTTGTTTCTCCCCTTTTAGGGTTGATTTTCATTAATCATGTTTATTTTTGGTGCATTTTGTTGTAGGTGGTTTTTATTTTGTTAAAAATGTAAATGTTTTAAAATATGTTTTCCCCATTTTGGGTTGAGAACTATTTTAAAATATAGTCAAATACACATTATTTTGTCATAGGGGTAGGGTTTTAATGTAAAGGTCATTGTAGATTCTTGTTGCAAATTCTAACAATGGTATTTTATGAACCATTCATCAGAATACTATTAGTGTATTACTTGGAGGGGTCAGAGTGGTCTCATTTTGACCACCTATTCTAGGAGTCTACTTTTCCACTACCCCTATAAACTTGATAATCTGATATCTAAGTTTATGAGGTATCCTCATGGGCTTTTTTTGATGGATTTTCCATTTTTGGGATATAGAGGTGGCTTTAATGCTGATTCTTTTTTGCCTCATTTTATATACCTTTCACTTATGTGATTGAGGTTAGCTCTTCACTTTTTCTCTCTAATATGAGTGTTGTAGCTCTAAGAGACACATCTTGTACTTAGCTTCTTTTCAGTAATACAAATTGATCCTTCTTGTTCCATACCATTTCAGAGTTCTTCTTATTGAATCTCATGCAAGGATTATTATGGTATATTTTATCCTTAGTCTACATGTTGATCCAATTGAATGTTCAAAAATTTGTCTTGGCTTTGTAGTATTAATTTGTGTACAAACTAGAATCAAAATTGTGGAAACATCTTCCCTTCTCTATATTTCAAGTACCTTATTTTCCTAAGGAGTTTAAGGTGGTAGAATCAAGTTGTGAAGTGTAGTTTTGTTTTAACTATTGCAATAAGCTTAATTCAATTGTCAATCTTCTATTAATTCGGTGGATCACCTAGTTCAAGTTAAATTTAGTTATTTATTTCATGCACTCTCTCCCTTTCCTCAAGAAGTTAGCTAGTTTTCAAGTGATCCAAAGGGAAGCCGGCCCCTAATCCAGAGGTCTACTCTTGGATAGGTTATCCACAACTTGAGAGTAGTCCCATGTTTCATGGGATTGCTAGGTTCTACATTGAGCCATATTCGGGTGCAATCCCTAGTGACAACATGTACATCCATACATACAATGCATAAGGAAAGATAGAAACATAACACTATTGTCATATGATCATGCACAAGAAGAAGACTTAAAACACTTCTAGGGGTTCCAAAATAACTTGAATACACACTCAAAATGGAATAAGCACATTCTTGAGATGACCTAACAAGAGCTTAGGCCATATCCAATAATCTATAGGAGGTGAAGCCAAAAATAGCTCATAGGAAACAAATGGAGGAGACAAAATCCATCCTCTAAATCAACCTAATAGAGATTCATTTTAATACTAAAGGAAAGTGTTCCTATGATGGTTAATCAGACAAGTTCAATTACCAAATTGAAAATCATTTAATAAAACCATCAAGAAGCATATACAAACTACCCAACAATCAAGCATAAATAGAAAACTAAATGAGGCATAGATACCAATGCATGTGGAGATGCTAAAGAATGTAGGTGACAATCCACAAAGCAAAAATGCTGATTTATAGGTATACTTCATGTAGAGTCTTAGTCCAAAGACTCAAAAGTATCAATTTGCAGAACGCAAATTCCAAACAATGTATGCACTAACCAACCACACATAGATAAAAATCTAAAGATAGAAGACCTTTTGTGATAGAAAACTCTCAAACCAGAGATGTGGGGATTTTTCTCTACAAGACAAAGACACCAATCAATGCAAATGCCAAAGTAGGTAGAGACACATCCATAAATAATTCTCCTAAAAACTTAGAAAGTTACACCGAAAACCTATGTCGAGTCCAATGCACAACTAAAAGGCAACTAGCTCCTTACCAAGGAGTACTAGATGCATATCTTTGATGCCATAATCACTTAATACAATCAATAAAAAATAGAATATAACTAATCTAGTGAGTATAACATCATATATATCATTATCACTGAAATGCAAATGCAAAGGGATCAAATGAGTACATCATGCTTGGTACTTCACCACTAGAAGCAGTCCACCATCTCTATGGAAATCCATAACAATGATGTGTCACACCACCCAACCATTTTGTACCCTTAGGCCCATTCCACTATGCTCATGGAGATAGTTACATGGACCAAACACATGAAGTACACACACAGAGAATGGCTAACACACATGCTAATGAAATATAGTAAACAAGAAATGATACAAATATCTCAATGAAATCACACAAATGTAGATATCAAAATGCGAGTAGGTCAAGATCACCACTCAGATCTAGACAGGGTATTGTGATGAGACTCAAGAAACAACTATGATCACATAGATTGTGGAGGCCCATATGGATTCAAGTAGTCCTTTACTCATCAAGGAGACTCTACTATTCTAGCTCATGTCTATCAAGAAACAATTACTTACTTATGTGCTAGCTCAACATCTATAGATGGCTATGTCTATGTCAACTCAACACTTGTAGATGGTTATGACTATACTAGCTCATGTTTATAAAAAAATAATAATGTACAAATATGAGTTTAATATCTTTGTTATTATGTTTTCCCTATCTATTTTTAAGGCTATCAATTATTATAATGAGCTCTGACAAGGATTACCTGAGGACCCTTTTTGTCCTATCCTACCTTGGAGAGGCACTCCATCCCACTACTCTACACCAATCGGTCAACAGTAATGCAATGCTTAGGTAATAACATAATGCAATAAAATATTTCATGCCATACAACAAAAGGGAGACAAGGTATGCTTAATGGGACTCACCAAGAGCTTGGGTCACTCAAACCTAAGCATAGGGGCATAACTCAACTGCATTCCTAGATGTGGTCTCAACACCATATATCCACATAGAAAATTGTCTCACACAAAAATTGAAGAATCAAGAGCAATGAAAGAAATATCTATCAAGATCAACCATAAAAAAAAAGCTTTAAGCTCACTTGTAAGCCAAGGAACACTCAATTCAGTGCACCCAAGAGTAGGGATATCTCATAATCATGATAACATAGGCATGACTCATGATGCCAAGAGTGTGGTCCCACTACCATCTCTCAAGGAACCACATGAAATTACAAATTAGAAAAAATAGGTTTAAATAATGAAACCATGGTATAAGCATGGAAAAATACTCATGTGGCTCAAAAACTAAGGAAATGACCACGAATCCTCTCAAAAATAAAATTTCATATACTAATGTTATCATTCCACAAAATAATCCATTTTTAAAATGCGATAAATCCAACATTTGCAAAATCCCAATTGGGACCATATCCAATTCTATGACCAAAATTGTCATTAGAGCCATGGAAAAAAGCTCAAAAAAACCATTTTCAAAAATAAAAAATCTAAGAATACCCTTTGGCTTCTAAATTTATCACTAATATAAAAATGTAGTAAAAATCAATTTCCAAACATTTAGGAAAAATTGACCATTATAGCATTATAATTTACATTCAAATACAAGTTTTACTCATACAAGCCCAATTGGGTGAAAGAATGAAATGAAAACATGGGAGAATACTAATTCTCATCTCACAAACTAAAAGCAACTTATTTCAAATCAAATAATGGAGTAAAATGAAAGATAGAGAAAGCCCTACCTCACCAAACTGATAAATCACTAGAAAAGAGAGAAGTAAAATAAAACTTTGCAAAGGCACCCAAGAAGTTTGGTAAAGAGAAGCAAATCTAGCATGGTTCAAATGAGCCAATGCCCATAAAATTTTGTTGCCCAGAACTCACCTAACGAGCAAAACACTGAATTGTTCAAATGAGGCTTTTGGGAGAAATCGATATCCAAAATGACTGTCAAAATGAAGTCTATTTCTTCATTATATGGCACTTTTGGCCAAAACTCAAAAAGCTAAATAAAAATATGCTTAATCAAACAAAACTAAGCAATTAAATTAAATCGAATCCCAAAATGGATCAATTTAGCTTGATTCCATTAATAGGAATTCACTTTGGCGCACTTGCCAGAAATTATAAAATAACAAAAGGATTAAAACAAGCATGTAACCCCTAACTTGTTTTGGAAATGACAAACAATCTAAAATGCATAGATAAGCACTGGTATACACAGTAATATAAATTTTATATGGATTTACCCACATGGTACTAGAGGTGCACTATATCAATACATGTACATCACCTATACAAGGGAGACATTGGCTCATTCATGAATGGCTGGTAAAAATATCTCCTATCCCACTACTGAGGATAATACACGCTCAAGCCTATAGTTCAAGAAAAGATAGTTCTTGGTATGCATTCACTAAAACATGCACACATCAAGTGCAACTACTTGCAATATAAATAGTTGAAGCACATATATGTAATAATCAAAGTAAGCTTGATGAAACAATGATGATCTAGTGGCACAATCATTCGTATGTATTAGAATGTCATGATCTTGATCATTTTATATTTAATCCTTAGTGTACATTGTAATAAACATCTCATTTAAATTAAAACATTAAATAATCTTTTATGGCAATATGAGCATATAGCAATGGAACTCTCAATGAAATATCCATCAGCATAAAAGACACAATATAACTAAAAATTGGTAATAGTCATCATGTTAACCATACTCCAATGTTTTTGAATGCAAATTTCATCATAAATCATCATGTCAGGTCACAACAAAATCATCATGTAGATATGATCAAAATAGTAATCACAAGTAAAATCTAACATCTACCTCACCAATGATACTGGTAAAGTAAATACAACACACAATGCAAATATCTGATCACATCATATGAATAATTACAGATGTGAGAAAATAGTCTATATTAGATCAAAATTAAATATTGCAGACTACAACCACGAGAGGCACTACAAAAGGAACCATTTTCTCCCTTTGTTGATTTGTGTTTTTCAAGGGATTTACATCCTAGTTTACAACCTTTTCATTGCTTGAAATTGCATGTCTATTAAAAGTTACCCTTCACTTGGGGTGCACAATGTGTTTCCCTTTGCCAATTATTATCTTAATTCACAATAGGAAAAGTGTGTGTTCTTGATCTTCCTTCCTTATTTTCTCTTCCTTTAAAAAAGATCCATTATCCATTTTTTGACTTGTTACTTTAATAACAGGATATCCTTTCTTACATATATTTGTTTGTTTTGCATGAGGATACTTTCTTTTTCATAAGATTTACATCCTTTTTCACAACCTTATCCTTTCTTGAAAGAACATGTCCATTATAAAAGATCTATCATTTAGGGTATAAGGTGTTATTTTTTCCTTTACATCACCCTTGGGGGGCAAGGTTTCATTTCTCAATCTCTTATTCATTTCTAAAGATCTACTTTCTCTCACTTATGTGGTATTTTTTTGTCACTTTTTATCCTTTCTTGCATGGAGTTGTTTGTTTACATGAGGATCTTCTCTTTTTCAATAGATTTTCATCTTAGTTTATAACCTTTTCCTTAATTGAAAGTGCATGTCTGTCATAAAAAAGTTAGGTCACAACATAATCATGATGTAGATATGATCAAAATAGTAATCACAAGTAAAATCTAACATCTACATCACCAATGATACTGGTAAAGTAAATACATCACACAATGCAAATATCTGATCACATCATATGAATAATTACAGATGTGAGAAAATAGTCTATATCGGATCAAAATTAAAAATTGCATAATACAACCACCAGAGGCACTACAAAAGGAATTATTTTCTCCCTTTGTTGATTTGTTTTTTTCAAGGGATTTACATCCTAGTTTACAACCTTTTCATTTCTTGAAATTGCATGTCTATTATAAGTTACCCTTGGGGGCTTAAAGTGTGTCATCCTTCATCAAGAATGTTTTTTTCACATAAAAATAGGGAACTAAAAAGGTTGCATTCTTGTTCTCTTTCCCCTCTTTGTCTTAGAGATGTTATCCTTGTTTAATAATTCCTCTTGAAGTTAGATATATTGTAGACAATATCTCTTCCTTTCAAGGGTCTCTTTCCACTTGTTGATATTCTATCACAATTACCTATCCCTTGGCTAACAAGTGTCTTCACTATTTTTTAAGGTTATGGCATATCTTGTTGATTTAAGAATATCTCCTTGTTCATGGAACTAGGTATCCTTGTTCTCTTTTTCTTATAATGTCACTATAGTCCTATGCCACCATCATAAGGAGGGGGGCATATATGCAACCTCCTTGTATGATACATAGCCTCATAGATCCCTAAAGAGACTATGATTTCCTTAAGAGTGATTATTCTCATAGATCCCTAAGGAGACTATGTTTTCTATAGGATTGATCACTCTCATAGATCTTGAAGGAGACTATGCTTTCCTTAGGACTGGTTTCTCTTATAGATCCCTAAGGAGACTATGCTTTCCTTAGGATCACTCCCATAAATCCCTAAGGAGACTATGATTTTATTAGGAATGATTGTTCTCGTAGATCCCTATGGAGACTATGCTTTCCTTATGACTAATTTCTCTTGTATATCTCTATGGAGACTATTATTTTTGTAGAACTGATCCCATTTTTACAAATTCCCTAAGGAGACACTATTGTCCTTAGGATAATTCACCCTGTGCATACATCATTTTTCAAGGTATAGTTGACTAGCATAACATATCTTGTTAAACCATCAATTTCACCTTCAAGCTCTTTCCTCCTGTCTCGCATGAATCACCTAGCTTAACACAATTTGCTAGACTATTGGATTCATGGTCTCTTTCTTTCTCTATCACACACACACATTGTGTATATGTGTGCACATGCACACATAGGTAGGATGATGTGGACTTAAACTCCTGCTAAAGTGGGGCTAAATGTACTATCATAAATTGCAAGCACCTTATAAATGTCTATAGTTTGATAATTGTTTAACACCCACCTTAGTGTGTTTTCATTTTAGCATGCATAATAGGACTTTATGTTACACTTAATGAACACCTAAATTCAAATGAGTCTTATGTTAATTTAGTTTTACCAAAAAATCTATGTGAGCCCTTATCTGTAGGTGTGCTCCTTAATTATTTCACCAATTCAATCATTTATTTAATCACATAGGCCTTATTTTATCATTTGTGGGCTTTGTATTTTATCTTAACCCCATAATTAGTTGTGCTTCATAATATGACACCCCCTTGTTATGTGAGACCTATGGTACCGATCTCATGCTTGATTGATGAGAAGAAGACATCCAAGCAATCATCTTCCCTAGTTTTTTCCCCAAAAATCAAATTGGAGGCATTTCCCTTTGGATAAGCAAGATTTCTAGATTCCCATTAGCCTCCTTCAATTTTTGAGCCCCAAAATGTTGTAAGAGTTATAAAAGAATCACATCTCTTCTAATTTTGACATCAAGAAAAAAAATGACAAGTTGGAATTCAATATCTCTCCTACAATTTTGTATCCAAGCATTCTCAAGCAAGATCTCAATCATTCTAAGGTATTTTCCAAAGAATCTTCTCCACAGATCAAGCTTCTTTCCTCATTGAATTCCAAGAAAAGGATTCCACCATTAGGTTAGAAGATCATAGTGTCAAAAACCTTGTCTTGTGACCACGCCACATAACTCATCATAGATTTGACAAACTAATCAAATCACCTATCACCTGTCACTAACGATTCTAGTAGTTGCACTGATAGCCTTCATCTTATCATAATTTTCTTACCAGTCCACATCAATTGTAGTGGTCATGCATTTAACATTTAGAGACATCCCCAAGTCTCTCATAAGGATCTCTACAACTAAAACACATCACAACACCTTGATCATCATACTTAAACTTAGCAACATACTAGGAACACTAGGTCAACATTTGATATCAATGGCAATCCAATAATTGATCATCATACAATCAAATTTGTATCATGACAACACCATAAATCACTTACCATCACTATATCAGTTATGCCAACACATATATTCAAGCATCCACATTCCTTCAAGCATTCAAGTCTTTAACTCTTCAAGCCATTCTTCTCTTTGGAATAAACATTGTGGCAAACTACAACATCCATTATACAAGTTTTGTCTTTCATGATTTCCTTTTGGGTTTTTGTGTGGATTCAAAGCTATTACATTAATATACTTGATCACATGCAAATAATCATCCACATTTCCAATGTATAGTACTATCTATTTTTTATATCTAGTGTCTGATATATGACAACACACTTTCATTTATTTCATTTTTTTAAAGGTTGAGTCCAAACTAGGGTTTTATTGAGACAAACCCCTCTCTAATTTTTTTTTTCCTATTTTTCTATGTTTAGGTACATGTGGCATTCACATTGGCTCAAATATTGAAAGTATGAGACTTGACAAGCAGTTTACAACTAAGTTTAGGCAAAACAATAGGGAAAAAGACACCATAGATAATTTCTTCCCTGTAAAAGTACATCAAATTAAAACCATAGGTTAGTGACATCTTCTAGTTGCCATTTATAGTGTTTTTAAGGGACTCTATATTTTCTATTAGTCTGTGTACATATAAATTCAATCATTTCCTCTATTTCATCCTAGTTCTCACATTACTGTATAAATTTTCCATATTAGTGAAGGAACCTTGAAGTGTGGGAAACCATAGAAACTGCATACACTAGTACAACCCCACATTTTACTTCTAATGAGAAGAAGGCATATGAAAGCGATGCTATGGCATAAAAATCCATTTTTTATGGCCTTGCTAATGATATACTTGTAAAGGTTATGGATTGTGATAATGCTAAGTTTATTTGGGATAAGTTATCAAACATTTATGAAGGTGATGAGAAAGTTGAGGCAAAACTACAATCTTATAGAGCTAATTTTGAAATTCTTAAGATGATTGAAGAGGAGAAAATAGCTAATTTTTTTCTCCAAGTTCAACATGTTGTTAACTCCATTAGAGGATTTAGAGAGGAACATGATGAGTCTACAGTTGTAAAGAAGGTTCTAGGGTCTTTTAAATCCAAATATGATTAAAAAATTTTAGGTGTTGAGGAAATGGGTATCAATAAGGTAACTCTTGACACCCTTCATGGTATTTTCACTGTATATGAGATGAGGATTAATACTGGTCCTCCTAGATAATAATTTCTTTTAAGGCTATTAAAGTAGATACAAATTTAGATTCAGATAAAATTGATAATAATGAATCTACATTTGTTAGTAAACTTAGGAGAAAAAATTAATTCTTGAAGGTTACTCAAGAAGAATTGCATTGTAAAGAACATGAATGATGCTTGTTAGAAGCAGAAGTTATTGATCTATGGAAAAAATTGCTTCTTGTAGAAAATTATCTGATATTTCTAACAAATAAGAAGGAGAATCATCCAAGAAGGTAGAGAAAAGTAAACATTCTAATTCTCATTTCTTTAGTTTTTGTTTCAGCTGCAAACAATCAAGACACAAAGCTAATGAGTGTAAAGTGACTCCTAGAAGAAATATTAACCTTGTGAATGAAAACATTTATCAATTTTTTAACAAAACTTTTAAATGTTTCAAATGTGGTAAACAAGGTCACATAAAAATAAATTTTAAAGAGGGTTCCTTAACATATTCTAATAAATATGACAAAATTCCTAAAAAAATTGGTTTGGAAACCAAAGAAAGTTGATGTGACTGGTCAAGCAGTTCATTTCTCACAATTAGAAGATACATGGAATCTGGATAGTGGATGCTCTCATCACATGACAGGTGATAAGTGAAAATTCTACAAATATAAAGAATTTAATTGTGGAACAATCATGTTTGATAATAACACTTGTTTTCAAATAGAAGGATTGGGAACTATATTTTTGGATAGTCTTACACCAGTAACAAATGCTTATTTTGTTATAGGGATGGTTCATAATCTCTTAAGTGTAAGCCAAATTTTTAATAATAACCTTGTAGTCACCTTCAATGCTTTGGATTGTCAAATTACTTAATAATATGGAAGAGTAATTGTAGCACGTGTCAAAACAGATGGAAATGTATATACTCTAAATGGTGTAATTAGTGGATATGAAGAAACTTTCCTTGTGAATACAATTGAAAAAAATGTTGAACCTAAAACAATATCTGAAGGTTATGCAAATCTAAAAGAATTGGCCTATACACTAGTTGAAGTTGAAATTCTTAGAGAACAAATTCAAGATTTTGAAAATACTTTAGAAGATAAAGTTTTTGAAAAAGAAGAAAATTATCAGATATATTATGAGGGAGAATTGATTTGTGCTTTAAAAGAAATTAAAAATATTAGAAAGAACATTTATAAACTAGAGGAACAAATCAATACAGGAGTTGCAAATCACTCATGTTAGATGGAAAATGCAGTCAAATCTATACTCAAGATAAGGGCTAAATTAAGAAAAAAATGAATAGAAATGTGAATAGCTTGAAAATGATGTTTGTTGGTTAAAGAACAAACTAGAAAAACTTGACAAAGTTCTTGGCTCATAATTTTTACAAACATTAAAAAAGGTTAAAGAACAATCTGATGCAATCATGTTTTTGATTCAGGACATAAGTATGGGAGTCTTACAATTCCCAAATTTATGTAATGAAGGTATTTTTGGTTGCAACGGAGTCAGATCCTTCCTTCCTTTTGCAAACTAGTACATTTTTGTTTTGGAAGGATCTCGCCTTCAATAAAACAATTGCTTATGTTCTTTCATATCTATTCAGCTTGATGGAATGTATAACTCTATTTAAAAGATTGAGATGATCACTTATATTTCTTTTTGTGAATATATTTTGTATTGTTATCATTTGGTTATATATAACTAAATCTTAGTTCATTGAAGTTTTAATGATCCAAATTCCAAGTTTCTGATAGAAAACTTAAAAAACTATCACTAAATCTGATTATTAGCATCTATTTTTTTTTAAATTTCTATCAGGCACTTTGATTAGATCTTTGAAATCTAAATGACATCACGATAACACTACAAGATTTGGTCCTTAAGAATAGTAAATAATTTTTTTTTTTGTAGCAGCTTGGTGATTCTTAATAAGTTCAAGTGATTTTTGACATATTATTTTTTGAATATTGAAGTAATGGGGAGCATTACATGATTACCTCCATCCCCTTTGGCATTATTAGATTGATTGATGTAGTCTTGTTTGCTGACAATTTGTACACTCATGATGCTTTCTCGGTTTGACATGAGCGTTGGAAACAGTTTATGAGTTGGTCACAGTTCTGATTTGAGTACTTGTCATTTCAAGAAAACAAACATTTTATAGGCTACTTGTGTTGGGGACATATAGTATTAGCGATTGGTTTCATTTTTAGAGTACTTTGACATTGATTTAGTATTTAGTTAACAGGAGAAGGCTTAGTGATATTTATGATTGATCATGACTCATAAAAATTATTGACATGATCAGTTTTGCAACATGCTTATTTTTTTAATATGTTTTTACAGTATTATTCTCAGTGATCTCATTGTGAATACATATATGATTAGCTTTGGTTTCTTTTTGTGATAGCACAAAGGTGATGGTTCTTGTATTTTTTTCTTCATAGTTTGTTATGATGATACTAATTTTATTTGATTTTTCTATTCAAATCTAATGAGATCAGTTGTGTTCACTTCTTTCTTGGTACTTGAAGAGATGGCAGGGTTAATATATAGGTTGTTTAGATAAGAAGACATTTATTTTGTATCTAGTGGGATATCTTATTGTCCATATTTGATATTTGATAGACATTTGAATGCTTAAGTCACATATTTTTTTGATCTCCTTGGCGTTATATCATAGGTTCATAGGTACATGTGTATGTTTCTTTAAGGTCTTCCAACTCAGGCATATACACATATCATTTCACTTTTACTCATTGGGTAGTTAGACTATATTTTTTCCCCTCTTGCTCCTTTTTCCTTGATGCAAACATGGGCAGAGGAGTTAGTGTTTTGTCACCACGGACAAAGAGGGGATTTGTTTCTCCTATCCTTGTTTTTTTTGTCCTTGATGCCACAACACTAACTGGTTACATATGCATTGTTCATGATTTATCTTGGAATGCATTATTTGATACATGAGACGTATTTGATGTATACATACATGACAATGATTACTTTGATACATGATACATATTTGATGCATACATACATGGTAGTGATCAGTTTGAGAAATTTGATACATGAATTCTATTACATTTGACATTTAAGTGCATTGATTAATGGCAATCAACTTTTGAAGTTTACAGTGATACTTTATTGAAATTGATGATGACAGGGTAACTTGAGTTTCAATTTGAATTTGATATGAATGATGACAAGTTTAACATGATCATATTTATTCAAAATCATTTTATTTGAAAGACAAGGTCATTATATTCAATTTTTCTATTTAGCATTATATTTTCTAATTCCTAAAGTATGACTTGGCACTTGACATTGAAAAGCAAGTCATTTTCTTTTGACCTTGGTTATGGAAATCATTTTGGTCAACATTGCCTAAAGGAAATGGTTACATTTTTAATTGGCATATTATTTAGCACCAAAGTGGTGCTAATGTCATGGAAATTAAGTTGAAGTTAATGGAATTAATAATTCCTTCATTAACAGTATGATTAAGTGATGCCTTTGATGCTTATCAAATACATTTTCATTTCTTTGTAAAAGAGCCCTAAGCTTGGTCCCGAGCTAAGAAATGGCTCATGAAGGTAGGGAATCATGGAATACTAAGTGTATAAAAGTATTTTTTTGGATTGCAACAGACAGTTTGTTTGTATGGAGATTGGAGGAGAATCTTGAAAAACTTTCAAAAACATATCATATGATATTTTGAGGAGGTTCCAAGATTTTGTTTTACTAGATGTCTTCTCTCCATGCATTCTTCTTTCATACCTTTTATTATCTAAGTTTTTAATATGTGATTTAGTTTTTTTTTAAAAGAAATTAGTTAAGGGTTTTGTATCTTGTTCAAATTATGATTATTTTTCTATTTAGAAAGAGCATTTTTAAGGTCTTATCTATTAAAGGGTTTTTGTTTATATTTGTTTTCATAAGCGTTTTAGTTTTCTCTTTTCAATTAGATTGATTTTTTTGAATAAAAAAGAGTTAACATATTTTTGTTTTGTACAAAATACTAAACCCTTGTTTGAATCTGTTACATATCCTATGACTATTTTGTTTGTATAATCCTATTTACTAGCAATCTGAGTATTTGTATTTTGTTAAGGCTCATTTGTTTGTTTAAAATGATTAAACCCTAGTTAAGTTTTTCTATCCTCAAGGTTTGGAATGCATTGTTCATAGGTTTCAAAGTGTTTGTATTACAAAATGTGTTTAATCCCTATTAAGGGTTTTCTCTGTGCATTACCAAAGTTTTTTCCTTGTTGTTAGCAGGGTCTGTGACACATGTTTATGAGTAAAGTGTTGTGCTCGGTTTAATAAAACCTATATTGTAACCCCAGGTCAAGTCAATGTGTTGTATGAAAGTTTATGGCTTAGGATTTGTCAAGCATGGTTACGTACAAGATCTACAAATCATTATTTGAAGACAATTTTTATTTGGAGATCTCATAATTAAATGTATATTTTTTGAGACAAGTATGCTTATTAAAAACAAATTGATTATTCTTTAAAGGGATTTAGTTTTATATGAACTATTCTTTGATAGTTATACAATCAGTTTGAGAGAATCAGTTTCATGGAAGATTTGTTTTAGTTCCTTTATAAGGAACATTATATAAGCATCATTCAAGGAATATTATTAGTGTATAGAGAAAGATATTGGGGTTCACATGAAATATTCATTTCATTTATAGTATATTGTACATATTGTTTCAAAAACAGTAATATTTGTAGAAGAATATAGTTGTCCTAATTTGGTATGATTCATTGTTGAGTATAGGGTATCAAATATACTTAATGACATATTGTATTAAGTTGTGATAACTATTCTTTGTAAAAACATTCTAACTCTATATGAAAATCAAATATTGTAAAATGAAATACATTTAGTGAGGCATTTTAAAAGACTATCAATGAGATAACAAGATCAATGAGACATATGTATAGCTAGTGAGACATTGTAATGATGACATTTCACATAATCCAATGAGGCTATTCAAGTGGTTTTATTCTCTAGAGTATTTCCACTCAAAACAAATAATTATGTCATATTCTTTATGTGCTTCTTGCTTACATTATTATCCTTTCTATTTTAGTTTCACTTTATTCTAAGTTTATAAAGTTAAAAAAGTTGAAATTGATTTAAATTTTTCATACCTCTAATTCACCCCCCCACTCTCAGTGGTATTGTACTCCAACAGGTACCCAATGGGGTGGTGAATGATGTCTTGTTCCGATCTTCTTCTATAATTCTTATTTGATTGTAGCCAAAGAAACCATCCATGAGTGACAACATCTCATGTCCAGTTGTGAGGGCCACTAGCATATCAATGTTTGGTAATGGGAAGTCATCCTTATGACATACCTTGTTTAGGTCATTGAAGTCTGTGAATATCTTGATATCACCTATCGGTTTAGCTAAAAGCACTATGTTGGAGATCCACTCAGAATAATCAATGGCACAAATGAATTTAGCTTGTATGAGCTTCTCTAGCTCTTCTTTGACCAATAAAGAAACCTTGGGATTCATTTTTTGGCGCTTCTATTTGACTGATTTAGCATTTGGGTCCATTGCAAGATGATGAACCACTAGGTTGGGATCTAGCCCAATCATGTGGGCATAAGACCATGCAAATTTGATAGTGGCTTCATAGAGGAGCGCTATGGAAGTATCTTCTTCAACCTCTAACAGTGAGGTTGCTATGTATGTGATCAGTGGGCATTCTTCGGCCCCTAAATTGATGAGCTTGGTCTCTTCAATTAAAATGGAAGTCTATTCTAGTTGATAATCATAGATGAGAAGAAGAGGAGAGTCCCCATCTTGTAGTGCCTCTAAGAGGTTTTCAATAGAGGATACATCCTTTATTTTTACCTTTTTAGGGTCAAGAAGTGCCCTAGAGGGGTTTTCACTAGGAGACTTGTATTTTTCTTTTTCATTTTCTCTTTTGTGAATAAGGATCTCCTCTTCCCCAAAATATGTCTTGGGGTCCAATTTTTAGATATGAGTTGAAACCTACCCCAAATCTTGTTGTCATTTAGTTTCCCTCATGAATTCTAGGAGCACATTCTGGCTTGGAAACACGTCAATGTGGGAGACACTAGGTTGATCCCAGTCTATGAGTTTAGGTTGGAGGAGTTCAAGGTCAATGAGGTTGATGGAGATTTGGTTAAGGATGGATTCTCCTAGGAAGATTTATCACTACATATATCATCATAGGTTCTCTTAGCTTCCTCCTCAGGGATGTTTTTGATCTCAATGATTTTTCCTAGGATATTTAAGAAGGTGTAGTCGGTCATGTTGGTGCCCCTAGTTAGGGTTAGGTCAAATCCAAGACCTTGATTTCTTGGTTGATTATTGGGTTCAAGAGGAGTCTTCATACCACTTTCTTCGTAGCCTAAACCACCACTTTGATAGTTCCATTTCTCAGTAGCTAATCTGCAGGATTTGTGATATTTTTGCTTAAAGTAGTTAAGGAGTATGGTGTCATGGGATAGAGTGTCTTGGTACAACCATGTATTCATATCTGGCTCCATTTCCTATTTTTCCAAGTTCCCATTGTATAGGAACATTAAGGACCTAATTTTATTCGATTCAGGTTCCTTCTTCTTTATTTGGCTATGTTGGGATGGATGTCCTTAGGTATGTGAATCAAGAGGCAATGCCCCCACTAAAAATACATTTGATATGCTATGTTATCCACAACCTTTGTTTTTGATCTTGACAGTGGAAATAGTGTAGGTGAGGATGGTTTGTGGAACATGGTGGGAGTTGGAAGAGGTAGCAATGGAGGTGCCAATGTTAATTCCTAGAAAGTGATTTGAATAAGGAAATGGAGCCTCTAACACACAATAGTATGCAAAAGATTATGGGTTGGCATGGATGGAAACTTCAATTCCATTGTGAGGGTACTTGATGCATTGGTGGAATGTGGAGGGGATGACCTGCATGACATGAATCCATGGGCGGTCAAGGATAATATTATATGGGAGGTAAAGATCAGCAACATAGAAAATTATGTTTTATAATATTGGGCCCACTTAGATGGATTGAAAAATAGTACATTCCAAGGTACTCTATATATGAGATTATCATATACTTTGATGGTTATGACCTACTTGGTGATATTAGCCTCAATGTACCCTACTTGTGTTATGAATTTTAAAGTACACAGGTTCAAGACTGAACCATTATCAATCATTACTCGTTCGATGGTGTAGGAGTTGATGATGATGGAGGTGTAGAGTGAAAGGTTATGATTTGGTGAAACAAATGGCATGTCAGACAATTTGAATGACAAACTGCTAGATGTGGTTAGGTGGCCCACAAGGGCTTGGAATTGTGTGGCATCAATGCCATTAGAGACACACAATTCTTGTAAGACCTTTGTGAGGATCTCCTAATAAATGGGTGATGTGAAAAGGATATCTAAGATGAATATTTAGGGAGGTGTATTCCTGAGCTATTCTAGGAGATTGTATTGAGTACCAACAACATATATACTCCCTCATCTTGTGGTAATTGCATATTGAGTATCTATTCCTTTGACATGGATCATGCCAATGTAGGGTTTGACCTGGGTGATGCAGCCAAAAAAGTTGTCATAGATGATACATGTTGTGGTATAATCATTTCCATCATTGTGGTCCCCTTATTTTCTACCCTCTTGGTTTTGGGGTTGTTGATTCATGTTGGCGGGGCCTTTGCCCATGTTATGGATAGGAAACACATTTTTGTAGATCTACATATTGGTTTTTGGTGAATCTTTTGATGGGAGATTGATTGTGATATCCTTGTGATCTATAAGATCCTGGATGTAATGTTTCAGCTTCATGCACTTTATGTTGGCATTTTGTTTGACACGGTGATAATTACAGTACTCATTCTCCTTGTATCATGCAAATTTAGGAGTAGAATCATCAAATAGTTAAGTCTGTGGGTAGAAAATCAAATTGGCTTTATCCATTCTATGGAAGATAATGTCCAAAGGTTCACCCAAAGGGGTCAAGATCCACTTTTGATTTTTTTGGACATGTGGTTTTAGTTGTCCCTAAGGGGCTGAGATGGCATTGGTGTGTTGAGCCATTGAGTGACAAATAAGAGGTGGTATTGGGACCAGCTATGATAACTTGGACATGTTTTGTGTCTATGGCCCCATCAGTTACAATGTTCTTGTTCTTATTCCAACAATGAAAAGACCTCTTTCGATGTTTGACACTTTCTCTTAAATGTCTGTGTATGTATGGATGCCATTCATGTGCATGTAGTGGGTCATCTTGGGGTGTAGATTATTAATGAGAATATTGGCCAAGTTCTTTTTGGGGGCTTTGTATGGTTGTCACATGGATAGGGTCTTTCACCTTTGGAGATAATCAAGGAGGCTTTCACTAGCCTTCTATTTTGTATTACAGAGGTTGATGAGAGAAATATCATTCTCTACATTGTGTTCAAATTATGACACAAACTATTCAAACAATTCTACAAATGTGTTGACCATGTTGTGTGGGATTTTATAAAACCACTCAAAAGTGGCCCCCCTAGACTCTTGGGAAAGAGGCACATGAGATATTTGTCATTGTAGGCAACCTCTTGACAAGCCATGCAAAATTATTTGACATAATTTATTGAATCACCCTTCCCCTTGTATTTTTTGAACTTGGGTGTTTCAAAATTTTTAAGGGGTTTATCATGATGGATTGATCAAAAGGATAGGGACAAAACTCCTCAAAATTGAAGGTTTTGACTTTTTTTCTATATAGAGCTCCTTAAGAGTATTTTTCATTTATTCCCACTTAGGATTGACATGTGGTGGAGTGGTTGTTCCCAACATGTTAGATCTAGGTCCTTAGTATGGGTCAAATGGCATTAGAGAGTAATAAATGTTTTGATGGGGATACTATGGGGTTTTATAAGGGGATTTAATGGCTGCATATGTGAGATGCTATGGGTTTTGTGGATAGTGTTTGACATGATATTCATGTGGGTGCAGCAGTAAGGTTTTTTGAGTGGGGTAGGTATATTGAGGCTGGAGGGTTATTGGTAGAAAGGTGGTTTCTATTGAGATGATTGGTAGGCGAGATAGGTATAGGTCTAGCCTACATAGGATAGATGTGCACCAATGCCACTATAGGATGGGTAGGTACCTTATGTGTTTGTGGCCCCAAGAGGTTGTGCATGGTAATTTATGTATGTAGATGGTTTGATTTGATGGTGTGGAGGTACAACTTGAGAAATGACAAATGCAGGCATAACCGAGTAGTTGACAAATGCGAGCATTGTTGCAGTTGGTTGTTGAGGTCAAGGAGGTACTGATGTGAATTATGTGGTGGAAAAAGGATTGATGGAGTTTGATTGAGCTTGATGATTTTGGGCTTGTAGAGAAATTTGTGCTTGGTGCCATGTGGATGATGAAGTTTCTTGGGATATGTGAGGGCCTTTCATGGCCTGATTCATTTGGGAGGCTTGTTGGGCAGAATTTTCTTGAGTAGTGGATGCATATTGTTGTGTTTGGATATTTTTTGTGGTTGGGATGAGGAGGTTCCTTTTGAAAGGATTGTTTGTGTTGTCGTGAATGTGGGGGATTGAGGAAATAATGGTTAATTAAAGGCCTCGATGGGTGGCATCCTTATGGTAAATTATGGTTGTTACTATTATGTTGGAGGAATGAAAGTTTGGAGTGATGATTATGTGGTTGTTTTCTATGTGACTTGGGTGGTATCCTATTGTGAGGATTGAGGTACAAATGTTTGGGAAATGTAAGGTTGTAATGGATTCATGGGTATAGCCCCCATAATTGAAAAAGGAGTTTTTATACCATGGTCTGTACTATAGATTATGTGGTAGTGGGTTGAATGGGTTGTGGTATGGATAAAACTAATTGGGTGGACCTCATACCAAGATCTACAATTTCTTTGACAAAAAAGTGAAATGTATCATTAGAATGTGCAAAGGACATGCTAGATTAAATGGTGAGAGTTTGGGTAGAATGTAAATGCCTTCATGTGCAAAGTTATCAATAATAGAGTCACGATGTTAGCTTGTGATGGCATTGACCATGGTTGCATATTCTTGTTGATTCATAAAGGCTTCCATGGTGCTAATGGTGGGGACCTCATCTTGGTTAGCCCATATTTCTTCTAGTTGGACTTGGTTGTTAGGGTCAAAGGTGACCATAGCATTATTAGGATTAGACATTGTGCCAGATGTATCTATGGTGTAATGAAATGTATGTTATATAATGTTTGAAAGATGATGGATACAAATGAGTCTAAAAATGCCTAAGGATGGGTGATGATGGTGCAAATGTGAAGGATGTCCTAAGGTCTACTAGATCACTCGGTGTTAAAAATAAGAGTTGAGGATACCTAGTGTAGATTCAGATGGATATGATTGTCAACTTGAGACAAATTGATGGTCTTTGGATGATAGGATTGTCAGTGTAAACCAACCTCTAGATCAAGGCGATGAGGTCACAAAGATGAGATAAGATACCCTAGATAACACTTAGTTAAAGAGTGAAGCTGTAAGATGGGGGTTTTATTTTAAGATGTAGGTATGTGGAAACTCAAAAATATATAACAACAAGTGGGGATGTTTTCTAATTTTTTGGATGAGGTTTTATTTTGAATGGATTTGATTGATTGATTTGATGATGATGACTAGACTAATAGTCTAAAGGAGAAGGTTCTCCTAAAATGAAATGGTGGAAGGATATTCAATGAAAGACTCGATGGAAGAGGTGGAAGGATAGGTCTACGATGTTATAATATTAATTAGTAGAAATGTTAATGAACTCATAGTGCACATGGTATTTGATGATGTAATTCATGACTTTTTTGTTGAAACACATAATTTCATATTGCTCAAGTTAGTGGGCATAGTCTTGGATAGCCTTTAGGACATGTTGCCTTTTCTTGATGACAGAGTCAACCTCTTTCTTTTCTCTATATATGGGGGTAGTTGTAATTTAACTTTCTTATGCTTCCATGTGTCATACATTCATTTAAAATCTTGTCAAGAAAAAAACCCAATTGTAGATGGCCAACAAATTGGTGATAATGATGAGGTTTTGACAAGTTTAAGTCTATCGATCCAGGTACTAACTACACTAAGTATGCCTTGTTTTGAATTTTGACATGGTTTTGGACCTTTTGAATATTTTGCAAGAAATCCCACATGAGAAAAAGCAATCTCACAGGAGTAACATAGTTTGGACTTTGTTTGGATCTCTTTGGCTAAAGACTTTTTGTAAATTCTTCAATTGTGTATGTTCAAAAGATGTTTTCACTTGGCCAAGTTACAATAAATACAAGTCACACATGCTTTAGCCTAAAGTTAATGGTTTTAATATAATGTTTATAGGCTCACATACAAAAAATAAATTCTAAACTTGATACACCCAACCCTTGTGATGTATGTCCCCCTTTAGAAAAGAGGTAAGCCAATGCAAAGATGAATAAAAAATTGTACATGCCAATAGGCCTTCAACATGTGGGTGAATAGGGGATCCCCTTGTGGGGGCTTGCCCAACTTTCAGTGATGAAATCCAAAAGCCTTCACACCTCACAACCAAAGGTGTACATATGGTGAGTAACTTTAGAGGATGACACAATCCTCTTGCACTAAAAATAATTATGCCAAGGCTAAAAAGGTGGCTTCTAGCTTAAGGCTCATAGTAAGATCTATAGTGTCCCCCAATTGATTTGTACATGTGTGAGACAATTAAGTCTATAGTTGACCATGATGTCTACTTAGGAACTCTTTTCCTGATCTAGACTATCATTAACACACATCATCTAAGATTGATGGGATAGCATTGGAGTTTACTTGTAACTTTATTTATATATCGGTCAGGTTGTTTACCAATTTGATTTCGTTCTCTAGAGGGGAAGAAATTCCTCCAAACATGCCTCTCTAAAAAAAAATTGAGCATTAGCAACACACTTCTCTTACACCCAATACTATGAAAGCAAGAGGAGAGGATAGTGTGTGTTGCAAGTAGGACCACTCTACACTTGTGCAAGCACACAAAATATTTTAAGATATGGTATTCATTTCCTTTCAAGTTAGGCAATGTACTTAAAAACTAAAAACAAGAGTGCAAACACTAGGGGATCTTTTTAAGCACCATAATAAAATGTTCTTTTCCTTGTAAATTTTAAACACCAAATCTAAATTGTAGGTTTTCTTTGTAAATTCTATATTGTGAATTTTATGCACCAAATTGAAGTGTGAAGTGTGATGTTTGGCATAGAAGGTAAAAATTTTAAAGCATCAAATTAAAATGTGGATTAATTGATTAAGTTAAAAGTTAAATCAATCTTCCAACCGATTCTCCCCATGTTCTTGTCAACCTATACAGATATCAAAAATAAAATTGGTGGTACACATTCCTGCTAGAACTGACTACGTTCTCGTGGGTCTTTTAGTAAAAAACCAAAAACTAAAAAACATAGAAAACAACAAGACTAGTTTTATACCTTACCTTACTAGACATTTTCTTTCCAATCAAAGTACATTCCTGTGAGTCAAGGTGTATTCCTGCTAGGTTAAACATTTTTCTAGATAGTCAATTTGCATTCTTTCTGACTATCAAACTTGACAAAGGACAAAATGGAGAGGAAAATTTTTAACCAGTTTTCTTAATGGCATACAAAAATGCATTCATGCTGGGTCAAAAAAAACTCCCACATGTTTGTCGAAGAATAGGAAAAGACAAAGAATGGTAAAAATAGAGAGGGAATAGGCCATAGAGGGCTAGTTGGTGGGTTCACATTCTTGCTGAAATTGTAGGTATTCCTGCTAGTTATTTCATGTTCCAATCGGTTCTTATTTTGGTCATTGTGATAATTAGGAGAAGACCATTAGACACAATTCCTTACTCTTGCTAATTTTGTCCTATAAAATTATAAATTCTTAAAAACAAACAAACTCATAAATTGAAAACATTAGTATATGGGTTAATTTGCATGGAAATGATAGAAAAAATAAATGACATGTGAAGTGGGTCCCATTGGACATGCCAAAATGTGTGTAATAAAAGTGTGAGTTCAAATTAAAACATTAAAACTACAATATTAAATCAACATCTAGATGAAACAAAAGAGAGAAAAGTAGACAAACTAGGAAATGTAAACCTTCACAAGACCCTTGAAAAATCCCTTGATGTGTAGATTTGTCCAGTGCTTTTGGATGTGCACTCAATGTGTTTTCTTTAAATTCAAGAGGTTTGTAAATATTTGGGCATTATGGTGTCATGATGATGAATTTCAAGGCTCAGACTGGCATCGTAACTTTGTATATAAGGTGGATGGATTTGTGAAGGGATGAGGGTTCAATTTATAGACCAAGTGACGGTGAAATGAAGGTTTGATATTGAAATCTTGTGAAGGTATAGGATGAATTGAGGGGAAACATATGGATTGTTCTTTCTCAAGTTCATAGCATGGTGACAAGTGTCACCATGTGAGGGCTTGAGAGGATATTGAGGATTGGGAAGCTATTCCATAAAGACATATCTTGTCCCACATCGCAAAGGTCAATCCTTGAGGAATGCAACCATTTAAAGAAGTGGGAAAAAATAATATAATATTCTTTTGAGGGACAAATGTGTAAGAGGTGTAAGAGGACATCAAGGTTGACAAGTGGGGAGTGTATTTGGGATTGGAGCTAAAAAGACATAGAGTTGACTTAGGTTTGCTAATCCATGTGATTAGGAATGTGAAAATGTTTAGGAGGGGATTAGACTTGGATTAGGATTAATTAGTGGGAAAGTGGGAGGAGAGAGAATGAGTGGAGGGTTAATTAGCTAAACAAGGGTGTTTGAATAATTAAGTGAGGGTTAGTATGTGTGAAGGGGTTGGGTTGAGTTATAACCTTAGGTTAGGTGGCTAAGAGGATGGTTAGGTAGGGTTTAAAGTTAGGAGCCATGTGCTCAAAATGAATTAAATTAAAGATTTATTTAATTCATAAATAAAGGAAAATAAGACAAATTAATTAATTAAAGAAAATAATGATATTTGTTAAATTTTAGAGAAGAATGGGGTTTAATCAATTAAATAGCCTTTGGTTACTTATTTAATTGATTGGACTATAATTAATTAATTAATTAATTAATTAGAAGACTAACATAGGTTAATTAAATAATAATTATTTAATTAACAATTCCAAGAAGATAACTAAATTTGATTATTGATTTTCTGATTAGATTTAGGTGTCTACACCACCATATATGTTTCCATCCTTATCCTCCATCATCCCTAATTTATCCTATCCACATCAATATCCCCTTTTCCACCTTTGATCTTGACAAGGTTAAGGATCATCCTATCCATCCCTTACTTTCATCATCCATTATCACCTTTTATCTTTCTTATCCTATCCATATGCTAGCCAAATTGACCTCTTGGTCTTGACCAAAATTAAAAACATTAAAATGCAGAACGAGTTTTAAAAGCCTCTTGACATGTCTATTTCTTTGGACCACATGTCATTGAATGCATTGTCATCATGTTACATTGTCATATCCTAGTCCTTGTTAGAGTTGTCATATTATAGCTAATAATTAATTTATTTAATTATTAGTCTATTATACTCTACACTTAAGTTAAACTTAGGCATCTTATTATTCTTTGGGGTTTTCACCTTTAGGGTTTCGGTATCCTTTTATAAGGATTCCCTCTTTGTATTTTATTTTATTCACTTATTTGGATCAATTAATGGAGAATAGATTATTGTATTGAGATTTTCTCTCTCATTTGTTATTCTCAATCATGGCTTTTCTTTCTCAGATTTGTGATTACATGCCTCCATAGTTTTTTCTCTCTTTCTGTGATAGGTGTTTGCATGCAAGGATTCTTGGGAGCTGTGGGTTGCTTTTTGTCAACTCCAACATGGTATCAGAGCTTCAGATCTTCATGCCCCTATTCATTATTTGAGAGGGTTTAGTTGTGTTCTTCAGATCTATTTTTTTCAGAAGCTTTTTATGTGGATTTAGGGGGGACCTTTGTTTTTGGTCATTTTGGGCTCAAACGGACATCACCGTTGCGCTGAGAGCGCCCAAAAACCCTAGAATCCATATAAAATTTGTCCATTTTGGACAACTTTGCAATTTGAGGCAAATTTTTTTGGGCCCATTGCCGTACGGATCTGGCACGCATCCTGAGGCAGCAATTTTTTTTCCCGGCATGCATCCTGAGACAAAAAACTAGCATGATTCCTGAGGCAACTTTTTTATTTTTGGCATGCATTTTGAGGAAAAAACCTAGCATGATTCCTGATGCATCATTTTTTAATTTTTTAGTATATTTCTTGAGGTAAAAATTTGGCACACATCCTGAGGTGCTTTGCATGTGTTTTTTGGCTTTTTTATTCTCCGAAGTAGCTTGTGGTTTTTTGCTCATATCTTGAGCATACAGACTCAAAAATCAACGAACCATATACCATCAGAAAGATCTTTCCGAGCCCAATCCAATGGCGGAGGTTTGATTCTCTGATTTTTCCATTTTGATGGCATTTTTTGCTGTCAAAGTTGATGTTTGTTTTTTCCTTCCGAGAGCCATATCTTGGTCATCCAGACTCCTTTTTGGGAAAACCAGATATCATCGAAAAGTTGGTTCTGTGAGTTTTGCAGTGGGAGGGGTCTTTTATCTAGATTCTGGTCTAGGTTCTTTCTCCTTTGAGTTTTGCACTTTTGCACTCTAGTGGATTACTTGGATTGTACAGGTCCTGGGATCTCTTCTTCTGTTCTTCTGGCTCACTCTTCTTTCTTTCTTCTAAGCATTCTATACTTCTCTTATGTAGCATTCTCTTTTTTGTAAACACACTAAGATAAAGTGTCTGCTTCTGCATATCTGGGATTTCGAGCACCTTGTGTTTGTTTGTACTCGCACTCAGTTATAAAGTGCCATGGGGGGTTATGATGTTCATCCACCTTTGTCAAGTGAGTATACCTTCCACGACATTAGCCCATGCTGTGTGTCCATGACACCGCCCTTTATCCTATGCTTGTCCTTCTATTGCACTGTTGGTGTTCCTGATTCTTCTTCTTGCATGATGTTTATGGCATTGCATTTCAATGTTCCTGTCACACCTCTCTCTATTCAACATTATGGGGGGGTTAACCTGTTGGTTCTATTGCTTCCTTGGTTCATTTGAGTGATCTACATATACAGTTTTTGTTCCTATGTACTAGGCGGATGCAGTGGCTAGGCACCTATGCATTTCGGTGAGATGGATCATCTACTATATAGACACTCATTCATTCCTGCTTTTGGAGGCCACCTCTTTGATTGATTAGCTCTTTAGACTTTGTCTTCTCTACCCGATCATGCACTTCTTCAGTGGAGGTTCCAACAGTTACTTCTGACAGTGTTTACAGCTTCATGCTTCGGAGATGCTATACATGCTCTTTCTTGTTCCTTTCTTTGGGACTTTCCCTAGATTGGAGGCTTTGTTTCCTTCATCTAGTTTATTTCTTGTATTTGGGTACCTGATCAGGCCTAGTTGTTGGGACCCATAGTTCTTTCATGCATTTTTGTTTTCATGCATCTTGTAGTCCTTAGTTGTTTAGCTTCTCCCTAAGTTACACTTAAGGGGGGGTGTTAGAGTTGTCATATTATAGCTAATAATTAATTTATTTAATTATTAGTCTATTATACTCTACACTTAAGTTAAACTTAGGCATCTTATTATTCTTTAGGGTTTTCACCTTTAGGGTTTCGATATCCTTTTATAAGGATTCCCTCTTTGTATTTTATTTTATTCACTTATTTGGATCAATTAATGGAGAATAGATTATTGTATTGGGATTTTCTCTCTCATTTGTTATTCTCAATCATGGCTTCTCTTTCTCAGATATGTGATTACATGCCTCCATAGTTTTTTCTCTCTCTCTGTGATAGGTGTTTGCATGCAGGGATTCTTGAGAGCTGTGGGTTGCTTTTCATCAACTCCAACAGTCTTCAACTTGGAAAATATGTTATCTTATCATGAGATAGTCCTCAAGGATCAAATACACTTCCTCCATGATTTTCTCATTCATTTCTAGCTCATCATTTAATTTATCCACTCACAATGCCTTGCACTTTGCTAGACATAAAGGGAAAACAAATAAATCTTGCTTGAGAATAAACGATAATAAAAAGACCTTTAAAAAATTATAAAGTCTTTAAAAAAATTAAATATTATCTAAAAAAACAAAAAAAAAAATCATAAAATATTTAAAAATCCAAAAAAATCAAATATTATAAAAAATCCAAAAAAATAAAAATAAAATCTCAAAACATGTAATAAATTGTCTCAAAGACACAACATTGCAATAAATCTAATCCCAACATTGTGCTTACCAAAATTGGAAACAACCAACAACCTCCCTAGCTAGCTTTTAATCTTGCAGTTATTAGCCTTTGATCTTGTGCCTTCATTAGGAACCATCATGATCTATCATTTGTCTTCAACAAAATGAATCTTTCCTAAAACTAGGTATCTCAATTATTATCAAACTCTTAAACTATACACATGAGTGGTGACAAGAATCATTTATGCATAAAGCAATATGGTTGTTTGTTTGGTGTCTTTGATATTTTTTTATTTTATCTTTGGTAACATGTCTTTTAGCTTTTCTGGGATGTCTTTGACCATGGATTTTATCTCCACAATGTCTTTGAATAGAAGGGAAAGGATGGTGCATGTTCACTTGTTTGTTTCTTATGGATTTTTCCTTAATAATATGATGACTCATCCTAGGACATGATTTCCTAAGATCATCGAGGACATATGTGTCTCATCTAAACTAGGGCATTCCTTGGCTATCTGATGTGTTTTAAAACTCATCATTAGAGTATGGTCCTTAATTAATATTCTTTATATTAACAAATTATATTTTTTGTCATAGGTTGATAGGTGAGTGTTTGTTACCACCATCAAACATTCTACCTCACTCGTACTGAGAATTATCTCTCATTATAAAATAAATTGGAATGGAGTATCAAAAAATACATGCATGTCTGAATGGTAATAGTATATATCATAAACAACATGAATTTACAATAGATTGCCCTAATTTTCATATTAATAGATATCGATAAGGTCAAATAACAAAAATGGTGCCTCGCAAGGTTCTTCGGTATATTCCCATTATTCCACATCTACAATGATTATTCAGGTGCACTAGCTTGGCACAATTAATGGATTACCATGCACATAATAGAAGTCAAGATGATATTATGTGAATGCCTATGGATGGTTTGACATTTAAGGAAATAGAGAAAACTTGACCACACTTTAAAGAAGAACCTTGTAATCTCAAGCTTTCATTGGCAACAGACGGTGTCAATCTGTTTGGAGAGATGAGATCTGTTTACTCGATGTGGCCTATTTTTGTTATCAACAATAACATTCCTCCTTAGATGTCCATAAAGAGGGAGCACATAATGTTGGCAATGATTTTTCCAGGTATTTTTTCATTTAATAGTCATCTAAATTAACTTATTATAAACACCCCATTAAAATAGTCATAATAATTATGTAATATTTTTGTTCATTCAATTAGGTATGTACCAAGTTAAAGATATGAATGTATATATTGAGCCCTTTATCGATGAGTTTTTGGTGTTATGGAATGGGGTCACTATGTATGATATCTCTAGACCAATAGGACAAATACAATTTCAATTCCATGCAATGCTTGTATGGACAATACATGATGCCCCTGGGCTAACACATTTTTGTGGTATGTTCTCTTGTTAACACCTCTTTTTTGGTATGTTATAGTGCTAACACATTTTTGTTGTATGTTTAATTTGTGCATGATAATTATAATGATCAAAATTAACATATTTAATTCAATTATACATGATCTTGTAGGTCTTTAGACAAAGGGAAAATTTACATGTCTAGTTTGTGGTCCAAAGATGAAATCTCATTATTCAAAAAGTTAGGAAAGAAGGTGTTCGATGACTATAGACACTTTCTCCATAGAAATCATAAGTACTGAATTACTGAAAAATATATTTTCAATGGGAAAGAAGAGACTACATCAAAGCCATAGAGAATTACACCTCGCCTATGGATTTTTGAATACAATAGAATAAATCGTCGAGGTAATGTCATTCCATCTAATGGTTTTTGTTTGAAATTTATATTTTGATATTGTGTTTTGTTTACTGATGATGTAATTGATGCTCGTGAAGGTTTTTAAAGCATTGATGACCAACTTCCAAAAGGACTAAAAATTTATCCTACACAACTTAGTAGGTTGTCATACTACGAGAAACTCCCAATTGTGCATTTGTTTGATGCTATGCATATTGGAAATAATGTAACGTAGACGTTATGGAAAATATTGGACGGAAAGCGTGACAAAGACAAAATTGTCAAAATTTATAGTGACATTGAAGAATCCAACCATGCAATGAAAAATGTCATTCAATCAAATAACAATGGAGACCAAATTGATATAAGTACCCTTCCTTGGTTATTGTCAAAGCAGTAGAGCAATGCTATAAAAGAAGTCATACAAAATATTGAATTTTCCACAATATTTGCTGTGAACATAAACAATCTCATATCAAAGAAAAGTGAATTTGGGTCAGGGATGAAAACACATGATTGACATACATTTATTAAGGTAATTCATGTTATTTTGTATACACTATATATTTGTATACTATATGTAGTTTTTATTGTATGATTTTATAAAATATTGAAAATATCATTTTACAATTATTGTAGTATGTTTTACCTCTATCTCTCCTACACCACTTCGATAACAATGTCAAACAAGTTATATATGATCTTGAAAAATACATGACATGATTTTCATCGAAAGAAATCAATAAAGAAGATATTAAATATTGGAAGAGAAATATTCCTCATCTTATGTGCGAAATGAAAAAGTGTCTACCTTCAACTTTTTTCAATGCACAAGAACACTACCTCATACATTAAGTTGAGGATATTGAATTGTGTGGACCTATACAAGCTAGGTCAATGTGGATGATTGAGAGACATTTGAAATTTTTGAAGGGCTTGGTTCGATAGAGAGCACATCTTGAGGGTTCTATGGTGGAGGGATATATGGTATACTAGACCATGGTCTACATTAGTGAATATCTTCCTAAGTTTGCAACAAAGATCCATGTAGATCGTATTTGGGATCCCAACTCCATTAACAAATTTGAAGGGGAGTACTTGATGGGGAAAGGTAGATTGATGAAAGCGAGAGGTAATTATAAGAAGTTATTGTAGTTAATTAATTCTTATTACTCATCAATATAAGTTTTTTCTAATTGATCTTTTTTTTATACAGTTGGTCGAGAGTGGGACGCACTACATTTGTATATTGCAAACAATCTTGATTGGATGATGGTATAGATTGAATGATGTCAACAAAATGGTTTCTCATTAACATGGGAAGGTGTTTCTTGATTGGTTAAAGAAGTTCATCGTAATGGAGATTCCAATGTTACACCAATGGTAATTGATCTAGCATATGGTTTAAGAGGTAGACAGGTATACAAAAATTTATTAATCATCATGACCCATATGTTTGATATCAACTCATGATGTAAATAATTTTCACACGCTTGAAAAATTACAAGTCAAGCACCACAAAGCTATGTACTATCATGGCCACAAATTTTGCATAAAAAGCTGGATGACATGAAGAAAACTTGTGATTTTGGGATAACTGCAGTCTTTGAGGTCACTAATATTTCATCTAGAAATGACATACATCCCCAACAATCTCAAAATTGATACTGTGGCATCTTGGATGGTATACTTGAGTGCGACTTTAACTCCAAATTATTTCTATTCGTCGTCAAATGGTACATGCTACGACTGAATCAAAATGATCCTGATAAAATTGTTATTAAACATGATAGTGGATTTGCAATGATTAATACAAGGTCATTTGAGCCAGTTGGAGATGAGCCCTATGTTCTTCCAAGACAATGTGATCAAGTTTTTTACTTAGAGGTTCCACATAAATTGGGTTGGTCATTTGTTGTTAGACATGATCCATGAGGAAAGTCGGTAAAGTATAATGTGATGGAAGAAGAAGAAAATTCTGAAGATTCTGAAGAAGAAGAAGAAGAAGATGATGATGATAGCGATGATGATGACAATGATGATAGTGGTGGTGGTGGCGGTGGTGGTGATGATGATGATGATGATGATGATGATTATGATGGTGATGACGATGATGGTAGTAATGATGATGAGACAGATGAAGAAGATGATCAATGACATAATTGAAATGTACAAGGTATGTGATTTGATTATTTATATATATTTATATTAATTAGTATATATGTTTAATATTGATTTATTGATGTATTCAACTCTAATGCCATGGTATAATTAATTTTTGTGTTCAATTCTAATGATTACAATATATATGATTTATGATAAACGTGTTTCAATTATTACTTGTATATTTTATTATGCTTAATTAATTGGTGTTGATTACATGTATATATTTTGTGTGATTGTCACTCTTTGTGGAAATAGGCAATTGACTACACACATGGATGTCACCCCTTCTGTTGATGATGTTGCATTCCACACATAAGGTAAAGACAAGGAATTAAAAAATATACAATTAATTCATTGTGTTCAATTATAATGATTACAACATATACAATTTATGATACACGTGTTTTAATTATTACTTGTATATTTAATGTATTTATTATTTAAGAAATTACCAATGTATTGCTTATGATGTGTATCGTCTTAAAATGGAAGCACTTCCATGTTAAAAGTGTTTAGCCCTCTAAGTAAGTGGTTTGGGGTCATGTTAAGCACCTCAAATTGGTCTTGGCTTGGATCTGACTTTATCCCCCTATTTTGCTTCTCTCTCCACCTATTTTCACCTTCTTTCTACATTTTCCTAGCATTCTAGACTAAGGACCTGAGGTTTTTAACCTCAAGGTCAAAGATGACCTTGAGGGTCAAGGATGACCTAGACCCTGACCTAGGTCAGGGATGACCTCAACCCTGACCTAGGGTGGAGTCTACCTCATCCTTGACCCATGGTTCAAATTTCAAGGTTCCATGATTTTCGGATGTCGGGTTTCGAAAAGATTTATTTTCCCGCTTCTGGGTCGGTTGTTTTGGTCTCTGAAATAGTAAATCCTTAAATTGCATTTAATCTAGGTATATTTCTAGGGGTTAAGGTTAATTGGGATTTAATTCTCCAATTTTAGCCTCTCTAGAAGTTTGTGCCCTAGATCACTATAAAAGGAAGCCTTCCTCTCCCATTTTCTCCATCTCCTTTTGCCATCACGCACTCAAGTTTTCATCAAGCATTTTCAAAGAAGCAATCAAGCTCTCTTCTCCACTCAAGTTCTCCTTTGAAGATCAAGGATTCAAGCATTCAAGCCTTTGAAGGGATTTGGTTTAAGCATTCAAGATTCATCATTCAAACCCTAGATCTAGCCATCATGATGGTGTGATCTTCCTTCAAGATCCTTTGTTCATCTTCAAGATCCATTCATTCTTCCCTCAAGGTGGATTCCAAGCATACAATCATGGAGGTTTTGGATTTACATTTATGATTTTGATTTACACTTGCCATTGTTGTGTTCAAGCTTTCATATCAATATACTTGTTTACATTTGAAATACAATTGCATATCTATTGAATTTCGTAGCTTCATTACTAGATCTATTTCTACTACTTGCTAGCATTCTCAATTTCAATTTTATTATTAAGGTTGATTCCAAACCAAGGTTTGAGCAAGGCAAACCCCTCATCCAAACAATAAAACCATTTTTTCTTGCAGGTATAGGTACATGAAAATGAATAGGAGCTCAGATCTAGATACCCTGAACAAAATCAAAGATGACCTTCAAAATTTCGAGGTAGTCCTTGACCTTTTATTTGGGTCAAAGACTACCTGCTTCCAGAAAGACAAAAGTTTTTTGGGTTTTCTCTATCTCAACATTTCTAGTCTGGAACAGGTTGTAGAATTGTCCAAAACTGCACATAGACATCAGAAATCAACATTTTCCAGATCTTGCCTATTTTGAGGTTAGTATTTGCCTTTCATTTATTTCAGATTTCAAGTATACACTTTTCATAGTAGAATATAAGGTTTTCTCATTCATTCATATTCTCCATAGATTGATTCAATTATGCATTAACCTTTTGGTTGATCAATTTGGATCTCTCCCTTGGGAACTTGGATTTAGTAGTAGATCTTATATTCCCCTTGTTATATCACTCTATTCATTCTACACACATATACCAATTTTACATCTATGTATAAAATATCAGTTTAGGGTCTCTCTCATATGCATTATTCTAAAACCCTAATTTAAACCATATTTTATTCTATTCATTTTGGTGAACCCAACAAACTTACTCTCTTTCTTTTTTGGAATTAGATGCCCTATTGTGTTAGATTCCTCTTTGATACAAAGTGGGCAGCCAAAAGTGTGAACAAGGACAAAACTAGTCCTTCAACAAAACTTCAAAAGGTTCAAGGTAGGAACTGCAAGAAAGTTCTTCAACAATGAGTGCCTCTCACACTTATCAAAAGTGTAGGAAATGACTTGTTTCTAGGTTATCCCAACCTAATTTATAGGGTACTCAATCACTGAGACCTATCAAGTCTTCCAAGCCCAACTAATCACTAGTCAACAACTAGACACTTAAGTTGTTTTGCACAAAACTTCCCCAAATTTCATTATCAGAACCAAGGGTGACCATACACACTTCCTTGATCTATTTAGGTTCCTAACACAAGAGCACAACTACTCATATTCAATAGAGACAACAATTTGGGCATGTTAGCCTTACTAATCTAGTTTTAGGCTTATAACCTCCCAAGAGCATTGATATTGATTGTGAACACAC
Source organism: Chamaecyparis obtusa (assembly GCA_027943335.1). Lineage (NCBI taxonomy): Eukaryota > Viridiplantae > Streptophyta > Pinopsida > Cupressales > Cupressaceae > Chamaecyparis > Chamaecyparis obtusa. The sequence goes on along the minus strand of BSBK01006140.1, from coordinate 333,428 downwards.
AATTCCACACCAAATTGTCAAAAAATCATATATTTGGGTACCCTTTTGGGCCTAACACAACATGCTAAGAGTGCAAGACCTAATTGTGAGTGAAAGACACAATTGGATGCTGATTTTCCCTTGGGCTTAGGCCTAATTAGGCTAGATTTGCACTATAGGTACCCTGTCTGTACACCCGAATCCAAATCCAATACTTGGATCATGTGAGGGTAGATAAGGAACTTCTAGATACCAAGGCACAGGGCTTGGTGATTCTCCAATAGCAAGTTGTGTGGACTAGTGTCTGAATTCTGAAGGTGCACACATAAAGATGTACACCTAGGGCATCATGGCGAAGTCATCCCCCTGCAAATTACCACCTCTAACTTGCATAATTTGAAAGTACATAGAAAAAATTTGAATTCCACCTAGGGGCATTAGATTCCCATGGTGGAATTAATTAGAATACACAACACCAATTGGAACCCTGGTTCAGGGTCTTAATTTGGAAAACTTGGAACAAAATTTGAATAACTTTCAACTTCTAAAAGATCAGTACATGCAATCAAACACAAGAGGAACCAACTCATAGATGCCAGTGAAAATGTTAGACTTTCATACTTAGGCCTCCGTACATGTCCGTATGAATTTCTGATTATCAGAAATTGCAGAGAAATGGTTATATTTTATTGATTCAAATTGCCAAATTACATATCATTACCTTCCACCTACTTGAAATGGATTATGAAGGTTTCCCCCATCGGTCACAACTGAATTTCAAACCATATGATCATTGGGGGCTTTGTTTACAACTTTTGGCAAAAGTTGTTAAAGTTGCTAAGCAACTTTTACAACATTTTTGCAATTTTTGCATTCTAGGTGGCCAAACTTGGTCCAGACCTAACCTAATGATCCAACATGGATCCAAAGCATTAAAAAATGAAAATAGAAAAATCTTAAGATTCTAGGCCTTTTGACCACCTTTGACCATAGTTTACCAAGGGCTTATAGTTATGCCAATCTTGGAACTAGGTCTCACAATTTGGTCTAGATGCCTAGATAGTAGATCTAACCTAAACTAGATGTTCTTAGGACTTTGATGAACATTATTTGTTGAGTTTATTGTGGGTGCTCCTACCCCATACTCCCCTTGAGTTTATAACTCAAGTTGCTACTTGAGGTTAACTATTCCACCGAAGTCCCATGTTGTTTGATTTGGTCTTCAGTCAGCCAAGTTGCATCTATGTTGGGGAGTCCTTTCCATTTGACTAAGTACTGCATGTACTTCTTGGTTCTGGTTTGCTTCAGCAACTTGGTGTCCAATATTTCTTCCAACTCCACTAGTTTTCTTTGAGGGAGATTTTTGACATAGTCTTCATCATTGATATATGTCTCCTCACCTTGCTCATTTGTTGAACCTATTGTAGCTTTGTAGGGGGTGAGGTCTGCAACATTGAATATTGGAGAGACTTGCAAGGTTGGGGGAAGAGAGATCTCATAGGCATTCTCACCCATTTTGTTGAGTATACTGCATGGTCCTACTTTCTTCATATGAATTTTAGAGTATCTACCCTTAGGTAGTCTCTCTTTCCTTAGAAATGCCCATACCTTGTCTCCCACTTTGAACTAGATTTCCCTTCTTCTCTTATTAGCATGTTCCTTGTATTTCAGACTGGATCTTTGTAGTGCTTCTTTGACCTCATGTTGCACCTTTGTGATGATTTTTTCCAGTTCTTGGCGTTGAGAATTGACTTTGAAGTCATATGGTAGTTCTATCAGGTCTAATGGTCCTTTGGGATGAAGGCCATATACTGCTTGGAAAGAAGTTTTGCCGATTGACCTGTTCATGGAATCATTAAATGCAAACTTTGCCTGGGGCAAGATTGTATCCCAACTTTGAGCATATTGTTTGGTTAGGCATCTTAGGAGATTGCCTAAGGATTTGTTTACTACCTCAGTTTTCCCATCAGTTTGTGGGTGATAGGCAGAGCTGGAGGTGAGATTAGTCCCCAATTTCTTGAAGAGTGTCCTCCAAAAGTGGCCTTGGAATTTCACATCCCTGTCAGATACAATTTTTGGGGGTAGACCATGGATCCTAACTACCTCTTTGAAGAAAATATGTGCAATGTGAGAAGCATCATTTGTGCTTTTACATGGTACAAAATAGACCATTTTACTAAATCTATCCACTATTACAAAAACACTGTCAAAGCCTTGCTTTGTCTTAGGCAACCCCATTACAAAATCCATTGAGGTGGACTCCCATGGTCTAGAAGGAATTGGTAAGGGTTGATATAACCCTTGATTTTATTGTCACACCTTTAACTTGCTAACAGATGGTGCAAGTTTCTATGAACTTCTTAACATCATTATTCATTTTAGGCCAAAAATAACTTCTCCTCACCATGTCTACTATCTTTTTAATTTATTTATATGCTAAATCTCGGAAGGTAACACACATAAGTTGCTAAATCTTGAAGAGACACACATTTTTAATATGCTAAATCTTCCAAAGGTAACACCCATAAGTTGCTAAATCCTGAGGAGAACCACATTTTTCAATTTTCAATATGCTAAATCTTGGAAGGTAATGCACATAAGTTTCTAAATCCTGAAAAGACACACATTTATATGCTAAATCTTTCGAAGGTAATACATATAAGTTGCCAAATCCTGAGGAGACACATTTCATATTCATAGTGATACAAGAAGGTGGATCTATGGGTATTCCAGAAGCCATCAGAAGATGCATTAAAATTGCAAGAATAGTTAATAGGTGAACTATCAGGTTTGGCCACCTATTTGGCTCTCCCTCCCTTGGTGATTCACAGTAAGGTGGACATCTTACTGGGTGAGGTTATCACTCTTTTCCCTTCCTCTCATTTTGCTTTCATGCTAGTAGGACTGGATCATGAAGCTATGTTATTTATAGTGTTGCTCTTGTCTTTCTTATGTAATAATTTATGCTTTTATGATAGCTTTCCAAATATGATATTAGTATGAGAAATGTTTCTCAGTAAGGTTTCTTGTGCTAGTTAATATGGGTTTGTTTTAGTACTAACCCCTCTTTTGTGTTGTTTTTGGTTTTCTTTTTGCACCCTTGTGCATGTATGTTGAGTTAGAATCCTTAGCCTTGGGGCTTTCGTTCTTAGCTAAGTGTTATTTTATCTCATTGTGAATCCACTTTGATCTCTTCTCTCTTCTCCTTTACCAAGAGTTTGCATCGATTCCATACTCTTGCTAAAGTGGGGGCTTAATGTATCATCTTAAAATGGAAGCGCTTCCATGTTAAGAGTGTTTATCCCTTCGAGTAAGTGGTCTAGGGTCATGTCAAGCACCTTGAATTGGTCTTGGCTTGGATCTGGCTTTCTCCCCCTGCTTTGCTTTTCTCTCCACCTATTTTCACCTTCTTTTTGCATTTTCCTAGCATTCTAGACTGAGGACCTGAGGTTTTTGACCTCAAGGTCAAAGATGACCTTGAGGTCAAGGATGACCTAGACCCTGACCTAGGTTAGGGATGACCTCGACCCTGACCTAGGGTGGAGTCTACCTCATCCTTGACCTAGGGTTCAAATTTTAAGGTTCCATGATTTCTAGATGTCGGGTTTCAAAAAGATTTATTTTCTCACTTCGGGGTCGGTTGTTTTGGTCTCTGAAATGGTAAATCCTTAAATTTCATTTAATCTAGGTATATTTCTAGGGGTTAAGGTTAATTTGGATTTAATTCTCCAATGTCAGCCTCTCTAGAAGTTTGTGCCCTAGATCACTATAAAAGGAAGCCTTACTCTCATTTTCTCCATCTCCTTTTGCTATCAAGCACTCAAGTTTTCATCAAGCATTTTCAAGGAAGCAGCTAAGCTCTCTTCTCCATTCAAGTTATCCTTTGAAGATCAAGGATTCAAGAATTCAAGCCTTTGAAGGGATTTGGTTCAAGCATTCAAGATTCATCATTCAAACCCTAGATCTAGCCATCATGATGGTGTGATCTTCCTTTAAGATCCTTTGTTCATCTTCAAGATCCATTCATTCTTCCCTCAAGGTGGATTTGAAGCATACAATCATGGAGGTTTTGGATTTACATTTATGGTTTTGATTTATGCTTATCATTGTTGTGTTCAAGCTTTCATATCAATATACTTGTTTATATTTGAAATACAATTGCATATCTATTGAATTTCATAGCTTCATTATTAGATCTATTTCTACTACTTGCTAGCATTCTCAATTTCAATTTCATTATTAAGGTTGATTCCAAATTGGGGTTTGACCAAGGAAAACCCCTCATCCAAACAACAAAACCATTTTTCTTGTAGGTATAGGTACAAGACAGCAAATTGGAGCTCAGATATGGATACCCTTTTCGGTGAACTTCCAAGATCTGTGAACAAAGTCAAAGATGACCTTCAAAATTCTAAGGTAGTCCTTGACCTTTTATCTGGGTCAAAGACTACCTGCTTCCAGAAAGACAAAATTTTTCTAGGTTTTCTCTATTTCGGCATTTGCAGTCTAGAGTAGGTTGTAGAATTGCTTGAAACTACACACAGACATCAGAAATTAACATTTTCTAGATTTGCCCTATTTTGAGGTTAGTATTTGTCTTTCATTTATTTCATATTTCAAGCATACACTTTTCATAGTAGAATATAAGGTTTTCTCCTTCATTCATATTCTCCATAGATTGATTCAATTATGCATTAACATTTTGGTTGATCAATTTGGATCTCTCCCTTGGGAACTTGGATTTAGTAGTAGATATTATATTCCCCTTGTTATATCACTCTATTCATTCTACACACATATACCAATTTTACATCTATGTATAAAATATGGGTTTAGGGTCTCTTTCATATGCATTATTCTAAAACCCTAATTCAAACCATATTTTATTCTATTCATGATGCTCAATTAATTGTTGCTGATTACATGTATATATTTTGTGTGATTGTCACCCTTTGTGGAAATAGGAAATTGACTAAACGCATCATCACCCCTTCTATTGACGATCTTGCATTCCACACATAAGGTAAAGAAAATAAATTAAAAAATATACAATTAATTCATTGTGTTCAATTCTAATGATTACAACATATGCAATTTATGATACACGTATTTCAATTATTACTTGTATATTTAACGTATTTATTATTTAAGAAATTACCAATGTATTTCTTATGATGCTCAATTAAATGTTGATGATTACATGTATATATTTTGTGTGATTATCACCCTTTGTGGAAAAAGGTAATTGACTACACAGATCGTCACCCCTTCTTTTGACGATCAACACATAAGGTAAAGACAAGGAATTAAAAAATATACAATTAATTCATTGTGTTTAATTCTAATGATTACAACATACGTGATTTATGATACACATGTTTCAATTATTACTCGTATATTTAATGTATTTTTTGTTTAAGAAATTACCAATGTATTTCTTATGATGCTTAATTAATTTTTGTTTGTTACATGTATATATTTTGTGTGATTGTCACCCTTTGTGGAAATAGACAATTGACTACACACATCATCACCCCTTCTGTTGATGATCTTGCATTCCACACATAAGGTAAAGATAAGGAATTAAAAAATATATAATGATTATGATGAATGCATATTTTTCATGTTGTCTTCTACGTAATTTGTAGCATACATATCATGTAATTTTTAGCTAACTTAAGATAAATGATTCACATATATAGGAAATTTAACCCCTTTTAGGAGGATCCTACATAGTGACATGGATTAGTTGGTATAAGTCAATAAGACCTATAGAAATAGTTTATTATTGCTTACTTTCTCTTTACGCCCATCTTCATTGAGTGGTTTAAGAATAAGGTATTAACTTGCTCATGATTTAACACTACTACTCTCAAAATAAATTTTAGGGCCGACTTCATCAACACTACCCTCATTTAGAAAAATATCTCGCTCCTTACCAACTATATATCTCATTTAATGGACTATAGGAACCACCAAATAGGTACTTGTCAAATCTATCTTCCTCAAGTGAGGGAAATGCGGGAATAGAAGATGAAAGTTCGACATGTAGTAGGCCTAAAATAGGGAGATCAACTAGAGGTCAAAAGATTAGAAGAAAATTCAATAAACACATGCAATTTTTCCTTGCTGAAGGGGGGTCATGTTCTTATGATGATGAGACCAAAGGTGACATCAAGGTGCCCTTGAGGTACACACATCTTTAGAAAGAATGGGTACCCAAGGAACTACCTCCAATTAACATTGAGTTTTGTGTTAATGAGAGGATATATTGTATAGCTCCATCGTCATTACATGGTTTGGACCTATTTTCCACGAATGGCATAAAGGTATGTTACAACAAAGTTGTTGAATTGATAGAGTATGTTAGACCTTGTTACAATTATAGTGATTAGATGCAGATTGTTCAATATAAAAAAATATGTGTAGGTATGCAATGTCAGCAAATTATATACAATAGAAAGAAAATGATCAAAGTAAAAGATTTTCTATGTATATTGGTGGAAGACCAAAAGCAACAGGGAATATTGTGGGTTTTATAAATAGTACGTGACCCAAGTCAATTAAATAGTGGCCCAATTGCATATTCAAGGTGCATGAGGGGAATCATGTTTTTGTATGTGCGATAAAATCAATAAGTGCAGGGGAAGAATTGCTAATAGATTACCATTTGAATCTTATAGATACAAACAAATTTACTATCATGGGGGTGGTAAGTACTATATACCATTTAAACTAACCTCTAATTTATGACTCCAATATACCATTTTATTAATAAGTTTTTTTTGTAAGTCTATTTCTTTCATTTTGTTGAAGTTTTTATATTTAATCTTTGTCATAGGATGACATGGATCAACACATGACAGAGGCGAGGATATTACTCCCACCCATTCTTTAGTAAAGGTAAGCCTTATTGTAATTGTACAAATTAGATAGAAGAAAAATGTTATATTATATAATATTTTCTTTAGGGTTTTGGAGTTATTCTCATATTTTTACTGATATTCATGTCATAAATTGATGTTCACGAAAAGGGAAAGGCGCCTGCAGCAACATAGGCAATAGCGTCAGATATGGATGAGGACATCACAAATATCCCTAACCCCGTAAATATGGTCAAGAATAAATGTGAAAGTCCTTTGTTTGAGATGAAGACTCAAGTCTATTTGAGGATTATAAGGTTTGGGAATGAGACCTACTAGTGGTTTCTTTGTAATGAGAGGCCTAATAGAGGGCTAATGGAAGAGTAACGGTGCATTGTTTGGGCATATGGTCCAAAGGAGTGAAATGAAACTCTGAGATATGTTATGTAAGGGTGAAAAGGGTATTCAAATATGCCTTTAGTTTTCTAAGTCTTTTGGATAAGTTTGGTTAAATCCTTGAAAAAATTAGTCTGGTAGGGATACTAGGGGATTAGGCCTAGTTGAGTACCCAGGTGAAGGATTATTTCTTGGTAAAGTTGTATAGATGAAACCAGTGATTGGTTGAGGGATATGATATGGATTACAAAGGTGTAGAGTGGGTGGTGGCATAAGAAGTTTCTTGTGCACTCTGATTTCTCATGGTGTGGACTGCATCAATGTGGATGGTCCTTGAGGAGAACTAGCTAGTTGGTGTTGTGAAGAACACTATTGAAGTCCCTCAAACTTGTAGATTGAAATACCTCCATCCCATCTCTTAATTGATGAATTAGCCCATCCGTAAATAAGACAATATTGTTTTTTAAAAAATAAAATAAAATTCATCGCTATTTCAACAAAAATGAAAATTTTTTTCACACTAGTGTTGTACAAGTGACCAAAGAAACATTGAATTATCATCTATATTTCAATGTAAGTGACAACCATTTTTGATGTCAAAAATATACAGGTGACAACATGATCTTCCTTTTATCATCATTATTTTGATAACCCTTTGGTCGCATGTTCTATAGTCTTGGTCATTTAATCTAGGATCATTATGGACCACACACTTGCCTTTTTTTGATGTATCTAAGCATCAAATATACCATGAAAATTTAGGGCATCAAAAATGAGACAAAAAAAAGTTTGACATCCATATTGGGTCTGTTTGATGATAGGGTGTCAAATAATTGACGAATTATCATTGAAAATTAGGGTCAAATTTACTAGTGTGGTTACATTCTTGATTAGTAAATTTGTTCACTTATCTATCTCTTTTGCCTATCTTTATCTTTACTTTTACTTTATCTCTTGATTCAAGTCACAAATTTTGTACATAGGGAACTTTCTCATAGCTTAGGCACTTTGTGATAAGTCATCTTGATCTCTTTTTACTCTCTTTTGCTTTTTGACAAGTGAACACTTCGCTTCTTTGGGGTGGACATCAAGTTGTCTTGTGTCATCTTAATCGGCTCTTTACATTCTTGTTTATGCCAATAAAAACTTGATATCAAATTGGTCAAGGGAAGCAACCTCCACTTAGCTTTGATGAATTACCTTTTCCTACTAGGCGTCGGTGTCATCAAGACAAAGAACTTCAAATTACCTTTGACAAAGAAGAGGATAATATTGATGTTTGGTTTGACCCTTTTAGTAATTTTGGAAGTAACTTTCGTAGTACATTTGAGACACCTCTTGCCTCATCAAGATCTGAAAATAGTTTATGTCACCATGTCTAGGGAAGAACATAACAAGCGATTGAATGACCTTTTTCAGCACAATGAGAGGTTAAGACAAAGTGAGTTAGGGAGAAAAGCTTACATGGAGGAACAAGTGAATTATTTGGCTCAACAATTCAATGCCAGTTTCTTTGGAAATAATGGAAATAACACACCTCCAAGATCTCCCCCAAGATCACAACACAATGGATTTGAATCACCTCCAAGATCTTCACATTCTAGGCATAACTCTCAACATGGCAACAACACAGATCATGAAATTACTGAAGAAGAGCTCCTGAAATTTTAACAAGACGACCATTATCAAAGAATCATTCTGAAAACATTAGAGGGTTGAAAATCCCCCATGAATTTGATGTTGATAGGTTGCTTCATGGAAAGGAACTCTCACCTTTGGAAATTTCCATCAAGGAAATACAAGACCTGAAAAATGAAGTGTCAAGCTTGAAAAAGGAAAAAGAGAACCCTAAGTCATCATTTTCTATGGAATCCATATGCGCTCTACCTTTTGAAAAAAACCTATACATGATGCCTTTTCCAATAGATGTTGAGATTCATAATTATGACAAGTATGATGGGAATGGGGATCCACATGACCATGTTAGACAATTCTATGCTTTGAGTATGGAATTTATTGATGCTGAGGGTTTCGGCTCTAGTCTTTCTTCCAAGGTTCCCAACATTTCCTAATCATCCAATGATTATTTTAGTGTTATCTTCACAACTTAGGATCTCAAGGACCCTCTTCACCAACTTCTCCTCCAAGGTATAGTTGGTATCTAGAAGATACACTACTTTCAAGACCTTTTTGGCCTCCAATTCACTAGGCTCCTACACTAGGGCTTCCCCTTTAGAACCCCAAACCCATTCTTAGGATCTTCCCACACTTCATTATAACTTCCAAATAGCTTCTTGACCCTTAAAAATCATTTAGAATTGACTCATACACTTCTGGATACATTACCAGGTCTATAGGTATCAAACTACATAGGAGGCCTAATTGGCTCAAATCCTATTAGGCCTATTTTCTCTGATTTTGGCTTCTAGCTTCCAAAATCCATAAAAACCCTCATATAAGACCTTGAAAATATTCAAGGTGTCTATCAAACCTCTCTAAATCCAAATTTTAGGCTATTGAATGCACCCATAACCCCATTTACTAGCTAGCCCTAGTTTTAAGCCTATTATTTAGGCCTTTGGACCAGTCTGCACAAAAGACCTTCAAATTGGTCACCAAACCTCAGATCACCTTCCAAAACCTCTTGAACCTTCTAGGGGACTCTTAGAGCTTTCCAAAAATGCCACTAAGTGTTTCCCACCAAGTCTTGGATGCACGTGCCAGTTCCTTCTATGCCCTGTCCTGGCTCACCTATCTTCAACAGTCATCTGTAGGGCTTCCAATATGACCTTGAAGCCTTGGTGCCACAAAAAAAATGAAAACAAAAACTATAAATAAAAAATATAACCTAACATTCCACATGGTTTTAGACTTTTCCACTGGTGATTGACTAGGTTAGAGCTCTTCCAAGCATGGTGGCCCTGCAAATTGGTTTCACAGACCAGTGGCTTGAAAAGCTTGCCAAATTTCACTCCTCTAACCTGTAAGAAAATGAATCAATGTATAATGAATATGGAACACAAAACTAAACCTCTATGGATTTGGATCACTCCAACCAATCTATATAGGTCGTACAATACACAGAGAAAACTTGCAATAGTGAATAATTAACACATGGCGTCCATACAGAAAGTTCTAAATCATGAAATTAAAACCAAAGCTTCATTAAACTTTGAAACATATCATCCTCATGCTCATATACCGAGCATGGGTGGTTACAACTACCTAAACCTCCATTTGAGAAACTTTTCAAAAAGTTGCAAAAGTTGCTCAAGCAACTTTTTGCCAAAGTCTCATTTTGCCTATTAGACCCCCTCAATGACTTAGTAAGGACTCCTAAGTCCCAAATACAAATATTTAATGGCCTAAGACCTTATCTAAGACATTCCTAACAAAATCTATCACTTAGAGACGTTGGAAGCCATTTGGACCAAATGGTTCACTAAGCTTCCTTGAGCTCATTTGGCTCTTACAATAATATGCATGGATCCCATCCAATGGATCCTTTATTCCAAACTCATAAAAAACTTCCAAAAAATGCTATGACCCCTAAAAAACTCATGAACTCATCAAGGTGGGAAGTGCCCTACACCATACTCCCTTGGGACAAAGAACTCAAGTCCCTTGAGTTAGGAGGTATTCAATGGTTACTCCATGCTATAAGATGCCCAACTCTGTCATCCAAATAGCCTCAACATCAGGTAACCCCTACCACTTAACAAGATACTCCTTGTAAGTGTCTTTTCTTGTCTTCTTGATGACCTTTGTATCCAAGATACTCTCCAACTTTAGGGGGATTGGGCTTGGAAAATCCTTAACCCAATCATCATCTCCCAAATCGGAAAGTGTAGATGGACCTCTATCTATAGATGATTCCTTGTAAGGGTATAGATCACACACATTGAAGATGGGTGAGATGCCCAAATTAGGTGGCAAATCCACTTCATAAACATTGCTACCTTACTTGTGAAAAATCTTCAAGGGTCCTATCTTCTTCATAAGTAACTTTGTAGGTTGTCCCTTAGGCAATCTCTCCTTCCTAAGATAGGCAAGGACTAGATCCCCAAATTTGAATTGCAAATCCCTTCTATACTAATCTGGCTTAGCCTTGTACTTCTCTCCCTATTTTTGTAAGGTCCTCTTGACCTGCTCATGCAACTCCATTATTTTCTCTTAAAATGTCTCTCCTTGAGCACTTCTTCTATCTTGCAAATGTAGATCTCTCAACTCTAAGATTCCTCTAGGATGAGTCCCATAGACTATCTCAAAGGGGCTTTTACCTGTACTCCTATTAATGGAGTCATTGTAGGAAAATTATTCTTGACCAATGATGTGATCCCATGACTGTCCATGCTGCTTAGTCAAACATCTTAACAAATTCCCAAGTGACCTGTTCACTACCTCTATTTGGCCATCACATTGTGGATGGTAGGCTAAGGAGAATGGAAAATTGGTGCCTAGCATCTTCCATAGGGTCCTCCAAAAGTGGCCCACAAACTTACTATCCCAGTCACTTACTATGTTGAATGGTAGCCATGGATCCTAACAATGTCTCTGAAAAATAGTCTTGCAATTTGTGAAGCATCATTGGTTTTCTTGCATGGTATGAAGTATGCCATCTTTCAAAAATGGTCAACCACCACAAATACACTGCCATTTCCTCTAGGTGTCTTTGGAAACTCCAAAACAAATTCCATACTCAAGCACTTCTAAGGCCTTCGAGGTATGGATAAAGGTTGGTATAGTCCACTATTGCTGCTCTGTCCTTGATGCAAGGTAGGGGTCAAGAGGGGCCAAAGTATGGCACACCCTGATGATCGAAGCCTGCTCAACACATGCGGAAGCTAACAAACACAATAGTGAGAGAGAGAATGCCAGATCTTTCATATATTTTGATCAAATAGAACCATACATGCCGAGCTGTAAGGCCTTCCCAATTTCAGCTAGATATTACAATGGAATTCAGGATTCCTCAAACATGCAAGGATCTGTTACAATCTCAATTCTAATGTCTACCTTCTCCTATCTAGAAAACTACCTCTAAACTCTAACCAAACAATTGTACATTTATACAAGAGTCTACCAAACTAAGTTGGCCTTCAGATCTACAATCCATGGAAGGAACAGTCAGATCTAAGAACACATGCCTCCTAATGAAAGATTCTAGCATTAAATCTGCAACCCATAATAAATGCACAAGTCAGCCCAACAAGAACTCAAAATAAAATACTCAAAAAATAAGGATGACTGAGCAACAGACAAGCAACACCGAGCGCTAGTGAAACAACTGACTACCTAGGAGATGACCGACCATACTCGGGAACCAAAAGAAACTAACCAACTACTGAACAACTCAGCCAAAGAAGAAACCGAGCAACATAGAAAACTTCAAACATATTTTTGGTGACACAGGATTGCTAAGGACCCAAGATGCTCCTGCATTAGACACCTAGGGTTATTTTGAAATGATTCTCATAATCATTTAACAAGTATGATCCAAGCTACATCCAACTCAGATTGTGAAATCCATGAACTATCTTCCATTGGTCTATTCTTCCACTTTACCAGATATTCCATATACTATTTTCCTCTTGTGCTCTTGCCAACTCTTTCTTTTAAAATCTACTCCACTTCTTCATTCTACTTCTTAGGATACTCCGTCAGATACTCTGTCATTACTATCATTTCTTCATCAGACTCATGATACTCATACAAATCAGCAATGTTGAAAATAGGTGATATGTCCATATCACTAGGTAACTCAATCTCATATGCATTTCCATTGCCAAATTTCTTCAAAACCTTGCAAGGTCCAAATTTCTTCATCGACAGCTTTCCATATGCGCCAACAAGAAATTGGCCTTTCTTCAAATGAACCATCACTTCATCACTAACATAAAAAGTCTTATTTCTTCTTGATCTATCAGCTCTATCTTTGTATTTTTGATTACTTTCTTCCAGCTTCAGCTTCACATCTTCATGCAATATCTTCATGTATTTAGAAAATTTCACACCTTCAACACTTCTTTTATTTTCATCATCAATGTCTCTCAAATTAGATATACCTCTTGGTTATGTGCCATTCACAATCTCAAATGGTATTTTCTTAGTACTTCTATTCACTGAATTATTGTATGCAAATTCTTCTTGTGGCAACACAGAATCCAAACTACTCAGTGTGTCTCCAACTAAGCATCTCAAAAGATTACCCAAACTTCTATTTACAACCTCTGTCTGTTCATCAGTTTGTGGGTGAAATGTAGAACTATATTTCAACTTAGTGCCAAAATTTTTCCAAAGGGTCTTCTAAAAGTATCCAACAAATTTACTGTCTCGGTCAGAGATAATACTCCTCAATAACCGATGCAATCTGACAATTTCTTTGAAGAAAAGATCTGCTATATGTACTGCCTTTGATGTCTTTCTACAAGGTATAAAATGTGCCATCTTAGAAAATCTATCCACAACGACATTAAATATAGAATCATTACCTCTTACTGTCTTCGGTAATCCAATAAAAAAATCCATACTAATGTCAATCCAAGGTTTCTTAGGTATAGAAATCGGTACATACAAACCAGTATTCTGACTTACTCCTTTTGCAACTTGACAAATTCCACAACTTTTCACAAATTTCTGAACATCTTTATACAACTGCGGCCAAAAGTACTTTTCCTTCAAAAAATTCCATATTTTGTCAATGCCAAAATGTCCAGCCAAACCACTACTATGTTTTTCTTTTATCAAATTATTTCTCATTACTCCTCTCGGTATATACAACTAAATACTTTTGAACAACATACCTTCTTGAATAAAATATTCATCCCATTTATCATCATGTTGATCTTGTATAGGTGCTTTGCACTTTCTCCACGGCTCAGAAAAATCAGGATCATCCTCATAAGAATCCTTCATCTCATCAAAACCAAGAACTTGAATTTTCATCTTGGTCATCAAAGATCTTCTTCTACTCAATGCATCAACAACTCGGTTAGTGACTCCACTATTATGTTTTATCACAAATGTACAACTCTGCAAATACTCAACCCACTTCATATGTCTCTGATTCAACTTATTCTAACTACCCAAATACTGTAAAGCCTTATGATAAGTAAAGAACACAAATTCACTCGGTATCAAATAATGTCTCCATTTCTTTAATGCTTGAACAATAACATAGAACTCTTGATCATACATAGAATATTTCCTTCTAGCATCATTCAAATTTTCACTAAAGAAAGCAACAGGTTTACCTTCTTGACTCAACACAACTCCAATTGCACTTCCACTTGCATCACATTCTACTTGAAATACTTTACTGAAATCAGGTAATGCCAAAATAAGTAATTCAACAAATTTCTACTTTAGAGTCTCAAAACTTTTATCAGCTCCATGTGTCCACTTGAATACTCTTTTGTCTCCTCTCATGGTCTCAGTCATAGCATTACAAATTGCACTAAAATTTCTAATGAACTTCTTGTAAAAACTTGCTAGTCCATGAAATGAACTTACCTCACTAGCATTTTCAGGTGTAGGCCAATTCAGAATAGCTTCAACTTTTCAGGATCCATCTTCAATCCATTAGCAAAAATAAGAAATCCCAAATAGACAATCTCTTCTTTCATAAATGAACACTTTTTCAAATTTATCAGTAACGTTTCCTCTTTCAATCTCTACAAAACTTATCTAATATGCAACAAATGTTCTTCTCTGGTCTTACTAAATATCAAAATGTCACCAAGATATACAATCACACATTTACCCAAGAATTTCTTCAAAATTTCATTCATCAATCTCATAATAGTACTCAGTGCATTAGTCAAACCAAAAGGCATAACCAACCACTCATACAAACCTTCTTTTGTCTTGAAAGTAGTCTTCCTTTCATCACCTTCTCTGATTCTGATATGATGATATCAAATTTTCAAATCAATCTTTGTGAAATACTTTGCTCCAGTCAAACTATCCATTATGTCATCTATTCTTGGTATAGGAAACCTATACTTCACTATTATCTTGTTGGTTGCTCTGGAATTAATGCACATTCTCCATTCCCCTTTCTTCTTTGGTGCTAATACAACAGGTACTGCACAAGGACTCAAAATTTCTCTAATCAAACCTTTCTCCAGCAACTCTTGAATTTGTTAGTTCAATTCCCAAATCTCGGTAGGTGTTAACCGAAGAGGTGCCTTATTTGGTAACTAGCTCCAGGGATTAGATCCATACAATGATAAATACTTCTTTTCAATGGAAAACCATTAGGTACATTATCAAAAATGATTTCACTATACTCAGTGAGTAACTTGTCAATCTCCTCAAGGACACTATCTTCTATTTTCTTACTCTGCTTATTAGGGATTAAAGAAAAACATACATCATTCCTTTTCAAATCTTTCAAAAATTTCCTTCCTTCCATCAAGAAAACTTTTACAAATGTCCAAACATTACTAACAGGTTCTTCCATCAATGGTAACAAGATTTGTTTCTTTCCATTAGCCACAATAGTATACTTATGCAATCTTCCATCCTATATAGCATGTCTATCATAGTGCCAAGGTCTACCCAACAAAATATGACAACAATCCATAGGCATGATATCACACAACACCTTATCATAGTATTTTCCAATCTTCAAATTCACATAACATTGTTCACTTACCAGGAGTGTATGCTCATCTTTGATCCATGAAATCTAATAGGGTTTTAGATGTTCTAGTCTTTCCAACTGTAGTTTGGTGACCATCTCTTCAGATGCTAGATTCTCTGAGATACCATTGTCAATGATTACCTTCCAAACTTTATCAAAAAATGCACATCTGGTCCTGAACAAACTTTTCCTTACTGGATCTTCCTTTTTGCTTTTATTCCACAGTGCTCTCCTTACCATTAGGTTACTTTCTTTCTCAGGTTCATTCGGTGGCTCTTCTTGCACCAATGCATTTCTACTACTACTAGCCTTCTTAGTTACTTGTGTACATTCAAATGATCTATTTCCTTCTTCTCTATAGTTATAACAAGTTTCTTGGAAACTTCCTCTACTATAACCACCTCAGTAGTTACTGCCTCCACCTCTAGATGAACTTTCACCTTTGCACTCGGTCTTGTCTTTATCTAGATTTGTCTTTTCAGGTTCAGATCTACCAGTTTCACCATTAGATCTACCTCTTCCTCTAGGGAATCTGCCACCTCTTCCTCTCTATCTCTATTCATGTCTTTTATTTAGTTTCTCCTTAGCTTTCAAAGAAAATTGATAAGCCTCTTCAATGTTCTCCAACTTAACCAAGATGATCTCCTCTTGGATGGAAACTCTCAAACCATTCAGGTATCTACCAATTCTTTCCACATCATCTTCATCATGTCTAGATCTAATATCCAATCTATAGAATTCCTCAATATACTCTTTTACCAAGCTATCTTTCTGCTTCAAGCTTTGCATTCGCCAAACTAGGTTAATTTGATAATCATAGGGTAAGAACTTTCCTTTCAATTTATTAACCATCTTATTCCATACCTTAATTTTGTCTTTTCCCTTCCTCTTCTGATCCAATTGAAGGTGTTCCCACCATAAGGATGCATGATTCTTCAACTTAGTGCTTGCAATCTTCACCTTCTTGTCTTCAGGAATATTCTCATATTCAAAATATTTTTCAATCTCAGTGATCCAATCCACCAATTCATCAGAATCCAACTTTCCACCATATTTAGGAGGATTGAAAGGTGGTGTAGACTTCAAACTTGTCAAGGCCTTCAAAAATCTTTCTTCACCTTGATCCATAATAGGTGTAGGTTCTGCATTCACTTGTTCTTCTTCAACTTCATCATCACTAACATCTTCAAGATGTATGCCTCTTCTTTGGGCTGTCTCTACTGCTTCTAATCTACCAACAATCTATCTTAGCATATATGCCAATCCTAGATCTTCATCTTGCCTCACACGAACCATCTTGACAACCCTCTGCAATTGCAGGTTAGATCAAAATCTGCTACCCCACAACAATCAACTAGGGCTTCAAGAGGAACTGATGCAGGAGCATCCTAGGTGTAAGGGCAATCTTGCATCACCCAAAAATATTTCTATTTTTGTATTCAATAAGGGCTATCTTGTGCAGAGTTGCTATTTATGGAAACTTGCTATTTTTAGTAAGTTGGCCTTACGATCTTGAAATGTTCTAATTTTACATGTGGAGGTTCATCTCAGTCATATCAGCCTGCTAGCAAAGTTTCATGGCTAGATCAGGTCTAGTTTTGAAGATATTGAAGATTTTCGGTATTGGCAGCAGGGTACAAAAACTTTGAACTCAGTTTTGAAGGCTTTAGAGGCCCCGGATGAGGTTGAAAAATTAGGTGATGGGCGCTTTGCATGGTTCAAGCCTGTAGAGCACTTTGTGGCATTTTTGAAATGGGGTTATAATAGTCAATCAGGTCAACTGGTGATGACTTATGGTCTCCAGAAGTCAGGCCACCTGAAATGGTAGAAAATAATTTTCCTTCAAAATTTCTATTCGGGTTTCAAAAGTTATTTTGAGCTGACTTTGATGTAATAAATTGAAAAATAAAATAATTCTAAGTTGGGTCACCCTTAGGGCTAAAATTTTGGAACCTTCTCGGGCGGTGGAAATTGCCTATATAAAGAAGGCCCGTAGTGTTGTCTAGGGCAATTCTGGGTAGTAGATCTGGGTATTGATTCGAGGATTTTTCCTACAGAATATTGTAAGGGAATGCCCATGTGGCTTTGCATATTGTAATTCTGAAAGTTTGTAATTCCACATTTGTGGAGATAATAAGAAGCCAATTTTCTATTCTTGCATATTATTATTGTTGTTTCTCTATTTCTGTTATGTGTTTGTGGTACTAAGGGGAGCACCCTTCATTAGGAACCGGCAAACCTAGATCCACAGACCTAGATCAAGATCTCACCTTGCTATGATACCACTTGACGCAAGTAGGGGTCAAGAGGGGCCAAAGTATGGCACACCTTGATGATCCAAGCTTACTCAACACATGCGGAAGCTAACAAACACAATAGTGAGAGAGAGAATGCTAGATCTTTCATATATTTTGATCAAATAGAACCATACATGCCGGGCTATAAGGCCTTCCCAGTTTTGGTTAGATATTAAAATGGAATTCAAAAGTTCTCAAACATGCGAGGATATGTTACAATCTCAATTCTAATGTCTACCTTCTCCTATCTAGAAAACTAACTCTAAACTCTAACCAAACAACTACATTTATACAAGAGTCTACTGAACTGAGTCGGCCTTCAGATCCACAATCCATGGAAGGAACAGTCAGATCTAGGACCACACACCTCCCAATGAAAGATTCTAGCATTAAATCCATGACCCATAATAAATGCACAAGTTGGCCGAACAAGAACTCAAAATAAACTACTTGGCAAACAAGGATGACTGAGCAATAGACAAGCAATGTCGAGCGCTAGTGAAACAACCAACCACCTAGGAGATGCCTGACCATACTCGGTAACCAAAGGAAACCAACCAACTCAGCCAAAGAAGAAATTGAGCAACACAGAAAACTTCAAACATATTTTTGGTGACACAGGATTGCCAAGGACCCAAGATGCTCCTGAATCAGTCCTGTAGCCCTCTGATAGACCTGACATTTCTCCACAAATTTCCTTACATCTGAATGCATTTTAGGCCAAAAATAGTGCCTATTAACCTACTCTAATGTTTTATCCACTCCAAAGTGGCCCCCCAAACTTCCTTGGTGCTTCTCTTTCACAATGTTTTCCATCATTGAGCATTAAGGAATACACAAAAGGTGACCTTTAAACAATAGGCCTTCCTACAACACAAACTCACTGAAATCTACTTTTAATCCTTGCCTAAACCTTTCATAGGCCTCATAGGCATCCTTGAAGTCTTTGTCCTCCCTATAGAGACACTGAAAATCTTCCATTCTTACACTTTGTAATTGAATTTCTTGAATAGTTAACACTCTTCTACTAAGAGCATCAACAACCTTATTACTCACCCCCTTCTTATGCTTGATCACAAGGGTGAAAGCTTGCAAAGACTCAACCCACTGAAGGTGTCTTTGGTTCAACTTGTCTTGCCCATTCAAGAAGCTAAGGGCATGATTGTCTGTATAGATGACAAAATCTTTTGGTAGGAGATAATGTCTCCACTTTTTGAGTGCTTTCACCATAGCATACAACTCCAAATCATAGGTGGAGTACTTTTTCTTGGTTTCATTCAACTTCTCAGAGAAGAATGCCACATGATGTCCTTCTTGGCTTACCACTTCTCCAATGGCTAGCTTGCTAGCATCACACTCAACCACAAACAACTGATTGAAATCAGGAAACCTCAATGTAGGTAACTCTGCAATCCTCTTCTTCAACATTTCAAACCCCTTATTAGTTGCCTCAATCCATTTGAATTGGCATTTTATTCCACCTTTAATGGTGTTGAGGATAGGTGCACACACATGACTAAAATTCCTCACAAACTTTCTATAATATGATGCCAAACCATGAAAACTTCTAACATCACCTATGGACTTAGGTGTAGGCCAATCCAAGATTGCCTTAACTTTATCAAGATCCATCTTCATGCAACCATTAGCAACCACAAAATCAAGGTAAACTAATTTATTTTTCAAGAACTCACACTTATCCTGATTGATCATCAATTTCTCCTTATGCAACCTCCTTAAGACCTACTCCAAATGGTCCATGTGATCCTCCTTAGACCTGCTCAAAATTAGAATGTCATCAAGATAAAGTATAACAAATTTACCTATGAAATCTGCCAACACTTCATTCATGAGCCTCATGAATGTACTAGGAGCATTGGTGAGACCAAATGGCATCACAAGCCATTCATACAACCCTTCATTTGTTTTTAAGGCTATCTTCCATTCATCAATAGGCCTAACTTTAATTTGATGGTAGCCTAACTTCAAATCCACCTTAGAAAAGTAGCATGAACCTCCGAAATTGTCCAACAAGTCTTCAATCCTTGGCATTGGAAATTTGTACCTTATGGTGATCTTGTTGTTGGCCCTTGAATCAGTGTACATCCTCCATGTAGCTCATTTCTTTGGTGCAAGGACAATAGGTACAACACAGTGGCTGAAACTCTTCCTTATCAACCCCTTATCTAACAAATCTTGAATTTGCTTGGCTATCTCTGCATTTTGGCTAGGTGTCATCTTATATTCTACTTTGTTTGGTAATTTTTATCTAGGTATGAGGTCTATTTGATGGCTTATCTCCCTCATGGGTGGCAATGCACTTGGTAACCCATTGTCCACTATCTCATGATACTTATCCAACAATGCTTGTACCTCTAAGGGTATGCTAACCTTCTCTTTAGCCTCCTCTTTTGGCTTCACTACCACTGTACAAAAAATCTATTTCTACTTCTTCATGACCTTTAGGAACTCTTTCCCACTCAAAAGCATATCACTAGCTCCTACTTGCTTCTCATCACTAGATTCTTGCAATGGATCCATTCAGAACTTCTTACCTAGCTTGGTGATTAGGTAACTATTCTTTTCACCATCATGTATGGCTTTCACATCATATTTCCATGGATTTCCTAGTAGTAGGTGACATGCATCCATCGGAAATATGTCACATAGGACCTTGTGCTTATACTCACCAATCTCAAACTCTACCAAGGTTTGTTCATCTACCACTATTTGTTGACCCTTGTTCGACCATGAAACTTTATAGGGTGTGGTATGAGGTATCCTTCTTAATTTTAGTTTGTCAACCATCTCTATAGACACAATATTCTCAGTGGATCCAGAGTCCACAATAACTTTGCAAATCTTCCCATGATACTTACAAGTTGTTTTGAACAAACTCTTCCTTTGTGGTGGCTCTATGGAACTAGGAACTTTCAGCAAAGTCCTTCTCAACATAAAATTCTCTCCATCCAATACTAGCCCTTCCTTGGAGATAAGTGAAGTGACACTTTGAGTGTCTTCCTCTTGTACCAACTAATTTCTCCTCTCTCCCATTGAGGATGTAGAACCTTTTGTAGGACATCTACCCATGGTGTGTCCCACTTGATTGTAGTTGTAACATCTACATGTGAAGACTGAATTGGCCCTCTCTTGTGATTGAAATCTACCTCTAGGAGGCCCTCTACCTCTATATCATCCTCTTTGAAAAGATCCTCTAAACTAACTGCCACCACTATTATCTATAGAGTGATTATCTTCTTGTCTATTAGGGCTCTGTCCTCTGCCATAGTTGTTTCTACCTCTGAAACCTCTGCTATTGTTTCCTCCTCTTACTCTTTGTTGGAAGTCATTCCTCCTTCTAGCCTTATCCTCTGCTCTCAAAGCTAACTGAAAACACTTGTGCATACTTTTAGGAGCCATCATGCTAATCTCATCTTGTATCCCTTGTCTTAACCCATTAAGATACCTTGCCACTTTCTCCATTTTATCTTCTTGTCTTCTAGCCCTTAGGATTAGTTTATGGAACTCCTCGGTATAAGAACTCACTATCATCTCCTTTTTTCTTAAGTTCTACAACTTTTGATACATCTAAATTTCATAATCAGTAGGCAAGAACTGTGCCCTTAATCTGATTTTCATCATCTCCCATGAAACTATCTTCTTCTTCCCATTAGCTATCCTATCATCCTGCATCATGTTCCACCACACCAATGTAGAGCCATTGAGCCTAGCTTTAGCATAGCTGACTCTCTTTTCCTTTTCTACTTCTTTGTAATCAAATTGGTTATCAATGGCTTCTAGCCAATCCAACAACTCCTCACCATTCAAACTACCATTATAGAAAGGTATGTGTTCCATGCTATCCTTGTTCATGGATTTGAATGCATCCAAGAACACCTTGTCCTTATCATCAACTATTTCTTTACCCTTGTTAGATTTCTCCCCTGTTTGACTTTCATTCTCATCTTCACTCTCATCACCCTATTCAGTGATTCTCTTTCCCTTTGACTCTATCAAGTTAGCCTTTTCCAATAGCTATTGGACCAAGTCCACTATGGCCCCCCTACTCATTATTTTAGGAGGCATTCTATCAACCTCTTGGATATTCTCCCTATCAGACATACACAAACTTTAAGAGTTACCCACTCTGATACCACTCTGATGTAGAGGGTTTGGACTCTAGTCTTTCTTTCAAGGTTCCCAACCTTTCCTAATAATCCAATGATTATTTTAGTGTTATCTTCACTTAGGATCTCCAAGACCCTCTTCACCAACTTCTCCACCAAGGTATAGTTGGTATCTAGAAGATACACTACTTCCAAGACCTTTTTGGCCTTCAATTCACTAGGATCCTACACTAGGGCTTCCCCTTTAGAACCCCAAACCCCTGCTTAGGATCTTCCCACACTTCATTATAACTTCCAACTAGCTTCTTAACCCTTCAACATCATTTATAACCAACTCATACACTTCTGGATACATTACCAAGTCTATAGGCATCAAACTACATAGGAGGCCTAATTGGCTCAAATCCTATTAGGCCTATTTTCTCTGATTTTGGCTTCTAGCTTCCAAAATCCCCAAAAAAAATCATAGAAGACCTTGAAAATATTCAAGGTGTCTCTCAACCCTCTCTAAATCCAAATTTTAGGCTACTGAATGCACCCACAACCCCATTTACTAGCCGACCCTAGTTTTAAACCTATTATTTAGGCCTTTGGACAAGTCTGCACAAAAGACCTTCAAATTGGTCACCAAACCTCAGATCATCTTCCCAAACCTCTTTAACCTTCAAGGGGACTCCTAGAGCTTTCAAAAAATGCCACTAAGTGTTTCCCACCAAGTCTTGGATGCACGTGCCAGTTCCTTCTATGCCTTGTCCTAGGTCACCTGTTTCCAACAATTAGCCATAGGGCTTCCAATCTGACCTTGAAGCCTTGGCACCACAACACAAATGAAAACAAAAACTATAAATACAAAATCTAACCTAACATTCCCCATGGTTTCAAACTTTTCCATTAGTGAATGACTAGGTTAGAGCTCTTCCAAGCATGGTGGCCCTGCAAATTGGTTTCACAGACCAGTGGCTTGAAAAGCTTGCCAAATTTCACTCCTCTAACCTATAAAAAAATGAATCAATGTAGAATGAAGGTGGAACACAAAACTAAACCTCCATGGATTTGGATCACTCCAACCAATCTGTACAGGTCGTACAATACACATAGAATACCTGCAACAGTGAACAATTAACACATGGCGTCTGTACATAAAATTCTAAATCATGAAATTCAAACAAAAGCTTCATTAACCTTCAAAATCTATCATCCTCATGCTCATATACCAAGCATGGGTGGTTACAACTACCTAAAACCTCCATTTGAGAAACTTTTCAAAAAGTTGCAAAAGTTGCTTAGCAACTTTTTGCCAAAGTCTCATTTTGCCTATTAGACCCCCTCAATGACTTAGTAAGGACTTCTAAGTCCCAAATACAAATATTTAGGGCCTAAGACCTTATCTAAGACATTCCTAAAAAAATCTATCACTTAGATACTTTGGAAGCCATTTAGACCAAACAATTCACTAAGCTTCCTTGAGCTCATTTGGATCTTACAATCATATGCATGGATCCCATCCAATGGATCCTTTATTCCAAACTCATAACAAACTTCCACAAACTCCTAAGACCCCTAAAACACTCATTAACTTATCAAGGTGGGAGGTTCCCTAAACCATTTATGCATGATGAAAGTTACCTTATGAGACTCTTTCATAGGAGTCTAAATTGTAAGGCTATGGAGTGGTTCACAAAAATCACACCTCCACTCAGGTCCTTTGATGAGCTTGTCCAAAGGTTTATTCAACAATACTCTTACAATATTCAACACCCCATGACAATTCTTGATCTATGCAACATAAAACATAAATAAGGTGAACCTTTTGTTACATTATTATAAAGGTGGAGGAAGTTACACTCAAGATACCCACAATAACTTCTAGAGAACGAGAAGATTGATATCTTTATTAATAATATCATACCAGAGTTGCATTACGATCTTAGAAAGAAAGTCTTCTTCACCTTTAATGACATGATTGAGAGTGATTTTCAAATAGAGGATGTTTTGGTCAAAAAGGGTGAGATCACATTAAGAAATGATAAATAAAACAATGGTAATGGCTATAACAAAGATAAGAATAAGCCTTGGAATAAGAACAAGCATGTGGTCAATGATGGTGTTGTTGATGAACCTAAGCCTAAAGAGCCTATTTTCAACTTGGCTAGTGCTATCCAAGAAACAAAACAACAATAAGCTACAAAATATAACAATTCTAATAAGGATAAATCTTCATGGGAACCTAATGATAAACATGATTTTAACTCCTTGGGAGATTCATATGATGTGATACTCAAGACCTTACTCGCCAACGAGATTATCACACTACCTGAATATTCTAAACCTTATGAGTCAGAGGTGAAACCTAAGTGGAGGAATGCCAACCATTATTGTGAGTATCAAAAAAAAAAGGGTCACACAACTAACAACTACATAAAATTGAAACATGTCATTCAATATCTTATCAAGGATGGGAAGGTTGGAGTAGATGGTCTTGTTAAGAATTATCATCATAAGGGTTTTAAGGAACTGTTACCCAAATTTCCCTGTCATGCAATTTTTGGCCACAATCCTAATTTCATTGTCCAAAGTCAATCCATGAAGTTTTATGATTTGCACCCTTATTCCCATGTTCTTTGATATGTCACCATGCCCCAGTTTAGATCACATGACCTAATTCGCAAAACCCAGGAAGATATTCAAGTTTTAATCTCTACAGGAAGTATTGGTATTGCAAGGTTCCAAAATGTAAGAAGTCAAAAACCCTCTATGTTTTCTTCCTTTTGGTCCCCAAAAGCCTTGGCTATTTTTGACCTCTTCGCATCTTCGCACCAGTTCTTCCTAATGACAACATTTTTTCTAAGTGTGATGCTGCGACCAGTTGGTGGGGCCCAGTTGATGTTTTCGAACAAATTGCTAGCACTTATTGCATGATTGCATAGGTATTTTGCCCCTTATGTGACCATGCGACTGACCGTGATCCTGTTAAAGAACTGCTAACGACTTGTCGCATGATCGCATAGCCCTTTTCCAGGCTATGCGAACATCTGACTAACTATTAGCCGTGCCAATAAGAGGTTGCAGTTTGGTGGTGGGTCCTCTCTTTGCGGTAGTGCTCATTCCTGATTGGCCAGTGGGGTGATGACAGGGCTAAATGGTGGGCCTAAAACTTGCGGTGCTAGTGCGGTGAAGATCTAACGGTTATTGCATAATCTCATGGTATCTTTTGAACCCATGAGATCATGCGACAACCGTCCAATGAGATCTCAGTGGGTCTGATGTGTCAGGAAATCTATAGGGTTTAAGGTGCAATGAAGATCTACGGTGATCTATGATCTCATGGGATCTTCCAAGCCCATGAGATCATGTGACAACCGTCTGATGAGATTCTTCTGCAGGTGGGTCCTTTCTTTGCTGATGTGTTCAATGCTGATTGGCAGAGAGCTTGCGATGATAATGCGGTTGTCAGTGGGGTTGGATTTTAATGGTGGAAGTTTTAGAGGAGGTTGGTTTTGTCCTCTATATTTGGCAGTTCCTGATAGAGTTTCTTTATTCGCATGATCACAAATGGTTTAGTAGAGCTCCACCTTGTTTATCAAGTGTGTAGTTGTGCGGTTAAAGATTTCTCACAGTCCCTAGATGTAACTCGGGGTTAGTAAAAAGACTCAGTGATTCAGTGACTGCAGTGTTCACTGAATCGCTTAACCAGATTGGGGTTAAAGAAAAGATTATATGACTTGGTGACTAAAGGGAAAGTGAACCTGAGGTAAAGCCTAGGGTTAAATTTGTAGTCAGATCTCGTGCCCAATTTTTTGCCAGTGTTTGATTTGCAGGACGTGTGCGAAGCGGTGAGGTAGCTCAGAATTGATGTTGCTAGGACATGCGTAGTTAAGGGAAGATGATGAGGAAGTCTAGGTGGCCATCTTGGGTTGATTCTTGTCCCAGAAAGGTACTAGTTTGAGCATTCATGGCGAGGCTTGTTGCAGGTAGAATGATGAATCCAGGTTGTTTATCTGCAGGCGATGTAGTACAGGGATGGGTACTCAAGGATATCTGATCGGACATGATGTTGTAGGAATGAAATTATGATTAGATTTGGCATTAGTGATTAGTGTACCTCTAGGGTTGATATTATATTGTAAAATCTGTAACCCTAGTTAGATTTTTGACTCTTGCCTATGTGCAGTTGAGTGATGTATATATTGTTTTTTGAGAGCTTTTGAGCTCCGAGTTTGCATTTTGTAAAAAGAGTTTATCCTCTTTCTTAGGAGTTATCTATGGCATCTGTTCTACCCTCTAGCTTTTACAGTCTGTAACCTTTCATTGAAATTTTAGGTTCAATAGAGGCTATCTGTGGCATTTGTTCTGCCCTCTGGTCTTTCACTTGTCTATATTTCTCTTATTTGAATATGATATGCTGGCTTTGTTAGAGAAATCTCAGAGTTACAGAGGCCTTCTTTCTTTTAGCTCACATGTGTATTATTATGTATGATCTGATTGGATTGATTGTGTGGGTATAGTTCAGCCCCCTGTCTTTCTATCTCATTCCTATACCCTTTTGCTGAAGAGAACATTTGCTTGCAGGTCACAGTTTGTCTTATGTTCAGGCCCCACTGTGAAATACTTATGCAAGCCTGTTTAGAAAGATTGTGTCCTATTAGATCTAAGATCTTTCATGCTGATGTTGTCAGTGTATTATGTTCATTTCAATTCAGTGCATCACCTAGTAGGTAGTTTGCTTTCAGTCATTTCCCTTTCATGCACTCCTTCTATCCCTTTCCCTCAAAAGATTTACTTTCTTGTCTAGAAGCAAATTAAGGTGATAATCCAAGAGGAACCAGCCTAGAACCTAGAGGTCTCATCTTAGTTAGCATAGGTCCCACAATTGGAGATGATTCCCAAGTAATACTAAGTTATCAAGACCAAGAGAGCTTGAGATAAAGGCACAAACTTAGTGTATAACAAAAATGGCACGCTCGGTGGGACCAAGAGGTCATAATTTTCATAATTCTTGCTGGTTTTGATATGCATCCAGCAGGTTATAGACCTTTGAGAGGTCATTATTTTGCACATCTGGAGACTCTGAGTTCACATCCACTAGTTTTATGTAGATTTAGTATCTAAGATGGATTACCATCCTTCTTTTCATGAGGACAACCCTTCATTTCATGGAGGTCAGCTTTATCACAATAATGGTACTTCTGATTTCATGCAGGACTACCCAGTTGCAGCAATGAACCAACATACACCTCATGCTTGCCCCCCACCTGCCCAACTTCTAGTATCATGGCAGCACCAATACACATACCAGAAGCCTCAAGAAGAGATGCCTTGCATAGAAGAGTATGCTTATCATGCCCAGATCCAACAACAACAAGCATTGGCTCAGCAGAAGAAGGTTTATCAAAGGGAGTTGGAAGAACAAAGGAGACATTATGAAGAGGTGTTGGAAACACAAAAAAGGCATATGCAAACACAGTCAAAGCAGTAGTTTGGTGCCATCATAGAATTGAAACAAGGTCAGACGGACCTTACAAGCATTCTCACAACACTAAAGGAGGTTTACGAGGAAAAGTTAATGGTGGTCAGTGCTGCTGCAACTGCATAAGAAGAAGATTTTCAAGGGACATTAGCAGCTCAAAGGGATGCTTATGAAGAATTAGAGGTTCATAAGAATAATTGTGAAAAGGTGGTTCAAGACCAAAAGATTTTGATAAAAGCCATGTTTGATAGAGGCAATGAATTTCAGATTGAGAAAGAAAAGGAGTTGCCAACCTATAAGGAGTTTCATGATAAAGAAATACAAGAGCAAAAAGAAATAATAGGGCTCTTGATTCTAAAGGGTGCAAATGATAAAGAGGCTGATTAGATACAACTTGAAGAAGCTCTTTTATCTGCTAAAACTCATAATGTTTCCAACTAGACCATCAAATTGGAGGCTGATTTACTTAAAGAGCTGCCTTGTTCTGTTGAAGATGACAATGCTTCTAATTTACCACTCATCTCAGCTACTGAAGGACAAAGAAAAGAGTGTTCTCCTGAAGAGAAGCCTGCTGCTAAGAATGTTGACAAGAAAAATGATGTAGAAGAGGAGGCTCTTCTACATGAATTGATAGTTAAAAATCCTGACAGCACCAAAAAGAGCCCCAAGTTCATTCTTTCCAGGGGTTTCCCCTTAAGGTACTTAGTAAGAACAGAGGTTAGCCATGAAAAACCAGTCATGTTTGTGTCCAAACATGAGTGTTCAAATGAAGCTGAAGCTGAAGATGAACTTTCAGTTCAGCAAAGGAAATCTCAACTCACTTATCCACCCCTGGATAATGGAAAGAAGGATCTGTTGGTGGAGGTGAGTCAATTTGTTTATGTTCTTCAGGGGGTAGTGCATCAGTTCTTCACACAACTATGTGTACTTCCTACCCTGTTAGCTATCCTCCTGCATGTAAAGTGTAATACCCTAAGGAGAAAGGGTAGCTATTTCAACAATCCAGTAAATGGTTTTGTTTAACCAGTTTCTGCACTGTTTAGTTTAGGCTAGGTTAGCTTCCCTGATTTCTAGATTAGTTTTCCTATTTTCCAAGAAGTGCTCAAGCATAATTTTTGTCCCTCTCCCTATCAAATTTTTAGTGTTCAAGAGATGACCCCCATGCCCAATGGATTGCTTCAAGGCCACTGGTCCAATGTCTAGCAGGCTGACATCCCGCAGAAGTCACCAAAATGTTACCCAAACTTCCTTGTCATGCAATTTTTGGCCACAATCCTAATTTCATTTTGTGAAGTTGATCCATGAAGTTTTATGATTTGTGCCCTTAACCACATGTTCTTTGATATGTCACCATGCCCCAATTCAGATCGCATGACCTAATTCACAAAACCCAGGAAGATATTCAAGTTTTAATGTCTGTAGGAAGTACTGGTATTGCAGGGTTCCAAAATGTAAGAAGTCAAAAACCCTCTATGTTTTCTACCTTTTGGTCTACAAAAGCCTTGGTTGTTTTCAACCTCTTTACATCTTCACACCAGTTCTTCCTAGTGACAATATTTTTTCTGAGTGCGCTGCGGGGACCGGTTGGTGGTGCCCAGTTGATGTTTTTGACAAATTGCTAGTGCTTGTCGCATGATTGCATAGGTCTTTTGCCCCTTATGCGACCATGTGACTGACCATGATCCTATTAAAGAACTGCTAACGGCTTGTCGCATGATCACATACCCCTTTTCTAGGCTATGCGAACATGCAACTAACTGTTAGCCGCATCAATAAGAGGTTACAGTTTGGTGGTGGGTCCTCTCTTTGTGGCAGTGCTCATTCCTGATTGGCTAGTGGGGTGATGACAAGGCTAAATGGTGGGCCCAAAACTTGCGGTGCTAGTGCGGTGAAGATCCGATGGTTGTCACATAATCTCATGGAATCTTTCAAACCCATGAGATCATGCGACAACCGTCTGATGAGATCTCAGTGGGTCTGATGTGTTAGGAAATCTACAGGGTTTAAGGTGCGATGAAGATCTATAGTGGTTGTATGATCTCATGGGATATTCCGAGCCCATGAGATCATGTGACAACCGTCTGATGAGATTCTTCTGTAGGTGGGTCCTTTCTTTGCTGATGTGTTCAATGCTGATTGGCTGAGAGCTTGCGATGATGATGCAGTTGTCAGTGGGGCCAGATTTTAATGGTGGAAGTTTTAGAGGAGGTTAGTTTTGTCCTTTATATTTGGCGGTTCCCGATAGAGTTTCTTTAATTGCATGATCGTGAATGGTTTAGCAGAGCTCCACCTTTTTAAGCAAGTGCATAGTTGCACGTTAAAGATTTCTCGTAGTCGCTAGATGTAACCCAGGGTTAGTAAAAAGACTCAGTGATTCAGTGACTGCAGTGTTCGCTGAATCGCTTAACTAGACCGGGGTTAAAGAAAAGATTACATGACTTAGCGATTAAAGGGAAAGTGAACCTGAGGTAAAGCCTAGGGTTAAATTTGTAGTCAGATCTCACTCCTAAATTTTTGCCAGTGTTTGATTTGCAGGATCTATGCGAAGTGGCGGGGTAGCTCAAAATTGATGTCACTAGGACATGCGCAGTTAAGGGAAGATGATGATGAAGTCTAGGTGGCCATCTTGGGTTGATTCTTGTTGCAAAAAGGTACCAGTTTGAGCATTCATGGTGAGGCTAGTTGCAGGTAGAATGATGAATCTAGGTTCTTTATCTGTAGCCAATGTAGTACAAGGATGGGTACTCAAGGATATCTAATCAAACATGATGTTGCAGGAATGAAATTATGATCAGATTTGGCATTAGTGATTAGTGTACCTCTAGGGTTGATATTATATTGTAAAATCTGTAACCCTAGTTAGATTTTTGACTCCTGCCTGTGTGCATTTGAGTGATGTATATATTGTTTTTTGAGAGCTTTTGAGCTTAGAGTTTGCATTTTGTAAAAAGAGTTTATCCTTTTTCTTAGGAGTTATCTATGGCATCTGTTCTACCCTCTAGCTTTTACAGTCTGTAACCTTTCATTGAAATTTTAGGTTCAATAGAGGCTATCTGTGGTATTTGTTCTGCCCTCTGGTCTTTCACTTGTCTGTATTTCTCTTATTTGAATATGATATGCTGGCTTTGTTAGAGAAATCTCAGAGCTCTAGAGCCCTTCTTTCTTTCAGCTCACATGTGTATTATTGTGTATGATCTGATTGGATTGAGTTTGTGGGTATAGGTTAGCCCCCTATCTTTCTGTCTCATTCTTGTACCCTTTTGCTGAAGAGAATGCTTGCTTGCAGGTCACAATTTGTGTCTTATGTTCAGGCCCCTCTATGAAATACTTATGCAAGCCTGTTTAGAAAGATTGTGTCCTATTAGATCTAAGATCTTTCATGCTAATGTTGTCAGTGTATTATGTTCATTTCAATTTGGTGCATCACCTAGTAGGTAGTTTTCTTTCAGTCATTTCCCTTTCATGCACTCCTTCTATCCCTTTCCCTCAAAAGATTTAATTTCCTATCTAGAAGCAAATTAAGGTTATAATCTAAGAGGAACTAGCCTAGAACTTGGAGGTCTCATCTCAGTTAACATAGGTCCCACACCTGGAGATGATTCCCAAGTTATACTGAGTTATCAAGACCAAGAGAGCTTGAGATAAAGGTGCAAACTTAGTGTATAATAGGAACCACTCCCCAAGTATGAAAAAAGAGAGACATCAACATTGAAGAAAGATGGGGATGCCAAAGTCAAGTACACTTATACAAATTATGACAATGTTATTTATATGCTTGAACCAGTAAATGAAAACATTAACATGGTCATGCCTAAACATAATGGACCTAACTATGATTCAGATATTGATGAAGCACCTAAGGTTTTCTTGAAAGGTATTATTCTTCCACACAACCCCAATCTTGCAATGAACATAAGAACATGATCATGCTTAGAGGTTTCAACTCTCCTTCACATAGGGAAAGCCTAAATGTTGTCACTAGGAGTCAACCCAAGGTTATTCTTAGGGGTCCAAATCCTTCCAAGAAAGCTAATCCTAAGGTGCAAGTGGCATCCTCTTTCGAACAAGTCTCTACTTCCAAAAAGTCAAAATATAATTTAATAGATCAACTTCACTGTACCCCAACCTAGATTTCAATCTTTGAGTTGCTAGAGTTATCACCTATGCACAAGGAGATCTTAGAGAAAGCCTAGCAAACAAATAGTGTCCCTAAAGACATACATACTGATCAATTTCATACCATGGTTAATCACATTATTTCTCCACATTACCTTTCATTTTGTAAGGAAGATGACAAGTCTTTAAGTCATCCACATAACCTTGCCCTACATATTGAAATCCAAATCTATCGAACCTTAGTCAAATGTGTGCTGATAGGTAATGATGTTGGGTTAAATATTTTTTCTTTCAGCATGATTAAGCAGCTGGGATTGTCAGAGTTCACCATCGATCCAATGAAAAAGATTACTATTAAAGCTTATGACTAAGTTGAAAGGTGTTCCAAAGGATTGGTTGTGTTTCCTATTCAGGTTGGTCCAATGGAAAAAGATGTGGTCTTTCAAGTTCTTGATATCCCTCTTTCTTACAAAATATTGCTAGGGAGACCATCGATCCATGATATGCAAGCAGTTCCCTCTACCTACCATCGATGCATAAAATTTCCCTTCAATGGTACTGAGATTTGCATTACAGGGGATAATTTTATGTCTATTAATATGCTTATTGCTGAATCCTTAGTACCACACAATAGAGTTGTTGATGAGACTAAGACTACTCTTGCTAATTGTGAGAAGAAGTTAAAAATGTTGAACCTTGGTATGAGGGAATATTGACTAGATTCTTTGGCTACACTCCTAGTCTCCCCATGTTCTTATGGTAAACCTTCAGAGGATAAGAAGCCTTCATCTTCCGCTATGATATTTTATGGGACCTTTTTCCAGTCCTCAGTACCTCTAGAAGATGAAAAAGAAGAACAAGCTATTAGGGAGTGGGTCTATAGAGAGGAAGAACTTGAGGAAGTTATACTTACTATTGCAGTCTCTCCCAAAAGATATAGAAATGACTATGAGTTTCTAGCTAGGATGGGTTACCCAACTCATGGTCCTTTGAGCAACAAGAAACATGCTCCTGTTAAACCT
This sequence comes from Chamaecyparis obtusa, assembly GCA_027943335.1. Lineage (NCBI taxonomy): Eukaryota > Viridiplantae > Streptophyta > Pinopsida > Cupressales > Cupressaceae > Chamaecyparis > Chamaecyparis obtusa. The sequence goes on along the minus strand of BSBK01006140.1, from coordinate 300,514 downwards.
TTGAGTCACATAAATGGAAGGAAATATAAGGATAAGACTGGATTGGGATCTTCTAATACACAACCAATTTTTGATCCTTCTCCTGATAATTCTAGTGAATCTGAAGAAGATACTATGCCTACTCACACTTTTGACCAAGATGAAGAAAAATTTGTTACCTCTAATCCCATTCTTTTGAATGAAGGATCTCCACTAGAACAAGATGATGAAGCTTCCACATCTTACCAAAGTGAAGAGTCATATGTTGAAGATCCTAATAGAGAATGCATTCACAAGAACATGACATGATTGTTACAAAGAGAAAAAGATACTGACTCACAAGAATATGAATGAGATTATCTCTTAGTCGGGTCAATAGAATTGGGAATATATGTGGTGCATACTTATGCTAACCAAACCAAAGTGGTAGATGAGTCACCCCTAGGTCCTGATGAGTTGAACTTACATGTCGCTTTCATTGATCAAGTTAACCACACTAGGAATCAGATGGATCTAGGTACTTTTGAGGGAGACCTTATAGACTCTCAATATCTTGTCACTGGAGAAGATTTCCCACATATCAATTCTTTAGAACCTTCCACTTCTCTCCCACTCATGTACCTTGACCTTATTGATTGGTTGGAATAGAATCAACAACCTACATTTCCTTCTTTCCAAAATGACTATGAAATATATTGCTACTTTAATGCTATTGAGCCCATAGTTTCTTCCACCAATGAACTAGCAATAAACATGATTGAAATAGATATCAAGTACCTTAGTCATAAAATAAAAAGAAAATTGAAAAAGAATAGGTGCTCTGATGGAAAAAATCACTTTGTGGTGGTGTCAGAGCCTAAAAAAGTAAAAACAAAAGATGTATCTAAGGGTGAAAACCTCTTTCTGGCACCTGAGGATGAGGTACTTGGTAGTCTACCTAGTTATTTTTAGGATAGATCCTCAGTATTGATAGAAAGGACACATATTATAAATATTGGGACAACTAAAGAACCTCATATCATACATTTAGCTCAATCTTTGTCAGCAAATGAAAAACAATAGTTTAATGAGTTCTTTAGAGAAAAGAAAGTCAATTTTTCTTGGGCATATGTAGACATGCTGGGGCTAGACACTAATCTAATCATGCATCATCTATCCATAACTTGTGGTGTTAAACGAGTCAAACAAAAATTATGAAATATGTACCCACAAATAGCTCTATTGGTCAAAGATAAACTAGAAAAACTCTTAAGTGCTGGATTTATACGAGCTATATTAGATTATGCTGAATGGATCTCAAACATTGTACTTGTATCTAAACATGAAAAAATCATTCATGTATGTACCAATTTTAGAGACCTTAACAAAGCTTTCCCAAAGGATGACTTTCCACTTTGAAACATAGTCATGATAGTAGATATGACTATAGGTTATGAAATGTACTCTCTCATGGATGGTTTCTTAGGATACAATCAAATTAAAAGAGCTCTTGAAGATCAAGAAAAGACTGCCTTCACATGTGGATGGGGAACCTTTTGTTGGAACGTCATGTCATTTGGACTAAAAAATATTGTAGCTACCTATCAAAGAGCTTTGACTACTATCTTTCATGACATGATGCATAAAAATATGGAAGATTATGTGGATGATACCTTGGAAAAATCTAAGAAAAGGAACATGCATCTTGAAGATTTGAGTTTGATCTTAGACAGGATGGAACAATTCCAACTTAGATTAAACCCTAAGAAATACTCTTTTGGAGTCAGGTTAGGAAAAACACTTAGATACATCATTTCAGCTAAAGGAGTTGAGGTTGACCTCGAAAAGGTCCAAGCTATAATGGAGATGCCACCTCCCAAAAATATAAGTCAATTAAGGAGTCTACAAGGGTGCCTTTAGTCCATCAGGAGGTTCATATCCCAACTTGCTGATAGAGCTCAGACTTTCAATAAGAATAAAAAAAAAGGAGCCAAATGTACATGGAATGAGGAATGTGAGAAAAGTCTCAATTAGATCAAGGAATATTTGGCCAAACCTCCAATATTAATGCCTCCTATTCCAGGAAAACCTCTTATTTTGTACATCTTAGCTACAACTACATCCTTGGGGGCATTCTTGGTGCAAAACAATGAAAATGGAAAGGAAAGAGCTATATACTACATCAACATAACATTTTTAGATTACGAGATCAATTACAACAATTTTAAAAAAGATTGCCTTGTAGTGGTGTTTGCATCTCAAAATCTCAGACATTATATGCTGGCACATACTACACAACTTGTACCAAAAATTGAGCCTTTGAAATATTTACTAATTAAAGCTACTCTTATCGGTTGACTAGCTAAATGGATGATGATTCTCTCTGAATTTGACATTGAGTACGTTGATCGTAAGGCCATAAAAGGACAAGCAATTGTTGATCATCTAGCTAAATTCTCTCTACAAGATGATTTCCTATACAAATTGACTTTCCTGACTCATCTATTATGTATGTGATTGAGCGAACATGGAAGATGTTCTTTGATGCATGTCACACACAGAATGGTGCTGGAGCTGGTATTTTTGTAGGATTTGATAACCATCAAATCTTCCCAAGAACACCTGCATGCAAAGACTGCTACAAGAAGAAGCAAGACAGAAGATAGAAAGCAGCTATGGCGGCCAAAAGGCCAGAGACTGCAAAACCATGTTGCAAGAAAATAATCTTCTATTAACCAAATGAAATTAAAATACAATCTCCTTATGAATTACAAAGCGGTGAATCCTTATAAAGGATACCGAAACCCTAAAAGGGAAACTTCTAAGAAAAGGAAACTTTCCTAAGTCGAACTTAAGCTAAGAGTAGAGAACTAATAATTAACTGATTTAATTATTAGCAATACTCGACTACTCTAACACCCCCCCTTAAGTGTAACTTAGGGAGAAGCAAAAAAAGATAAACTACTGCAGAAAGTAGGAAAGATGGGTCCCGGCAACTAGGCTTGATCACGTACCCAAAACATAAAGCAAAAGATGTCCCAGAGAAAGGAACAAGAAGAGAGCAAGAAGCTCCTCCGAAGCATGTCTGAAAACTCTGTCAGAAGATACTGCTGGAACCCCCACTGAAGTGCATGACCAGGTAGAGAAGACAAGTGTCTGAAGAGATGATCAATCAAACCAGGAAGCAATAGAACCAATAGGTGAACCCCCCCATAATGCTGAACTGGGAGAGGTGACAAGAACACTGAAATGCGATGCCAGAAACAGCTGCAGAAGAAGAACCAGGAACACCAACAGTGCAACAGAAGCACACACACAGGATAAAGGGTGGTGTCATAGACACAGTCGACATGGGCTAATGTCGTGGAAGGTACGCTCACTTGACAAGAGTGGATGCGCCTATAGTGGCAAATGCATCAGAATCCCCCCATGACACTTTATAACTGAGTGCGAATACTAAAATTGAACCAGGTGAAAAAGATCCCAGAAATGTAGAAGAGGGAACTTTATCTCAGTGCGTTTATAGAACAAAGATACATCAGAAAGAGCATGCAAGCTCAGAAGTCAGAAAGAAGAGTGCACTAAGAAACCAGAAGAAGAGATCCCCGGACCTGTAGAACCAAGCACACCACCAGAGGGCATAAACTGCATAACTCAGAGGAGTGAAAACCTGGAGTAGAATCTGGAAAAATAACCTCTGCCACTGAATAGCACACTAAACCAGCTTTCTGACAATATCTCATTTGCCGAAAAAGGAGTCCGGATGAGCCAGATGTGACTCCCGGAAGGCAAAAAAAGACATCAGACTTCAACAGAAAAAAACACTATTGAAATGGTGGAACCAAAAACCCTAACCTCCACCATCGAAAATTTCTCGGAAAGAGCTTTCCGATGGTATATGGAAGTCAGAAAAAGACCCCCGGATGCTCCCTGTAGAGCGAGAAACGTCCAGGTACCCCCAAAAGCTTCAAAACATAGTTTTAAGCCCCTGGGGCTAAAAAAAAAGGCCCCTGGGTGCATGGCGCGCGCAGGGGGCTGGAACCAGAGCTCCCGGTCATCCATATGACCGCCGTTAGGGCCCGCAGGCTTAAAAACCCGCCGGGCGGCCGGCGGAGCGGTGGGCGGAGCGGGGCCGGCGGAGGAGGCCAGCGGAGCGGGGCCAGCGGAGGAGGCCAGCGGAGGAGGCCAGCGGGGCGGCCGGCGGAGGAGGCCGGTGGTGGCGGCCGGGCTGGGCAGTGGCTGGGCGGGCCGTGGAGCAGAGCAGAGGGCGCGGGGGCACTGGCGGAGCCGGGGTGGCGGCCGGGCCGGGCGGCGGCTGGGCGGGCCGCGAGGCCTGCTGAACGGAGCGGGGCGCAGCTTGGTGGTGGCCGCTTGGCGGTGCGCTGGTGGCCGCTGGGTGGCCACCCAAAATGATGCGTTTTTTTAATATTTTTTTAAAAAAATCACCGAGTGTACCTACCTCGGAGTGCGTGCCAAGGCCGTACGGCCCTGGTATGCAAAAATTTTTTGCCTCAGATGCCACTGTGTCCAAAATGGACAAGTTTTATATGGATTTAGGGGTTCTTGGGCCTTCCGGACACAATGGTGCTGTCCGTTTTTGCCCAAGGTGAGCCAAATTTTGGCTCCCCCCCAGATCCACAAAAAAAAACTTCTGAAACCCTTGAAAACCTCCTGCTTCTGAAACATTTCAACAAAACACGAACAGCGAGCAGCAAGATGGCTCTGATACCATGTTAGATTTGATAACCATCAAATCTTCCCAAGAACACCTGCATGCAAAGACTGCTACAAGAATGAAGACAGAAGAGAAGGCAGAAACTATGGCGGCCAAAAGGCCAGAGACTGCAAAACCATGTTGCAAGAAAATCATCTTCTATTAACCATGATGAAAATAATACAATCTCCTTATGAATTACAAAGAGGTGAATCCTTATAAAGGATACCGAAACCCTAAAAGGGAAACTTCTAAGAAAAGGAAACTTTCCTAAGTCAAACTTAAGCTAAGAGTAGAGAACTAATAATTAACTGATTTAATTATTAGCAATACTCGACTACTCTAACAATTTTGTTTGTCACACCTCATGGTTACACTATCCCAAAGTCATATAAGTTGTTATTTCCTTGCACGAACAACATAGAAGAATATGATACTTTGACAAATGGGATTAAACTAGCCATTGAATGGACAATCACTGAACTACATATTTTTGGAGACTCTCATCTTATCATCAATCAAACTAATGCTGATTATCAAACCAAAGATGAGAAATTAATTTCTTACAAGAAGATGATTGATGATCTCAAGAATTATTTCACCTTTTTTATATTCCAACAGATTCCTAGAGCTGAAAATAGGGTGATGGATGCCATGGCTACTTTGGCTTCTATCTTATAGTTGGAGGAGAACGAGTACATATTTCAATTCCTTGTAGAAGAACTACAATACCCTACCTATGATTCCGCTAACAACTGTGTCATATGTACTATGATTAGTCATGATTCCTCTCAATATGATAACACTTACTCTTACCTACGTGACCAAATAATTCTTGATAACCTAATCCACAATGAGAAATGAAAACTCATTCACAAAACTTCCCACTATAGCCTCATCTTTGGTGACTTGTTTAGGAAGGGTATACACGGAACACTTATTAGGTGTCTAGAGAAAGATGAGTTTGAATGTGCATTAGCTGAAGTCCATGATGGCATATGTGGGTCTCACTCTAACAGTCTTGGGTTATCTCGAAAGCTACTGAGGGCTGGTTATTATTAGCCTACTATGCAGAAAAATGCCATGCACTACAATAAGTCTTGTAAGAAGTGTCAAATACATGAGAATTTTATTCATGTTATAGGAAGATAACTTATTCCATCTATTACACATTGGGCTTTTTAGCAAAGGGATTTTGATTTGGTAATTCAAATATGTCTTAACTCATCTAGTGGACACAATTTTATCATTACTACAATAGAGTATTTTACAAAGTGGGTTGAGTTTGTTCCTCTCTCCACTACTACTTGGAAACAAGTGTCTTTGTTCATCCTCAATTATATCATTTGTCTCTATGATATACCTTCCTCCATAGTTACTGATAATGGAGGACAACTCAAAAAGGAGGATCTTAAGAAGTTATGTAAGAAAATTAATATTAAACAACACTGGTCTTGAATCTAATACCCTTAAGGTGATGGCCAAGTTGAAAGCTTCTAATAATACACTGCTAAAAACATTACACATAATAGTTAACAAGTTAGGAAGAGATTGACACTTACAAATAAACCCTGCACTATGGGCCTACAGAACTAGCATTCACACACCTACTAGAGCTACAACCTTTGCACTTGTTTATGGATCTGAAGTTTTTTTACCTCTTGAGATTGAGATATCTTCCCTAAGGGTTTCATTGAAAGGCCTCATCACAGATGATGATTATAGAATCATGCGCATACAATAACTAGAACTTCTAGATGAGAACATAAAAGATGTGTTCGATCACATGAGGGTACAATGGAAAAGGATGTTACACAGCTATAAAAAAAAGCTTCATTCTAGATAATTTTAGGTTGGAGACCTCGTCTTGAGAGAGAATCCCAAAAATCAACAGAATAATGCACAGAAAGAGAAGTTTGAACTGAATTAGATGGGTCCCTATATAGTTATTGCTAATTTTGGGTCTGGTGCTTATCAAATTTCTACACTTGAGGGAGAAAAACTCCTTGAACCTATTAACATTCTTCATCTGAAGAAATTCTACGCATGATGTTCTAGAGCTTTGTACATATCTAAATGTCCTGAAAAAATCCTAAAAATCAGAAAATATCTTTAAAAAATCCTAAAAAGAAGAAAAAGTCCTAAAAAATTATCATCTTAGTGAAAATCTAGAAAATGGGTGCTCTGATGCATCAACCAAAAAAAAAGAAGAAAAAAATTAGAAAAAAATGTCTTGGCAAAAACCTGGAAATAGGCATCATGGCAGCAAAAATAGTTTGTCCAAGTGGTGAAAACCTAGAAATAGGTGCTACTTGAGACCCATGCAGTTATATCAATTAGCTTGTCACTTTGCGCTTTGAACCCTTTTGACTTCCATCTCCAAATCTCCTTGGTTTGGGATTGATCTTTATCTAGGGCTAGGGGGCATGAACTGTATTCTCCTTTGGGGTGCAATGGTGTTTCTTAAGTGACTCACTCCAAATAGTGTTTCTCTACTCTTCCTTTGACATTGAGTGTTTCTTAACACTTATTAGATATGCTACCTTGAGTCGATACTTTGTTTGCAATCTAGGACTCTGCAATATTTCTCACCTAGAGGCATGAGTCCTAGCAATTCAATGATTATCTTTTTCATTTTTCACACTGTGCTTAAAATGAAATGATTGAGGCATGTTATGACTTATTTTCTTTGAGTGCTAATTGATTAATGATTTTCATTGAATGTTCCTTCCTTAGTCTTTTTGGGATGTCACTTGACTAGTGAACTAGGGGCATGGGGCATGTTTTCTTTGATTTTTGCCAGTGGGTATTGCTTTGATGATCCTAGGTGTCTCTTTCTTTGACCCCTTGGACACTGGGGAGATTTAGAGCTATATCCTTGATTGTTACATTGTTTTTTCTTATGCAAGACTACACTCATGGTTATCTCGGTGCTTATGCTTTGATACTGGTATAATCTTGCAACATTAACTTGGAAACCATGTTCAAGTCATCTCGTCTCTTATGCCTTGATGTTTACGTATGTTTCCTACATTCTATATGATATAGATCATATTCATATCTTCATAGTTGTGCTTGCACTAGTGACAGTTGTATGATCTTGTGATGTCCCTTAATAAGGCTTGATGATAAAAATAAAGCACCTATCTAATTAACCCTTGCAAGTCATGCTTTGCATCTTCATAGTAGTTTTCATTATAGGGTTCATTATAGTTTCCATGCAAGTTAGGAGAGGGTATTCTTCATCATTTCAGATGGATTATATAGTATTTTGACCTTAATTTTCAAAGTCTCATATTTCTACAAAAATTGCACCCTTACCTAATTTTGACGTCTTGGATCCATTTTTGGGATTGAAATCAAAATCCACCTTCATCTTGATTGTCAAAATCACATTTTAAAATTATTTTCTTTTAGGCCCAGTTGACTGACCCTTTGAGGCTAATCTCTTGAATCTTGAGGCAATCACAATTTCCTCTTCTGCATCATAATTTCATCACCTTTCTTCTTGCCTTTACCTAATGCTGATGATATACCTTTCTGGTCAACCTTATTCAAACTGGGGAAAATATTCATCACTTGGTGGTCAAACTTGGTCTTGTGTGCTTATCAATCATCTTGAACCTTATCTAATCCTAATTTGATCAAATCTATATCATTTCTGCATATCCTCTACCTCATTTCAATTTCAATCCCGAGGGGCTAGGAATAACCTATCTTTCAAAGCTATAAATTGATTATGTTGTCTTATTTATTCACTCTTTGGACATATTAGTTCTCATTGCATCATAGCATTTCTAATATTGTCTTGTCTTTCAATCTCTATTTTAGTGTTCAATTTTGCTTCAACTGTGCATTGGAATCTTGCTATCCTTGCTAGTTCTCGTTGTTGGAAACTACAATTGAAACAATTGTCATGTTGTCAATGATGTCAAAACTTAACTCGCGAGACAATTTCTATCTAGTAGAGTGCCACATCATTTGATTGATGTAGAGGATTTGAAAAGAGGAGATAAAAAGTAGACCTAGTGGAAAGGTTGAGTTACGAGAAACTACAATGGGCACTTGATTAGTTAACACATTAGTAAGATAATGTGTTGTTTATCCATAACACTAAGTGAAGGAGATAGTTGGTTTGAAGCATAAAAGAGATGAGTAAAGAAAGACTGAAAGCATAGGCTTGAATGAGAAAAACATTAGAAGATTGAGGAACTTAAAGAATAAGCTTAGTGATGCTAGTGTTGACCGAGCATCAGTAATAACTGAGTATCAGAAATTGGACTGAGTGAAGACAATGAGTGCCCAGAAGAATAGTTTAGCAATGACCAAGTTATCCAGTGAAGACCGAGTAGAAGAACACAATGATGATCAAGTGTCAGTGTTTTAGAGTTTGTGAATGGATTGAGATTCCCAGCTGACACAGTTGAATTCTTGGAATATGTAAAATATTTTGAAGATAAGGATGAATGACCTGTAACATTTAATGCATGCTAAACTATTTTTATGCATGGATTCAAAGAGAATTTTTGAGAAGTATCTAGAAGATTAGAAGGACAATGAAATGTTGGAAGGATTCGATGAATCTGACCAAAACCTAAGATCTACCGTAATGATTAAGTGGAAAAATATCAAGCTACCTAGTTAAGGAGGTATAAGGATAACCTAATTGTGGGTTATGTAGGAGGTTGATTCTGTTGGTTGGCAAACCTAAGTAGAAGGCTACGAAGAGCTATGACGAGCTGTGAAGAGTTGTGAAGTGGTGATTTCTTGAAGGGTTTCCAAGAAGATTATAGATGGAGATGATAATGAAGGCCAATCAGTGGATCAACATATGAGATACATTGGATCTGTATTTGAAAGGTGAGTTGTTTGTATCATATCAAACTAGCTATTACTTTCTAACCATTGTATCAGTTCAAATCCTTTAATCAAGGTTGACCTAACAGTCATTTTTAAATCTTGTAATCAAGGTGACATTCTAATGGTATGTTCTTAAGTCCTCTAACAAGGCCACTCCTAACAAGGTGATTAAATCTTTTAATAGGGTCACACCCACTAGTGTGTATAGTAACCTTTAACATGGTTGAATCCTCATAGAGATCACTTCAGAATAGTGAAAAATTGGTAGCATGTTACTAGTGGTTTTTTCTCAAATTGGGTTTCCACATTAAATCATGGTGGCATACTTGTGTTAATTTTATTTGATGTGTTTTACTATTAAGTATTTTATATTCTGCAAGTTGATTACTTTTGGATAGTGGACTGCAAGTTTATGTTACTGGTTATATGCTATAGAGACCGAGTGGATTGTTGAGTAGATCTAAGTTGTTTGAAGTGTTTAAAAGTTGAATTGGTACAGCTCAACCTAAGGATAACTGATTCACCCCCCCTCTCAATTATTCTAAAATCATAATAACAATTAGTATCAGAGCTTATGGTGTTTGTAAGGAAAATTTTGAAGGTACTTGGAGCTAAAGATCATGATGTACAAACATGAGGTACCAAAGCTAAACAAGGAGAACTTTCTTGCATGGAAAAGTTTGATGAAGCTACACCTAGCTGGAATTGGAGATGCAACAAAATACTATGTGGAAAATCATTACATAGTAGAACCTACACCTTTGAAAGCCCAACGGATGAAGGAAAAGTAAAAACACAATCAAGTAATGTTGGGGATTGCATCAGCCCTAAGTTATCTTGAATTTGAAGACATCAAGGATTGTACCACTGCAAAGAAAATGTGGGACACATTGACAGCTATCTATGTTATAGAGAAAAATGTACTAAGATCCAAATCTGAAATCTTGAGAGGTAACTTTGATGAAATGATAATGTTGGAAGGTGAGACTATTGTACAATATTGTGGCCGAGTTAAAGAAGTTGTGAATGCTATTAGAGGAGCTAATGGAAATATTGATGATGAAACTATTATTAGTAAGGTATTGAGAACCCTACTTCCTATTTATGCTATTAGAGTTTTTTCAATACAAGAACTGAGATGTGCTCTTGGTAACAACTTAACTTTGGAAGGTCTAGTTGGTAGACTTGTGGCTTTTGAGTTATCAAATTTTGATAATTTCACCTCTCCTATTATTGAATCTACATTCAAATCTCAATTGGTTCTTCATAAGTTTAAGAAAGGAAAAGCAAGATTGGTGAATAGTGATAGTGACACCTCTAATGATGATCTTGATGATCTTGAGGCACTGATGGCTAGAATACTACCTAGAGGAAAAGGAAAATTCAAAGGAAAACTTTCTATAATCTATTTTTCATGTAACAAAGTTGGCCATATTGCAGCAAGATGTCCTGACAAAAATGACAAGGATGAAAGAAGAGAAAGCAAGTAAAAAGAGAAAATTGATGATAGAGACTACAAAAGGTATAAGGCATACAAGGACAAAGGTAATAAATCTTGTTATATTATTAAAGAAGAAACTGATAGGGAATTTGATGAATCTGATGATCATGATGTAGAATTTGTTTATGTTTCTATGAAAGATGATTTTGATGAAGATGAGAAAACTGCACTTATTTCATATGAGTAAAGGTGATAAATGGATAATTGATAGTGGTTGATCACATCATATGACTTGTGATAAAATTAAGTTTGAAACCTTAAATCATTACAAAGGTAGTAGTGTTAAGTTTGGTAATGATGCACCATGTATTGTAAAAGGTAAAGGATCAATAAGATTGACTGATAAGATCAGATGTAAAAATGCTTATTGGGTTGAAGGACTTAATTATAACTTGTTGAGTGTTGCATAGTTGAACACTTCTAGATACTAAGTTGAATTCCATCACAAAAAGGTTAAGATCTTTGAAGCTACTGGTGAACTAATTGGAAGTGGAGAACATTCAAGAAGTAACTTGTTCTATCTATACCTATCTAATGAGACATGTTTGTTTGCACAATTTGATGATGTATGGTTATGGCATAAGAGGTTATGTCATGTGAAATTTGATAATTTGGTAAGCATTAGTAAGATGAAAAGAGTAAGAGGGTTACCAAGATTGAAGAAACCTGATAATGTGATGTGTAGCAATGTCAATTGGGCAAAATGACAAAGTCTAATTTCAAGAGCAAAACCTATACTTATGATGATATTTTGGAATTGGTTCATACTGACCTTTGTGGACCTATTGGACTACAAAGATAATGTGGTGACAAATATTTTATTCTATTGTTAATGATTACTCTAGAATGATGTCTGTGATGTATCTTAAAGATAAATCTGATGTGTTTTAGTTGTTTAAGTGGTATTTGGAAAAAGTTGAAAAAGAAACAGGTAAGAGCATGAAATTTTTGAGATCTGACAGAGGAGGAGAGTTCATATCTAATGAGTTCAACATATTATGAAATGATAGAGGAATTAAGATACATATACCTACACCAGGGATTGCTCCATAGAATGATATAGCAGAAAGGAGGAATAGATCAATCATGGATTATGCTAGAACATTAATGATAGAGAAAAATGTTGCACAAAAGTACTGGAGAGAAGTAAGTACAATTGTCTATACCTTGAACTGAGTACAAGTCAAGAAAGGTATAAATGCTACACCTTTTGAATTATGGTATGGCTATGCACCTAATGTGAAATACTTCAAAGTCATTGGAAGAAAATGTTATATACTGAAGGAAAATAGGAATTGAAAACTTGATGCTAAGAGTGATGAAGGTATATTCCTAGGTTATTCCACTAAGAGAAAAGCTTATAAGTGTTTGAGTTCTAACACTAACAAAGCTGTGGAAAGTGCAAAGGTGAGAATTGATGATTATGCAGAAAAGAATGAAGTTGAATGCAAGTAGAAACCTAAAGATTACAGATCATTTTTATACATAAATGAAGGAGAGCCTAAGAATTTACCTGAACTAGAAAATAAAGCCACCGAGCGAAAACAAGAATTTTTCGGATTACAACACGAAGATGTTGAGCATCAATAGGGAACTATCGAACAATCATAAGAGGAAGAAAAGATAAAAAATGAATCTAAAGAGAATTTGCAAGATGAATATGAAGAAAAACATAAAGAAGAAAGGAGACCAGAGCCTACATTAGCAAAATATGTGAGAAGACATCATAAACAAGATCAAATCATTGGAGAAAAAGATTCAGGAGTCATGACAAGAAATAAGTTGAAAAACTAGACATGCTTATTATGTGAATTTGAGTCCAAATCAATGAAAGATTCCTTGGATAATGAAGATTGGATTCAAGCCATGAATGAAGAAATTGAGCAAATAGAGAAGAACAAAACTTGGCCACTAGTACCTATACCAAAGGACAAGAATGTTATTGGAACCAAGTGGGTGTTCATAAATAAGATGAATGAGCATGTAGAAGTCACAAGAAACAAGGATAGATTGGTATGAAAAGGATATGCACAAAAAGAAGGAATTGACGATGGAGAGACATTTTCCCCAATTGCTAGATTAGAAGTAGTTAAAACTCTACTTGCATATACAGCTTACAAAGGATTCAAAGTGTATCAGATGGATGTCAAATATGCATTTCTAAATGAAATACTAGAGGAAGAAGTATAGATTGAACAACTTGAAGGATTTGTTGATCCAAGCAAGAGGAACATTGTATGTAAGCTACACAGAGAATTGTATGAATTGAAACAAGCCCCTAGATCATGGTATAAAAGATTGCATAATTACTTGGTCAAGTTTGGTTTTGAAAGAAAAAATGACAATAGTAATATGTATCTAAAGACTGAAAAAGGCAAAGGGATATTGTTAGCTGAAATATTTGTCGATGATATCATATTTGAAGGAAAAGATGCACTATGCCAAACATTTGCAAATGAGACACAAACATAATTTGAGATGTCTATGTTTGGAGAGATCAAATTCCTTTTTGGTTTGCAAGTTTATTAGATGAAGAAAGGTATCTACATTATTAAATCTAAGTATATCAAGGAGATACAAAAAACCTTTGGCATGGAAGACTCTAGACTAGTAAGTACACCTATGGCTACTGGACAAAAACTGTCAAAGAATGATGACACAACATAAGTGAATCAAATCTTGTATAGGTCAATTATTGGAAAGCTGTACAATATGTTATTTATAGTAGACCATATATTGCACTAGCAGTTGGGATTGTTGCAATATTTTCTATAAATCTTAAGGAGAATAACATGATGACAATGAAAAGGATACTGAGATATCTAAAAAGAACTGAGGATTATGGATTGTACTACAAGATGAATGAAAAGTTTGAGCTAAAAGTTTATACTGATGCAGATTGGGTAGGAAATATGGATGATATAAAGAGTACAAGTGGTGGCCCATTCTTTCTAAGAAAGAGGTTAGTCTCATGGACGAGCAAGAAACAAAACTGCATTTCTCAATCTATAATAGAAGCTGAATATGTAGCATCAATAGTTAATTGTTCAAACATAGTGTGGATCAAGCAATTATTAAAAGGTATGAAGGAAGAAATCACTGAGCCAATTATTATTTTATATGATAACACAAGTGCTATTAATATATAAAATAACCATGTGATGCACACTAAGACCAAACATATTGCTATCAAGTATCATTACTTGAGAGAGTTAGTTCAAGACAAAGAAGTGAGACTGGAATATGTGAATACAAAGGAGTAGTTAGCTAATATATTCACTAAAGATTTACTTTAGGATGCACATGAGTATCTAAGAGGTAAATTAGGGGTGATTCCCCTAAATGGGCTACCTAAATCAAATGGAGTATTGCATCACATGTATTACTCAGAATATCTGACAAATTGATGCAAGGAGGTTACACTTTAGGAGATGCCTAAAGTTGTGAAGAGTTAAGCACAAGATGTTGATCAGTCATGAGCAAGATGACATAGGGAGCATATAGTTCAGAGAGCTAACATGATGATATCTACATGGTGAAGATGAATGAGAAAGTTGATAATGTCTTTTCTATTGTTTTCAAAGAGGGAGAGATTCAATAAGAGTTACCATGAGTAGATAAAGGAATATATGAGGGAGAGATTCAGTAAAAGATTCAGTAAGGGTTACCATGAGTAGATGAAAGAATAGATAAGGGAGAGATTTAGTAAAAATTGATGCACAGATAAAGAGGGAGTTGATTGGATGAGAATCAGAATGAAGCTAAGGATATTAATGAAGATCTATTAATATAACACATAGAGATTTGACAAAAGTTGCTTCAAGGCATAATAGTTTTTGGATTGTATGGTAACTTAAGAATATGGTGTTTCCATGAATGCAAAAGAGGGAGATTGTTGGAAACTACAATTGAAATAATTGTTATATTGTCATTTATGTCAAACTTTAACTAGCAAGATAGTTGCTATCTAGTAGAGTGCCATATCATTTGATAGATGAAGAGGATTTGAAAAGAGGAGATAACAAGAAGACCTAGTGGAAAGGTTGAGTTATGAGAAACTACAATGGGCACTTGATTTGTTGGCACATTGGAATGATAATGTGTTGTTTATCTATAACACTAAGTGAAGAAGACAGTTGGTTTGAAGCATGAAAGAGATGAGGAAAGAAAGACTGATAGCATAGGCTTGACCGAGAAAAAAAGTAGAAGATTAAGGAACTTAAAGAATAAGTCAAGTGATGCTAGTGGTGATCAAGTGCCAGTATAAGCTAAGAAAATATAGTATCAACTGAGCATAAATAATAACCGAGTATCAAAAATTGGAATGAGCGAAGATAGTGAGTGCCAAGAAGAACAGTTTAGCAATGACCGAGTTATCCAGTGAAGACTGAGAAGAAGAATACAGTTATGACCGAGTGTTAGTATTTTATAGTTTCTGAAGGGATTGAGATTCCCAGATGACATATTTGAATTTTTGGAATATATAAAGTGTGTTGAAGATAAGGATGAATGACCTAGAACATTTAATGCATGCTAAACCATTTTTATGCATGGATTCAAAAAGAAGTTTTGAGAAGTATCTAGAAGATTAGAAGGAGAATGAAATGTTGGAAGGATTGAATGAATATAACCAAAACCTAAGATCTATGATAATTATTAAGTGGAAAAAGATCAAGCTACTTAGTTAAGGAGGTATAAGGATAACCTAATTGTGGATTATGTAGGAGGTTGATTCTGTTGATTAGAAAACCTAAGCAAAAGACTAAGAAGAGTTGTGAAGTGGTGATTTCTTGAAGGGTTTCCAAGAAGATTAGAGATGGAGATGATAATGAAGGCCAGCTAGTAGATCAACATATGAGCTACATTGGATCTGTATTTGCAAAGTGAGTTGTTTCACTAGTACATTTGACCCACTTTTTAGACCAACATTTCCGACCAAGCATTAAAATGATTTTCCTTAGTCAGTATATAGAAGGAAAAATTTGATTTTTTTAATCTATTCCTGTGTTGGTCGAAATTACGACCATGACAGGTGGTCATAATTCTGATCAACATGGGAATATAACTTTAAAAAAAATACATGGTTTCATTTTATAACCCTAACCTTGCAATTACTTCGTGCGTAAAGGAGAGGTGAAGGAGAGAAGGAGGGCATCTGTCGACACCAGAATTCAATCATCAGTTCTTAACCCTAGTTTCTTGGATCAATCATCTTTAGTGGTTTCATCTCTTAACCCTAACCTTACAAATGCTTATTAAAACCATTGGGAAAATAATGTTTATTAATGTAAGTGCAGCTGTTTGACTGCATCTTTGAACATTCAGTGGATAATGGTATTGGAAGACTTAGAGGAAGTCTAGATTATCAGTTTTGTGGGCATCACCATTAGTGCCCAAAATATTTTATTTAAGCTCTTTTAGTTTATTTCTCTTGGAAAAAATTGTGATTTTCAACATTTTTTGAGTGGTGTTTGATTTCTCCTAAACTCGTGCGGATTAGTATGGAAAAAATAATTTCATAGGAAGTTTTTTAGATGTCTTAGCTTCTTGTTGCAACAAATATGAGGTTATTTGGTTGAGAAATTGAAGATAAATTGGGTGACAGTCAATAACAGGTCATTTTTACACATAAACTAGGGTTGTCAACTTTGTTGAATCATATCTCTCGATTCAACCATGGGAAAATTCTAATTCTAGGTTTAAATGAGAGATATGAGGGTCTATTTTCTTTTGTAGTTAGTTTTTGACTGAATGGTGGTGATTCCAAGGAATTCAATCATCAGCGCTTAACCCTAGTTTCTTGGATCAATCATCTTCACCGGTTTCATCTCTTAACCCTAACCTTACAAATGCTTATTAAAACCATTGGGAAAATAATGTTTATTAATGTAAGTGCAGTTTTTTTACTATATCTTTGAACATTCAATGGATAATGGCATTGGAAGACTTAGAGGAAGTCTAGATTATCAATTTTGTGGGCATCACCATTAGTGCCCAAAATATTTGATTTGAGCTCTTTTAGTTTATTTCTCTTGGAAAAAATTGTGATTTTTAACATTTTTTGAGCGGTGTTTGATTTCTCCTGAACCCGTGCTGATTAGTATGGCAAAAATAACTTCATAGGAAGTTTTTTAGATGTCTTAGCTTCTTGTTGCAACAAATCTGAGGTTATTTGGTTGAGAAATTGAAGATAAATTGGGTGACAGTCAATAACAGGTCATTTTTGCACATAAACTAGTGTCGTCAACTTTGTTGAATCATATCTCTTGATTCAATCATGGGAAAATTCTAATTCTAGGTTTAAACAAGAGATATGAGGGTCTATTTTATTTTGCAATTAGTTTCTGACCGAATGGTGGTGATTCCAAGGAGATAGGACTAAAAACCTAGCCAGGCATCTCTATGTGATTGGCAGAGTGGGATAACCAGAAGTTGTAGATCCCATAACTTTTGATGGGCTTCGAGTTAGAGGCTAATATTGGAGGTTTGGACTTGTTTCAAGTTCCTCTAAATGTTCCTACAATTAGATTGGCTAGAGACCATGTCTAAGTTGCACCTCCTTCACTAAACCAACCATTTAGGTCTCCTACACTTTGGAGAAGATTGGTGAATATTGGGAGTTTGGAGGAGATCCAGAACCGATCCATTTGGGAGACTTACTGTGCAACTATTAGAACCAAGACTACCTTACTATCCCTATTGGTCCTTTGGGAAACTTGGTGAGAAAGATTAAAATAGTGGCCAGAATTAACTGGTGAATACCCTGTCTAAGAGGACAGTTCTGAATTTTGGGTGTGATAAGACCAAGTTTGTGTTTTGGTTTCCCTATGAAATGTCAAGAGAGTTGAATTCCATTTAAGTGAACTTTTAAGCTATGATTCCAAATGATGAACATTTAGGCTATTATTCACCAAACTCCAAATGATGAGTTTGGTATTGTGTATTCCATTTAAGTGAACTTTTAGGCTATGATTCTTGCATTATAATGATCCATGTCATCTATCTTTTATTAAGTTACTAATGGCCATTAAGATGGATATGTGAATGGGCCATTACCTCACTTTATAGAAATGATTTAGGATTTGGGTTGAAGTTGAAAGGGATGACCAAGTTATTGTTCATAGTTAAGCTTTGATAGATGTATGGTGCTTGGATTATGATCATTTGACATGAATGATATAATGTTATCTCTACGAAAGCTTATTATATCTAACGTGATTACTATGTTGCTATGGACAATTTGTAATTGACACACAATATTTAAGGACAAGATGATCCCTAAACACATCAAGAAACATCAATAGTTACTGGAAGGCACTACTCACATACAAGTTAGAATAGAGTAAGAGATATTAATGACTATCATGTAACATAATTCAAATCTGGGCATCTCTATGTGACTAGCAGAGTGGGATAACCAGAAGTTGTAGATCTCATAACTTTTGATGGGCTTCGAGTTAGAGGCTAATATTGGAGGTTTGGACTTGTTTCAAGTTCTTCTAAATGTTCCTATAGTTAGATTGGCCAGATACCATGTCTAAGTTGCACCTCCTTCACTAAACCAACCATTTAGGCCTCCTACCCTTTGGAGAAGATTGGTGAATATTGAGAGTTTGGAGGAGATTTAGAACCGATCCATTTGGGAGACTTACTGCCCAACTATTAGAACCAAGACTACCTTACTATCCCTATTGGTCCTTTGGGAAACTTGGTGAGAAAGGTTAAAACAATGGCCAGAATTAACTGGTGAATACCCTGTCTAAGAGGACAGTTCTAAATTTTGGGTGTGATAAGACCAAGTTTGTGTTTTGGTTTCCCTATGAAATTTCAATAGAGTTGAATTCCATTTAAGTGAACTTTTAAGCTATGATTCCAAATGATGAAACTTTAGGCTATTATTCACCAAAATACAAATGATGAGTTTGGTATTGTGTATTCCATTTAAGTGAACTTTTAGGCTATGATTCTTGCATTATAATGATCTATGTCATCTATCTTTTATTAAGTTACTAATGGACATTAAGATGGATATGTGAATGGGCCATTACCTCACCTTGTAGAAATGATTTAGGATTTGGGTTGAAGTTGAAAGGGATGACCAAGTTATTGTTCATAGTTAAGCTTTGATAGATGTATGGTGCTTGGATTATGATCATTTGACATGAATGATATAATGTTATCTCTACTAAAATTTATTATATCTAACATGATTACTATGTTGCTATGGACAATTTGTAACTGACACAAAATATTTAAGGACAAGATGATCCCTAAACACATCAAGAAACATCAATAGTTATAGGAAGGCACTGCTCACATACAAGTTAGAATAGAGTAAGAGATATTAATGACTATCATGTAACATAATTCAAATCCTCAAGAATATTACACATTACTTAATACATAAAAAATAATAATTTTTTCATGTGATATAACATAGTTGACCTACATTTCTTACAATAGTAGACTAAGCCTCACTCTCATCCCAAAATAAGATGTAGTCCTACCATTTATCATACAAAAACAAACACTTGAAGCCACAACCATTGATATTCATAAGGGTGAATTAAGATCCATGTATATGTGAGTCAAGGTAACTTTTTGTGAATCTAAGAGAACAAAAATGACACAGTAAAATTTGGACTGTATATTTTGTCAAATGCAAAGTAATCTAAAATCATACTTCTCAATTTTAAACCCTTAAAATAAAAGTTTGATTATTTTTTAGCAAGGGATAGCCACTCACCAATAATCTGAGGTGAAACGCCCAACTAAGAACCACACAAAATAGGACACTAGTTACATAATAGTAACCAATGTTAACATAAGCAACAATTTACTACCACCTTGATCTAATGGCTACTCCTATAAGAAAATATGTGTCATACATAATTGTCAATGATAGTGAACAATCTACAAGATTCTTTCCAAAATTAAGGATTTTTATTTTCATAAGATCAAAACTACTAGAAAATAATGAGGTAACTAGTTTCAAATAAAGTAATGATACAAATGCAATCCTAAACATGAGACTTGATAGCATGATAGAGTCAAAGTACTTTAATTCCCACTGTAACCTTGGTCCTTGAGTACTATATCTTCTAGCTATAGGTAAATTTATAATGGGTTAATGTCATTAGAAAAAACCATTTTATCCCTATCACATGCCCAATTTACAAGTAGATCGGATAACCTATTTCCCTCTCTATACATATTTGAGATAATGTAAAGTTATCAAATTTATGAAGGAGCATCCAAGCTAAACATAATGGATTCACCAATTTTGGAAAACTCTTTTCTTGCATGCTTCAATTATAATCAGAGAATATCCCTTGACATAAAAATGTGTGACACCCATGTTGTGTACAAGGATAAGTTTATGGAAGATATCTAGGACCTTAGCCATATTGTTGGTACCATGGTTTAGGGGGGTGGCTGACCTTAGCCATATTATATTAAGGAATACAACCTTAAACTATTGACTGTACCCTCTAAAAGCCAGTCACAGTCACACCAGTCAATTTTTCTTCCTTGAGATCAAACCAAATGCTAAGGTAAATACATAAACATGAAAATAAAAAATGGAGGATTTTTTTATATTACTTAACCAAGTGTCAATCATGTTTCATCAACCATTGGAGTTATAGATTCCCTGATTGTTCCTTCAAGATAGTGAGATACAAAAATGAAGAGAAATAGATTTTATTGATGATAACCTTGTTAAATCTTCATGGTTTTTCACACCACCTTTCTTCATACCCTTCCTCACATGGATCCCCCCTCAAAATAGACTCCATTCTCCCCAAATAACCTGACAACCACCAAATAACTATTTTTTTAACTATTTCTAAACAATCTTAACTAACTGTCAATAAAATAAACCAAAGATTGTTGTCAAGTAGACAACAAAAGTTATCTGCTCGAAAACATAACATCTAATTCCCATACTTAAAGACTTATAAAAGGTTTAAAGACAACCTTTTTATTCTAATCTAACCTATAACCCCCATATGACCCATCTAACATGGAAAGTATCTACCTAGGGCATCAAATCCTGAAGCAATATATATCCTTCTATATATATATATATAATCTACAGTCTACTGATTATTAAAATTAACTCGGTGCAACTAAATTTAACTAACCTATCATGGAACAATTTCAATGGGACTTTGTCAAGAGGTATAGGAAACCTCTCTCCCAGGCTATCTAGACTTCGCTTGGTAAGCAATAATATCACTGAAAATATACCTAAGGATATTGGAAACCTTACAGGCTTGTTCTATCTTAATCTCTGATATAACAGTTTTATTGGGGAAGTTCTGAGTACATTAGGCCATCTTAAGAATCTACAATTGTTGGACTTGAGATCCAACAAGGTCCAAGGAAACATTCCACCAGAGTTTAGCATGCTGGTAATGGTTTTGATAATGGTAAGGATGTAGGAAACATATGATGTAGGAAACATAGGGTTGTGTTTAAGTCATGGAATGCTACGTATCTTGCCATGATCCAAAAAATACAATCTCCATCCTCTTTTGATTAGTACAGGTTGATTGCTTTATGCAATTCAATATACAAAATTATGGCAAAAGAAATGGCAACCAGACTCATATTTTGTTTCAATGACATAATAAACAAAGAGAAGATCAAATTCTTAAACATTGGAGGAGGCATGGAATCCCATGGGACATGCGGGCACAATTTTCTACAGGTGCAAATGCCTAAGCATTCAGATTTTCCTAAGCAGTACTGTGAACTTTCACCCAACACATGTACTATTGTGAAAATCATCACAAGTCCATTTGTTGGAGGGCTACTCATAGTACACATGTTTGGAGGTCTGAAGGAAAAAAGAGAATTTGAAGAGTCACGAGTCTTAAGATTGTACTTAATATAGCCAAGATTCATTCAATGGTACATTCAAACATGAAACAAACCATTCTTAAACCAGATTAAACTAGTAAACCAATGGACATATTGATTATAAGTAAACTACTAAACCAAAGGACATGCTTTTACTACTAAGTCTCTGTTTGTAATGGAATACAATGCTTTTACTACTAAGTCTCTGTTAGTAATCTTAAATGGAATACACCAAGAAGTACCAAATGATGAATGCTCAATTGTTGTAATGGCAAAGCAATATCAGAACTGTCCATTTCTAGAACTTGATTGTTCTATAGTCCTAATGATTTTTCTTATTTCTTGTTTGTGCTTAGTGACAAGATTTTGAACATTGTTGACATACTTAAATGGAATACACAATACCAAATGATGAATGCTCAATTGTTGTAATGGCAAAGCATCAGAACCGTCCATTTCTAAAATTTGATTTTGTATAGTCTTAATTATTTTTCTATAGTTCTAATGATTTTGAAAATTGTTGACAAAAAGTGTTTCTTTTTTTTATTATAGTATAAATGATTTTTCTATAGTCGTAATGATTTTTCTTATTTCTTTTCTTTTGTCCCTTTTTTATTTCCTATGTCTGTGCTTCGTGATAGGATTTTGTCACCTTCTTTTGATCGTATATTTCATTCAGTCTATGTGGAATACTATTTTGTTCACTATTTTATTTCAGCTTCATATTTCTTTCATTTTTCATATACACAGAGACTACACATGCTGATAAAAAAATGAGCTATTTGATTTATGTTTACTTTTCATTATTGTAAATGGTTAATATTTATGTTGGTCCTCCTTGGTGTATTTCATATAAAAGTAATCATATAAAAATAATAAATGTAGTGATGATGGTGTGGTGCATTATTGATATATAGGCTCGATGACTCTTGTCAATGTGCCAAATTGTCAATGTGGTGGTGGGAAGTTTGTGTTGAAGACTTCATGGACACCGAACAACCCTGGACAACAATTTTGGTGCTGCCCAAATAGAAAAAAGGTTGCTAATGTGTATATATTTAATATTTCTAATGTAAATACTATTCATTATAATATAAGAACTAATGTAGACTGGACATCACAGGGAAATAATGGCTGCAGATACTTTAGTTGGGTCGATGACAACTCATCTACATCTATCTGCCCATCTCCACTTATCTGCGATGAAGGATTTGAGTGCAAAATGTGTTAGGCTAGGGAAAATTCCAAAATTATATTTTTACGATGCCTTCTCTATATTGTAATCACATATCTTTGTTGCGACCATATGCAGAGATGAACTCACAACTTAGTTAGTTTAGTATTTTCATATTGTAACTAATATTTTAATATGGATATGATGTAACTTCTCTTTTCCTCAAGTGCGCACATATATGGTTTACATCTTTTTTTAGAATAATTCTTCATGTTTATGGCTCAGGTGAGCCCCAATCTACTATCAATCACATGATTTAATGTATAGTGTTTTCTTGGTTATTCCATTTTTTCCTTGACCTTGACTATGGATTGACTATCATTTTCAAGCTTGAGTGAGGCTTCATACCATGCATCGTCCACAGATTTGTACGAAATGTTGATTTACGAACATAAATAACACATTGAACGTAATCTACGAACGCTGCATGGTATGAAGTCTCACTGAAGTTTGAGTGTCCTCACTTTATTCTAGTGAGGGATTGGAATGAGTTCATTTTGGATTCAAAGGAGAAAGGGGATACTCAAAGAGGAATTACACTAGCAAATGAGAGAAGAAGGTATAAACATTTTAATAGATTTTTATTATTAAATAATGAAATTTGCATATACTAGTGTTCTAAGCCTCCTCATTACATGATTTATTATTGTAAGCCCCCTCTAACTTAAGCATCTAGAAAATGAAACTAAAACCTATTGGGATTGAGACACCTTATAGAACAACAACCGCTAGGATGGATCGCTTGCCAACATTTGTTGAATACATCCTTCCTAGTTGTTGTTGTTCCATAAGGTCAATAATTTAAGGTCTTAGTCCATGGAAAAATTAAATTAGACTTAGTATCCAAAACACATAAAAAACATGCACATAAAAATGACAGCTAAGAAACATAAATGTAGATTTCACAATAGATGAGAAACATAATTGTAGGCATCATAGTCACAATCTTTTGGAGACAACGTAATTGAGTTGTGTACCCAAGCGATGGAGAGAAACTTCTGCACCCCTGATTCCAAGTTGAATATATCTATTGGAGGACCTTGTATTCATGAGCAACAGATGTAGTCAACTTGAAATCAGAGGTGCAGGAGTTTCTCTCCATCGTCTGGGTATACAACTCAATTACGTTGTCTCCAAAAAATTGTGACCATGATGCCTACAATTATGTTTCTCAGCTGTTGTGTCCCAAGACCCTTTATGACCCTTTACAACTATTTATGATCCCTAAGAATACATCTTAGAGATCTTAAAATGTCGTAAAGGGTCATAAGAGGCTCCTAGGAGGGGCCAAATGAGCTTCCACCTTCACATGGTTGGCCCTGTTAAGTAGAGAATGTTATACTCTTCTCGAAACAAAGAGAAGCTCAATAATTTAAGGTCTCAGTCCATGAACAAATTAAATTAGTCTTACTATCCAAATTGGTACATTGATGAGAATCAATGATGGGCTGAAGTTTTTAGATTCTGAGAAGACGTATATGCAGTGGAGGCCAGAAGCGATTTTTGTGGAGATTTTCTAGATGTGGAGATTTTCTAGAGTGGCTATATACATACAAGGGTTTCCAGATTGAGTACCAGTGCAGAGATGATGATTCAATAACCTATGTCTATAAAACCTTCACAAATATCTTTATCTAAGTTTCTATAGTATTGAAAAAAATGAGTGGGTTGGACATTAGTGGTGGATCTATTCTCTCTTTGGTAGTTATTCTTTCTTGTAACTCACCTTAATCGGTGTGCATATATTTGAGAGAAATCTTTTCCATGTTTTTTCCCTTTACAAGTTGTTCCACATAAATCTAGTATTTCTTGTGTTTATGTTTGCTATTATTTTTGTGTTCTTATCCTTGAAAGGTTGTAATTTCAAAGTAAGTTTGGTGGAACTAAATATGTATTGCATGTAGGATTGAGGAAAGAAGATGTACAACTGGAAATGGACAAGGAGCTCTACCTTGTCATACATGGTGAGAAGTATCCCCAAGAAATGGGAATGCTAAGGTGGAAATGGCAGGTGGTGGAGAGTGGTAGTTCGAGAAAGCCTTTCCCAAACTCTCCCACAACCCATTCAATCCTCAAAGCATCCCCCTCTTTCTCATTGCCTGACATGTTTGTGTGAAATAAGATAGAAAATGTGTGACTATTTGTAAATAGTAAACAATAGTGACATAATATTGTTATGCTTAATTTGATAATATATATATATATTTTAAAAAAAAATTAAATTTTCGGTCACTTTTTTGACCAACAAAGAATAGACATATCGACGAGAGAGCTATACATTGGACATTTATTCTAATGATTGTACGTCGCACTTTCGACCAACATTGGTTGCAGAGGTAAACAATATAGTAGGCAATTCTTCCAGGTTGAAGCAATGATTTTGACGTCATCTCTGTCGATAATCCAACCACTATGGACGTCACAATTGCGATGAACATTTGATGTGTTGTATTATTGACTAAAAAACTCCGACGACCATTATAGTCGATTAGCTGACCAATGGGCATCTAATAATTGACTAAACCTCATCAAAAAATAAGCTAAAATTTACTAGTGTTTGTATCATATCAAACCTATTGTTACTTTCTAACCATTGTATTAGTTGAAATCCTTTAATCAAGATTGACCTAACAGTCATTTGGAAATCCTTTAATCAAGGTGACATTCTAATGGGATGTTCTTAAGTCATCTAACAAGACCACTCCTAACAGGGTGATTAAGTTCTTTAACAAGGTCACATCAAGCAGTGTGTATTGTAACCTTTAATAGGGATGACTCCTTATAGAGCTCACTTCAGAAGAGTGAAAAATTGGTAGCATGTTACAGGTGGTTTTTCCCAAATTGGGTTTCCACATTAAATCTCGGTGTCATACTTGTGTGAATGTTATTTGATGTGTTTTACTATTAAGTGTTTTATATTCTACAAGTAGATTACTTTTGGATAGTGGACTACAAGTTTAAGTTACTGGTTATATGCTATAGAGAATGAGTATATTGTTCAGTAGATCTGAGTTGTTTGAAGTGTTTAAAAGTTGAATTGGTACATCTAAACCTGAGGATAATTAATTCACCCCCCCTCTTAATTATTATAAAATAATTCTAACACTCATTCAATCAAGTTTGGAGTCAAATCTTTATTAATTACCTTGGCATCATCATTCTTTGACTCAATGTGTTCCCATATCACTCACACATTAGTCAAAGAGGGGAAAATGAAATCACACAAAAATGGTCTTGTAAACTATAAGACCCCTCTCTAAACATTAATTTTAAATATTAGACTCCATCTTGTGCTTAATCAATTTTGCACATTTATTTAATCTCTTATTTGTTGATCAAATCATCATTTTATTATTTATTCGATGATATCCTATAGTTTGTCCACTTTATCCTATGTGTGCAGATGAAAAAGGAATTTCCTAATTTTAAAAAGAGAAAAAGACTTTTTGTCTACACATTAAATACACATTTTCTAAGATGAGTGGAATCTCCTTTTGCCTCTTAATCTCTTCCACACATGTTTTTTCCAGTTAACCTTATTTATTAATTTTGCCTCTTGAGAATCTTGTGGACCAAAGTCAAAATGAGGATTATTCTCCACCCTTAGATTTTGCCTCTTAGTCTCTCACCATCGATTTCTCTTTAAAAAGGAGTCTCTCTCCTCACTTTTATATATATATTTTTCACTAATGCTATTGTTATGCTATCATTTTGTCTACTTGTATTCTTGGAATACTTGGAGCACTCACTTGCACCTTGCATACTAGTCTACTTTACTTGCATCTTAGACTAGTATTTCCTTATTTGCATTTAGCTTATATTACATAGCTTGATGAGGATGTATTGTAATATTTCTAGATTAACTTTACTTTCCTTGTTCTTGCATTTGTATCATAGCTTTTTTCTTGTAACTTAGATTACTTTCATCTGCATCATCATTTGAATCTTCCATTCTATGGTGCACCTTACAACAGTCTCTCTTTAAGGTTCATTTGAGAGACACCATTCATATCATTTTAGATTCTTGCATGTTATAGATAGGAAGCTATAAGCCTCTTCTTGAGACTTCCTTCATCATGGATTCTCTCAAGTTTAATGGTTTATAAAAGTGTGTCACATTTTCATCACACAATCATAACCATTGCAACATCTAACCATCATGTTTTTCCTTCAATTTCATCTCTTATATACACTTTGTGGTCGGTGGAATAACCATAAAATATGTTATTGATGTCGGCTTCCAAAATCCATACAAATTCATAAGTGATCACATAAACATTAAATTGTGATCCATAATGACAGATCTTGATAATAAAATTTTAAAAAAAATAAAGATAAACATTAATTCAACTGCCACCTTAATTTTATCAACATGACAAATCGGTAGACTATTCTAGTCGATATCACTAGTGTTTCCTCCAAATCTTCAATTGTACATTGAATCATCTTATGCAATCATAGAAGTAGACTAATATGGATCTGTATATTCTACCTTTCCAATTGCATTACCAGATCTATCCATATCATCGTTGCACACTGCATTCACCATGAATGACTATGTTATCAACAAAAACTCTATATACTTAGAGAAATCCACATGTGATCATCTTCACCACCGGTATACTAGATTCATTCATCCTAAAAGACATTTTTTTCTAGTAATGACAACATTCCAACATGCATCCCATGAAAATAAACTCTCAAGCACCTTCATCAAATGCCGACAAGATCACCATGGTTGTTCCTTAAGATTGACAAGCATAAGTTTAATGTTAAGGCCATAATTCTAAATTACACCAGAAGAGGAAAGTGTTGGTTTTTGGTGACTAATTAGGCAAGTATCGTACACTTTTCATTTATCATGGGGTTCCAGGTTAACTCGTTAAATGTTTTTGAGTTGACACGTCAACCATTTCCCTAGGTTGACTCATCAAGTATTTTCTAAGGTTAAATTGTTAACCGACATAAGTATTGTTATTATGGCTTAGGGTTAGGGTTTTCTCAATATATCAGAATTTGATAGCTTCTTGCAATAGTATTGAGTTGTAATGGACTGTAGATTGTGAAAGGTAGGTGTAATCACCTAAAATTGGGCTAAGAGAACCTAAGGCCCTATTTGCCCTTAATTTGGTATATAACCTTAATTATGTTAATTTGATTTCTGATGATTAGCATAAAACTCCTAAAAAGTTAATAAACCCCATCAAATTCTAATTCAAGCACTCATCACTAAGGTCCAAGCAAAAATCAAAGGTATTAACTCTAGGCCTATTTAATTAATTCAATCCCATCAAAAGCAAAGGCTAGAGTTAGTAATTAAAAGAAATGCATAAATACCTCCTAAATCAAACAAACACAACAAACACAAATGGAATCAAAGAGGCTTGCACATGGATCATGGATCAAGCCAAGATGCATCTCAACCACTCCTCACAGATGCATCTCAACCGTTGAATCTCTCCAATCTTCTATAAAATAGAATTTTCAAAGACTTGCTTGCTTCTTCTACATGCTTTGATATTTTCTTGCTAATGCTTAGGTTTTTGACATGCTTACTTGTGAATGTGAGGCTTCATAATCCATGATTATTGAACCCTCATGTTTGGAGAATCCACTCATTTTATGCTTAATTTGATAGTTGTTTCTATGATTTCAAGAATTTATTAAGTAGCAAACACTTGAAATTTGGTTAAATGGAAAGAGCTAGGATTTCTTGTTTCATTTTATTTGCATACATGTACTCTTGAATCTCTCATTTTAGTGTAGATCGTCACTATTTAAGGGTCAAATCTAAGAGCAAAACTAACCCTTATTTCACACTCACATTGAATAGAGAGCAATAGGATGTTTTTGCTTGTTAGCATTTTCAATTAAATCCATGCTTTCCTCTAACAAGTGATGTTATTATCCTATTGAAGTGTTGTGTTTTAGGTCACAAACTCACACACATATTTTTGGTGCCCACCGTGGGGCTGAGCCCCAGATTTTTAATTTTCTTACATTTTTAACTAACAATCACCGTACATAAATTTGCTAGAGGATCGCTTTTGGGAAGATCATCCACATCTGGTAAATCCATGATCACATCTTGGATTCATAGATCATATCTGGAAATAAGCTAACACCTATTTTAAATATAGGATCGCATCTTGTAGATTCGGATCGCATTTGGGAAATGGGATCACATTCAGGAAATAGGGTCATTTTTAGGAATTAGGTGGGAAGAATTCTAGGATCGCATTTGGGATTTTTCATTGCATTCTTGGGTTTCCTGATTCTTGACCAATTTCATTATTTTTGTCTCTGGTTTTTGGTAGCCTAACTGTGGTTTACAGGTTGGAAAAAATAGAAAATTCAAATTGTAACTTGTGATTTTGATTTACTTTAAGGATAAAATGAACCTTTATGCATTTTGTTTTGAGCACCTAATGGTAGTTTTATTTCACCTTATAAATCAATTAGAGGATTATGCTATTTTCTCCTTGAGAGAAAATCAGAAACTCAAAAATTGACTTATATTTTGAAATTAGATTGAGGAATGAATGCTAACAATTTTCTTATGTAAATTTTCTTTAAAGGTTTATCTTCAGATTTTGGATTTTCTAACCAACTAACTAGCTAATGGGTGATCTTGGTGTTTTTGATTGATTTTTGGAAGCTTAACAGTTGTTTGCAGGATGTTTGTCCAAGACCAATATAAAAAAGACCACTAATGCTTGTTGTGCAGGTTGCCTCTAAAGAAAAATCAACAAAATAACTTTATGCTTGATTTTATAGGAATCTTAACACAATTTGAGATCAAGTTGTAAATCAGCTAGAGGATTATGCTCTTTTCCCCTTGAGGGAGAAACATAAACTCAAACGTTGGCTTACTATTTGGCATCAAATTGGAGTAAATAAACCTTAAAATTGCATGATGTGTTTGGGATTTGTGATATAAGTTAGGAGATTATGCTCTTCTCCTTTTTGGAGAACCAGAAATCTAGAGCTTGTTATCATTCATCTATTTTCTTTATTGTACACCTTTAGAGGGCCTGTCGGTTGAGGAAAAAATCTCCCGAGAATGACCCAAGTGGGGACAAGTCTTTTGCTGACTCTTCCACCCCATTATAAAATTTGACGCTCCTTTGAGGCTAAAGCCTTGGGATACATGGTTTATCTTGTCTTGGGAGATTGATGATCAATTCCAATGACTGACTTGGATTTCATGTAGAGTGGAGCCACTTTAATCTCGCTTCTCAAGACTATAATCTTTTAGGTTCCTATAGGGTTAAGAGCCTCAATCTTGCTTGTAGGACTATGGGAGATAATTGTGAATGGATGCGTTTATTAAAATCTCTATGTTAGATGCCACCTGGATCACCCCTAAAAGGTTGTTATCACTTGTGCGACACAAATAGTAATTGCCCCAAGAAATTCACCATATCGAGCCCCCATTGATGTTAACACTTGGCAAATATGGCCTTCAATATCCATTGTGTGTTATTGGACTGTGATATTTTGAGGAGTCTTTGGGTGTGTTCCTAAGTCAGTGAACAAGTGGTTTCAATCTCTACCTAGTATAAGGAAGGTTAGGTGTGTTTGATTAAAAAGCTTTCTTGATGTGTTCTAAATAAAAACTTAGTAAATTTCCCCCAAATGAATAAGCACATGGCATTTTAAAGCATTTTCAAGCACCTGACAATCATTAGAATCTGACAAACATGACACATTTTCTGAGAAAAACTAAAATTGCAAATTCCTGGTCATCATAAGATCGCATTTGGTATTCCTGAGTCGCACCCCACATCCTGGATCACATATGTTCAAACTAGAGTCACATTTGGTATCTACACCATTTCTTGAGTCGCATCCAGTGAACACATCATTTCCCAAATTGCATACGGTATTTCTTGAGTCACATACAGTGTTCCATTTGGTTTGCCAGTCACTGTTTAGGATCACATCTAGGATAGAGAGCATTTCTATACATCCCAAAAGCAAAATT
This sequence comes from Chamaecyparis obtusa, assembly GCA_027943335.1. Taxonomy (NCBI): domain Eukaryota; kingdom Viridiplantae; phylum Streptophyta; class Pinopsida; order Cupressales; family Cupressaceae; genus Chamaecyparis; species Chamaecyparis obtusa. Next base: position 269,394 of record BSBK01006140.1, on the reverse strand, counting down.
TTCACATTTCCAGATACCCATTTGGCCAATTAGTAGGTTCCTATTGCCAAAACACAGTCATCTGATACCTAGAAAGAGTCACTTTTGAAAACATCTTGGTACCTTGCATAGTCTATATCTACATTGTCCCATTGTGAAGTCCATTTGTCCCATCAGTTACAAATAAGTTTTCAGCTCATAGACATGACACTTTGACCCTTTTGATGCTGAAACTTTCACTTTCAAAACCCATTGGCACTTTGGTTCCCAACTCATAAGCAGGGCATTCTAACCCCATTTGATGTTGGATTCATAAAGACATTTCAAACCCACTCTTGCATCCTTGGATTCACAATCAGACATTGCAAACTCTTAGACCCACTCTTAAACACAAGACACTCATTGGTTCCTCAATCTGGTTTTCATGGTTGTTACCAGGCACAAGACTTACAATTTAAAAAAAAACCCGTTCTCGGAAGGAGAACCTATATTCACATTGGAAACAAGAGAAAATTCAAAACTCAATCACTTGTACAGTGCTACACCTAGTACTATTTATACAGCAACACCTGAACCAATAAACATGAATGATCAAGGTGAATACCGATGGGATGAAAGATTCCATGCACAAAATGAAGAAACAGAACGTGAGAGACAAAAACAAAAAGCCCAATATGATGATGATGATGATGATGATATTGATGATGATGTGGATCCTATTGAACAAGAATACAATAAAGCTTTGAGCAGCAAATGATTTCACAAAATTCTTGAAAGAGCCTTGGAATAAAATAAAGAGAAATACTTCTTAGAACTTGCTTCCCGAGGTGTGAAATTACCCAAGGATTATGGTGTAGAACAACTTAAACAAAATTTGGATATTAGTCCTATGTCAATCCTAAATAGATAATTCCTTTCTATGAAAGCATAAATTCAAGAACTTAAGGAATCAAAGGACAAACTAAAACAACAATATTCTTTGGAGTACATATGTCCTTTCCCTTTTGATAAGGGACTCACAATGGTTCCATTTCCTAAAAACATTTCAATACCACAGTATGACAAATACATGGGAGATTCAAACCCTCAAGATCATGTGAGGGAGTTTTGTACAACTAGTATGGAGTTCATGCATGAACAAACATACCTCATGAGGCTATTTCCACGAAGCCTAGATGGATAATCTATAGAGTGGTTTTCCAAATTACCTATTGGAATGAAGACATTTGATGAATTAGTGCAAAAATTAATACAACACTACTCCTACAATATCCAACACATAGTCACCATGTTGGATTTTTTTAATACCAAACAGAAAATGGGAGAATCATTCTTGAGTTTCCTACAAAGATGGAGAAAAATATTTGCACGATATGCTAGAGAAATACCTAAAAATGAGAAGATGGATATCTTCATTAACAACTTGGTTCCAAAACTGAGCTTCCCAATTCAATTACAAGGACCACCAAGCTTTGACAAAATGATTGATAATTCTCTCAAGATAGACGAAGTCCTAATCAAGAAAGGTGACATTACCATTCACAAGGAACATAAGGACAAGTCCTATCCCACTAAGGACAAATACAAGTATGAAAACAAGAAAAAACATGTGGTTAATGATGGAGTGGTCAATACTCCTAATCCAAAACCCAAACCAGATGTTTTCAATTTGACAAGTCTTCAAACAAACAAGAGTTCAAATCCTACTGAGACTCCAAAGATGAACAATAATTTCAACAAACCTCAAAGAGAACCTTGGGCACCACGGCCTAAGAGAGAATTTACTCCATTGGGAGACACCTTGGAAGTGGTTATGAAATCACTTGTGGAGAACAATATTATTACAATTCCTAAGCCTGACAAGCCTTGGGATCCAGAAGACAAACCCAAGTGGTGGAACGATCTTGACTATTGCGATTACCATCATAATAAAGGACACACCACTAATAATTACTTGAAACCTTGACATGTCATTCAAGATCTTATTGAACATGGGAAAGTCAAGGTAGATGGACATCACATGAATAATGATCACAAGGCATTTCAAACCCTGCTACCTAACTATGAAAAAGGAGAAAATTCTAAAAGAAATAAGATTAATTACACCTACACTAATAGTGACAATGTAATCAACATGATGGAACCCTGTGAATATTCCATCAACATGATCACTCTTAAAGGAGTGAAGAACAAAGCTGAATCCACAAATGCTATAACACAAAGCCAAGCAAAACTTACTCTTAAAGGAGTTTCAACATCTACCACACCACCTACAACAACAACAACATCTAAACAAGTGGTTCCATCTCCAAAATTCAACCTTGTGGAACAATTACAAAAGACACCCACACAGATATCTATTTTAGAGTTGTTAAAAATCTCTCCTAGTCATAGGGAGGTTCTTGATCATGCCCTATTAAGCACCAATGTACCAAAAGTCTTAGATGTGGATAGATTCTAGGCCATGGTTGGTCACATGAGTTTCCCACACTACCTATCTATTTTAGAAGAGGATGTCAAATTGTCAAACCAACCACATAATCAGCCCCTTCATTTAGAGGTTCTCATTCATAAAGACTGATTCAAGCGTGTCTTGATAGATGGAGGCACTAGTTTGAACATTTGTACTTATAATTTGGTAAAACAACTGGGTTTCTCAGACAACACAATTGATCCTAGGAAAAAGATAACAATCAAGGCATATGATGAGGAAGAGAGATCCACTAAAGGATTGGTTGTCTTACCCATCAAAGTAGGGCCTGTAGAGAAAGATGTTCTTTGTCAAGTTCTTGATTTACCCCTTGCTTATAATATTCTTCTTGGGAGACCATGGATACATTCAATGCAAGTAGTGCCTTCCACATATCATCAATGCCTAAAGTTTCCTCATAATGGTGTGGAGGTGACTATTCCAATGGATACCACATATACTTGTAATAACCTCAAACAAGCTGAAAGCATGGTTCCCCATAACAAAGGAGGGTCCACCAAGGCAGAGACATCCAAAGAAATGGTCTTGAGGAGATTTTATCAGAAGATCAATATTCAAGAGACAAACATGGGAGAGTACAAGATTGATCCTATAGCATCTTTGATAGATCTTCCTATATCTCCTAGGACACAAGGAATGCCCTAATCTACATTTACACCTTCTAATGGCAGTGCATTGACAATACATGAAGGAACTGGAATGGTGAAAGCAAATGTATCCCTAGAAGAAGAGAATGAAGAGAAAGCTATTTTGCAATGGCTTTACAAAGAACTCGAAGAAGATGGGAATCTTAAACATGTTGAAATCTCTTCAAGAAAATACGGGAAAGGATATGAGCTTATGAAACAAATGGGGTACAAAGGCAAAGGACCATTGGGATGACACAGTAAAGGATTAGTAGAACCCCTACACATGAATTTCAGAAATCCTAAGGACAAGACTAGACTAGGCTTCAGAGAGGCTAGATTTCATCCCATAGTAGAAAAAAGTCCTGTATTCGATAGATCAGGAGATTCTGATGATGAAGAAGAAGTAGGACATACCATTGCTTATGAAAGGTTGTTACTCTTACAAGGGGACCCTGATGTTACATTCCTTGGTACAAGTCTAGGACAAGAAGATGAACCCGATGAAGAACAAGAACAAGAACCACTTATCTTTGATACACCACACTTTGATGAAGAGCTTGAAGAAATGAATCCACAAGAACCATTGCTAGAAGAAGAGAACCATGCTAATGAAGAAAATGAGGTGCCTATGACTATTACCAACTTTTTGGGGGTCTCAAATTATAGCCAGGTGGATTCACATGAGTACAAATGGGATGTCCTTTCTGATGCAACCATAGACATAGAAATAGATGTGATACACAAGTTTTCTCCTAGAGTCTTGATTGAAGAAGGAGAAAGTTCTAATGTTAGATCGCTAGAGTTAGATCCATATAACACTAACATGAACTCTAATAATAACAAATCTGACTCCAATAATCCTAACACTTATTTAGAAGAAAAATAAATAGATGATGTCTTACAAGTTATGAATGGTGATAAAAATGTAGTGCTATCTCTTGAACCAATTGAATCTTTGCCCTTGAAATACCCTGACTTGATAGATTGGGATGAACCTACAAACACAAGCTTGCTATCCCTTGACAATGACTATTCCATAGCCTGTTATCTTAATGCTTGTGAACTGTTCCATTCTTCCACCAGTGTAACGAGTGAAATCATGACTGAGGAGGATATCAAGTTTCTCAGTCTTAAAAAGAAAAACAAAAAGAACAAGAGGTCTGATGGTGAAAACCACTTAGTGGCAGTATCAGACCCTAAAAGAGAAAAATAAAAAGATGCATCCAATGGTGAAAACCTCCTTGAGGCACCAAAGGATGGGATGCTTGATATCCTCCCAGATCATTTCCAAGAAAGGTCTTTAGTTTTGATTGAACCTACACAACCCATTAATTTGGGAAAAACAAAAGCTCCTCAATTAGTCCATATAGCTCAATCATTGATAGAAGATGAGAAAATCCAATTCATTGATTTCTTCAAAGCAAAGAAGATCAATTTTGCTTGGTCTTACTTAGATATGCCTGGATTGGATACAGATTTGATTATGCATCATTTGTCTATTTCACTAGATGTAAAACCTGTCAAGCAAAAACTTAGAAAAATGAATCCACATGTGGCATTACTAGTGAAAGCATAACTAGAAAAACTATTGAAAGCTGGATTCATTAGAGCAATTGATTATTGAGAGTGGATCTCCAATATAGTTCCTATTTCTAAAGTAGACAAATCAATAAGAGTGTGCACAGACTTTAGAGATCTCAACAAGGCTTGTCCCAAGGATGATTTTCCACTTCCAAACATAGACATGATTATGGACTTAATAGCAGGTTATGAGATGTATTCCTTAATGGATGGATTTTCAGGATATAACCAGATCAAAATTGCTCCTGAAGACCAAGAGAAAACAACATTCACTTGTGCATGGGGAACCTACTGTTGGAATGTGATGCCATTTGGTCTTAAGAACACAGGTGCCACATATCAAAGGGCAATGATCACAATCTTCCATGACATGATGCACAAGAATATGGAAGACTATGTTGATGACACCTTGGCAAAATCAAGAATAAGTACTACACACATAGAGGATCTGAGGTGAATCTTTGATAGAATGGAGCAATTCCAATAAAGACTTAATCCTAAGAAGTGTGCATTTGGTGTGTCATCTAGAAAACTCTTAGGATTCATAGTTTCAGCTAAGGGAATTGAGGTGGATCCAGCGAAGGTGAAGGCAATTCTAGAAATGAAACCACCAAAGAACATTAGTCAAATGAGAACCTTACAAGGCAAGTTGCAATCGATAAGAAGGTTCATATCTCAGTTGGTTGATAAAGCAAAACCTTTCACAAAGTTGATGAGGAAAGGAACCACATTTATTTGGGATGTGCAGTGTGAGGATAATTTTATTCAAGTCAAGAATTATCTGATGAATCCTCCAATTCTAGTAGCACCAATCTATGGTAAACCTTTGTTGCTCTACATATCAGCTACAAATACATCACTAGGAGTATTTCTTGCACAAGAAGATGAGGCCAAGAAAAAATGAGCCAATTATGACATCAGTAGAAGATTGGTCACATATGAGCTAAACTATTCAATGATTGAAAATGCATGCTTAGTAGTGGTGTTTACATCCCAGAAGCTTAGACACTATATGTTAGCACACAAGGTAAAACTAATGGCTAAAATTGACCCACTTAAGTACTTATTAAAGAAAGCAATGCTGACAGGAAGACTCGCTAAGTGGGTCTTGATCCTAAGTGAATTTGATATTGAGTATGTGGATAGGAAAGCCATTAAAGGGCAGGTGATTGCTGATCAACTTGCAGAGACACCATTAATAGATGATAAGCCATTGCTTGTGGAATTTCCAGATGAATCTATCATGCATCTAACAGAACATCCTTGGAAAATGTACTTTGATGGATCCTTCACACAACAAGGATAAGGAGTTGGTTGCTTATTCATTACACCACAAGGATATAAGATCCCAAAAGCTTATAAGATGATCTTTCCATGTACCAACAATATGGAAAAATACGAAGCTCTTGTGAATGGGTGCAAGCCTACAATAGAGTGGAAAATCATTGAATTACACATCTATGGGGATTCCCAACTTATCATCAACCAAGTGAATGGTGATTATCAAACTAAGGATGAAAAGCTCATGCGCTACAAAACAATGGTGGATGACATGAAAAAGTACTTTATCTTCATCACATTTCAATAAATTTCCAGATCAAAAAATAGAGCAGCTGATGTGATGGCTACTTTAGCATCCATGCTACAATTGGAAGAACACCAATTTCGCTATGACTTCCTAGTGGAAGAACTCCCTTTCCCAGCTTATGACTCTCCTGAATGCCAAATTGTCTATGCCCTTGAAACTCAAGTGTTGTCTAGATATGCCTCTATCTATTCTTATCTCAAAGACCAAATCATTCCTGAAGGCTATTCTAGAAATGAAAAAATATCCCTCATAAGAGTAGCATCCCACTATGTAATCATCGCTAATGACTTGTTTAGACGTAGTTTAGATGGCACACTTCTTATGTGTTTAGAACATGAAGAGTCTAATCGTGTATTAAAAGAAGTTCACAAAGGTGTGTGTGGATCACACTCAAATGGTTTTTCATTAGCCAAGAAACTCCTAAGGGTTGGATACTATTGGCCCACTATGGAGAAAGATGCTATCCACTTTGCAAAGACTTGTAAGAAATGCCAGATTCATGGTAACCTCATACATGCACTAGCTAGAGAGCTGATTCCTTTTATAACACATTGGCCATTTCAATAATGGGCCTTTGATTTGGTTGGTCAGATCTATCCCAATTCATGAAGAAGACACAAATACATCATCACCACAATTGAATATTTCAAAAAATGGGTGGAATCTATCCCATTGTCCAATGCAATAGGAAAACAAGTTTCAATGTTTATCTTGAATTACATCATTTGTCATTATGGCGTACCATCATTGATTGTGACTGACAATGGGGGACAATTCAAGAACAAAGACATAGAGGAGTTGTGTCTACAATTTAAAATCACTCACCACTATTCTTCAATCTATTACCCTCAAGGTAATGGACAAGCTGAGGCATCAAACAAAAATATTCTAAAAATCTTGCATAGGACAGTTAACAAATCAGGAAGGGATTGGCATTTGCAGATCAACCCAGCATTGTGGGCTTACATAACAAGCATAAGAACACCAACTATTGCAACTCCATTCACACTATTCTATGGATCTGAAGTAGTCTTACCAGTTGAGGTAGAGATTCCATCACTGAGAGTATCACTGAAACATCTAGTGACTGATGAAGATTATAGAATCTCTAGACTACAAGAGCTTGAATTGTTAGATGAGCATAAACAATAGGTGTTTGACCATCTCAAAGCTTACCAGAAAAGAATATCAAGAGGATACAATAAGAAGATAAAACCTATAAACTTTTAGATAGGGGATCTAGTTCTTAGAGAAAATCCTAAAAACCAACAACATCGAGAACAAAAGGGAAAATTTGAACCTAACTGGTTGGGTCCCTTTGTCATTACTGCAACATTTGGATTAGGAGCCTATCAATTCACTATGGCTGAAGGAGATGTTCTACTGGATCCCATCAATACCTTACATTTGAAGAGCTTTTATGCCTACCATTCTTGGGGAAGCTCCTGTACAGTGAAAAGAGTCCTAAAAAAAAGTTCAAAAACAACAAATATGGATCCTGAAAAAAATCAAAAACATTGGAAAAATTCTTGAAAAATGACTATCTTGGTGAAAACCTAGCAATAGGTGCGTTGATGTGTCAACAAAAAAAATAAAAAAAGAGAAAAATACAAAAAAAATAGAAAATAAAAAAGAACAAAAAAATTGGAAAAGAGAAAAAGTGTCTTAGTGAAAACTTGGTAAACAGGCGCCATGATAGAAAAAATAGAATAAAACTTTGGCCAGGTGGTGAAAACTTGGTAAATAGGCCCTACTTGTAATCGACATTCTATCTATCAAGACAATGCTTGCACCTTTGGCCTATGTAAATATCAGTTTGTAAATACCCTTCAGTCACTTTCATGACACACCAAATCCTAAGAGAACTATCAGAGAATTATACCTTCCGAAGACTGGAATCTGTCCACATTAGGGTCCTAGGTAAATTGTTCTTCCCTAGGGGGCATTGATCAAATCACATTTGTTAATAAGATGATGCATCCGCAATGACAATAAACTACAAACAATGATATTTCTCAATACCACTATTGTCCGCAATTGACTATAAACTATGAAAAATGGTGTTTTTCAACACCAACTAGCTAGATCTCAAATGTGTTTCTCAACACAATGTCATGATAAAAACAATGTTTCTAAACACAAACAAATGGATGGAGAAATAAATTTTTGATTGATAATAATTCCTAAGCGTGTGTTTGAAGAGATGAATCAAGAGTGTTTTTCAACACTATAATCACAACTATCTGTTTATATTCTGTAAATACAATGACCATGCTAAGGGATAAAGAATTTTCTTTTTCTTATTATCAATTGTTGATAGTAATGCTTCCATGAGTAACTCAATGATGTCTATGGACTAAGAGAAACAAAGACTAGGGGCATAACATTTTATTTGTTTTCTATTTTTGGTAATAAATCCAATGATCTTAGGTGATCATGGGGAATGGGTGTCTACTTATAAGTGCCTCCACCATGTAGTGGAATGCCATGTATACCTTGACCTGTTTCCTATGAAAGTCTTAGTGAGGTTGGATCTATTTCCTTGTTTATTTAAAAACTAACAAAGATAACCTAGTTCCTAGTAAGGTGCATAGTAAATCGGATTATACCCCAGGATATGAATACAAAATGAAAGGTCATTGCGGGTATACATTTACACATTATGCACTAGACAAGAAAAGGTTTATATCAAACATGAAGTAACTGACAAGACATTTATAGCTAGGTGCTTTAATGTTTAGGTTGTCTTCCGACATGAGGAAATAAAAGGATGTATTCATATTTTCAGGATTGCAAAATCTTTTCATGAAAATTGTACTATCCTAATGAGATCCTGCTAATAAAGGTTCTATGATGAAAAACAACCCACTTCGAATAAACAGTGACTATCCTAGGTGTCTAAGTGCATTTCATATTAATTGCATTTTATTTTAGTTGTATATCATATTAATTTGCATTAGGTTCATTTAGATGCATTTCATTGTCTTCAGTTGCATTGAAATTCATTTTAAATTGCATTCATTATAATTTAGTTGCATTCATTTTAGTCTTGCATAAGCATGAAAATGAGGATTCAACTATCTGAAGCAATGCTATAAACTGAGATTTATCTAAAACATTTATGATATAAGCTGAAAATTCAAAAACATTAAGCATTAATCATTTGACATGTGAGACCAAGTACATCATGGAATCATAATTAACTAAAACTAAAATGATCAAGTATAAGTCACTGATATCCATTTGCATTCATACATTCATTTCATATCATAAAACCACTTGCATTTTGCATCCATAAATCATCCATACATGAATAAAAGTGAGATGTCCATACATCACATCGCAATACATCTCATACATCCATACATTCATGAAAACTTTGAAAATAACAAAAAAATGAGCATGTATCAGTGAAATATATTATGACATCATTTTATCATCATCTAATCTACTCTTGGCCAAGTATGACTATCACATCAATATCCTGAGCATAAATCAAACATCATATCTCACATGTGTAGAAATTGAAACCATCAAAGATTAGACATCAGAAATGACAACACATGAAGCATCAGATAAAGTGTATCAATGGTAGAATTAGTATGAGCATCAATATATAATTAGAAATGTCCATAAGAAAGAATGTCTATCAAAGATCACCAATGAATCAAGAGTATCAACATATTAAAGCATGAAACAACATATAAACCAAAAATACAGGGTCCAGGAGATATGAGAGTACATTGGATAAAAAATGGTACAAGGACATGATGTCAACAAAGTACAAAGGAGTCCAGAGACACAAAATATGAATATAAAAAGAGGTCTACACCTCATTCGCCCCCTCATCCTTAGATGGAGGATCAGGAGTGGGTACATCTACTTTTCTAGGTGGTGGTGGTGGTGGCATGGCACCCTCTGACTGTTGAGAAATAACTAAATAAAGTGGAGCCCTCTAAGAGGCAGGAACAACACCACAATATAAAGTAAAATAGTAGGTCACCCTCTATCCCTAGTGGGTGGCAATATGCACATACCTATCACACTTGACTCTCAAATGTGCTAACTATATGTCTATGCGTGCTCTTAGCTATGTCAACTGAGCATCCCTATCTACTCTTAGCTAAGCTATATGTGTGTCCCTCTCAGCTCTGACCTATGCTAGCTATGAGTCCCTCTCTGATAACTATGTTGTGAGGGTGGCCACCTATAATCTCAAAGTAGCTCTCTCCTGCTCACACTGAGACAACCTATCTCTATCTATGCTTGTGGGGGGGGGTCCTATCATGCCTACTGCTATTATGGATCCTGATCACCCCCTGCAGGTCTCTACGCATGCTCATACCTATCCAATAATGGTCCTGTATTTTGAGGAGGAGGAGTGACTCATGCTCTGCGCTTTCTATGGCTTGTGTCACCTTTGGAGGCCTGTTGTCTGCTGCCACTCACTATAATTTTTGCACCACCACCACCACCTCTATCATCCCCTCCATCTCCTCCATCTCCTCCACCTCCATGGGCTCCCTCTCCATCTCTGCCTCTCCCTCTGCCCCTCTCACCACCACGTGCACCGCGGGCTCAGCCAGCTACATCGTCATCAGGATCATAGTCTAGGGCATCCTCAATATGTGGAATAGCATCATCAAGAGTAGTGAATCGAGGGTATGGAAATATATGATAATGTGCATGGTACTCATCAGTAACCCCAGCATCACAGACCACTACTTGGTAGTCCCAGTCTACCCCTTGCATATGTGCAATCTCATAAATGGCCATCTCAAAAACTAAATGGGCTCCCCATTGGGCCTCCTCATTATGAATTCAGGCATATAAGCATGTCTCTTGTGACATCCCCTGGACTTGCCCAAACTATCTACAAACTTGTGTGCTCAAAAATTTCTCAACAACATAGCAGGTCTGCCTAACTAGATACCTCATTTGGAAGAAGAAGGGCATCTGTCTAACATCTGAGGGCCAAGGCTCACAATCCAAGTATAGCTACCACTCTACATCTATGATGTCATCCAGAAGATGCCTCCAGTACTCTAACTTGCCCAGGTGCGGCTGCTAAATGAATCTTGAATAGATATAAATATAAGGCAAGCCGATGTCACGGTGCCTATGAATAATGGGATGGGTCACATGGATATGCTCTCATGCCCATATCTGTAAATCAATGCTACCTATAGTCATAGATCAAGAATGCTGGTACATGATCTCATGTAGCTCCTGGTACATGTGAGCTAGGATACAGCTCCCTTAGGCGTACCTCCCTGGAGGCTGAATCATCTGCTTGATGACTCTAGACCAACCACATGTGAAACCATGTTGGCCCCTATCAGGCATCATCAATCCTCCAATCAGACTAGCTAAATAAATAGGTAGAAGAGCATAGTTGGTGACCATGTGGTCCCAACTCAAGTAACGACAGGCAATGGTGTCATCCTGAAACACCCTCCTCGCATCTACAATAGCTGGAGGCTCGAATGTGTGGTAAATTGATGAGACTCGACATACCACATCATCGAACTACCTGCTGATCCTCTGGGCTTAGCTAATCATGCAGTGCTAACACCGATGTGGGTCTAGGTGATTTAAATGACATGATAGGGAAATCAGTCTGCACAATAGAAAATAAGGGCACTATGTCAGAGTTAGACAAAGAAATTGATGAATAATTACTCTAAAAGTTTAGAAAAACAAGTTAACTTGACTCAAAAATTAAAAAAAACCAAATATGATTGGGAATCCCAGATGTGGATCAAGAAATCCAGGATGCGACCCTAAAATTGAATGCGATTCTAGAAATCCTGGATGTGAGCCAGGAAATTTGGGATGCGATCCGGTATACCGGATGCAGACCTATTTCTAAAATTGATTTAAAAAGCTAAGGGAAATTCAAAATTGCCCGGATGCGACCCGTTGGGGTGCGATCCCTGAAATCCTGGATGTGATCCAAAATTTGGGAGGCAACGTAGGTTTGACTGTATGAGATCCCGTATACGGGATGTGACTCAAAACAAAATTGTTTCTAATTTGCCTAGAAATGCATGAAAATTCAAATTTTCAAATTGACAAAGTTCATTTATCGAATACTCACAGGTGCTGCGTAGTGTTGCGGTCTCCCATGTCACCTAGCCATCTCAAATTGGTACTTCTCCACTGGTAAAACCATGGTCACTTAGAGCTCTATGAATTCTCAAGGGGTAAAAGTGAAAATGTATAGTTAAAAGTCAAATTTTGACCAATTTAAACCTCCCGGGGGCCCCATAACTCTAAAGGATATTTATTTATAAGACATCATAGAGGCTTAATATCGGGACCGAAATCAAAATAGGTGATCTATATCACCCAGGCATAGTAAAAATAGAGTTACAAAGCAAAATCAACATTCAGAAAGGAAAAGTCAAACATGGTCAAAATGCAGTCAAACAAGGGCAAATAGTGCAGAAAAGATGCCGTGAGCAAGGCAGATTAATACAGAAGTCAATTTTCAATCAAAGTGGTGGTCAACATTAGTCAAACTTCAGTTAAAGTTTAGTCAAACATGTTAACAATGGGCTAAAAGAGAGCTTAATTCATGCACAACAAGCTTGTCAGAAGCTACTGAAAGTGATTTTCTTGTTAACAAATCAAATCTTATGCTAGGATATTGTTTCAACACAAGTCAAACTTGGTCAAATATCTCAAATTCTTGGTCAAAATTGGTCAAAAAATGCTTCTGGGGAAATTTAATCGATCTAAATGACTTGAAAATTCTTTCCAATAGATCTAGGCTTGATCCTAAATCAATTCAATCATTGCAAATCTTTCTAAATGCTTGAAACTAATGAGTTTATTTGAATCTGTTCCAATTTTGGTCCCGAGGGGGCATAATCATACCAAAACCCAATGCTTTGAATCAAATTCTTCAACACCAGGGGCATGACAGTTCTCTTCAATCAAGTTGAGACTGCTAATTTCAACTGAGAATTCTTTTCAAAAAATTCTTTTCAAAAATCTCATATCGACCTTCATTCAATCAAGCTCGAAGTCGTTATTATCAATTCCTATCCAATCAAGTTTAGAATTGATGGTTTTCAAATCAAGCAGAATTTGGTTCAATCAAGCTCAAGATTCTTTTATCGGTCTTCGTTCAATCAAGCTCAGAATCGGTACTGTCAATTTGTGTTCAGTCAAGTTTAGAATTGACATCTTTTTAAATCAAGTAGGGTTTCGTTCGATCAAGCTCAGAATTCAAAAATTCTAGAGTAGTTTTCGCTGCTCTCTAAATCTCTTGAATCACACTTTGAATAAGAATTTTCTTTGAATCCCTGTGTTGTTTGCAAAGCAATTCAAAGAGGGGCAAATGTAATCACCTAAAATTGGGCTAATATAACCTAAGGCCCTATTTGCCCTTAATTTGGTATATAACCTTAATTATGTTAATTTGATTTTTGATCATTAGCATAAAAATCCTAAAAATTCAATAAACCCCATCAAATTCTAATTCAAGCACTCATCACTAAGGCCCAAGAAAAAATGAAAGATATTAACTCTAGGCCTATTTAATTAATTCAATCCCATCAAAAGAAAAGGCTAGAGTTATTAATTAAAAGAAATGCATAAATACCTCCTAAATCAAACAAACACAACAAACACAAATGGAATCAAAGAGGCTTGCACATGGATCATGGATCAAGCCAAGATGCATCTCAACCACTCCTCACAAATGCATCTCAACCGTTGAATCTCTCAAATCTTCTATAAAATAGAATTTTCAAAGACTTGCTTGCTTCTTCTACATGCTTTGATATTTTCTTGCTAATGCTTAGGTTTTTGACATGCTTACTTGTGAATGTGAGGCTTCATAATCCATGATTATTGAACCCTCATGTTTGGAGAATCCACTCATTTTATGCTTAATTTGATAGTTGTTTTTATGATTTCAAGCTTTTATTAAGTAGCAAACACTTCAAATTTGGTTAAATGGAAAGAGCTAGGATTTCTTGTTTCATTTTATTTGCATACATGTACTCTTGAATCTCTCATTTTAGTGTAGATTGTCACTGTTTAAGGGTCAAATCTGAGAGCAAAACTAACCCTTATTTCATACTCAAATTGAATAGAGAGCAATAGGATGTTTTTGCTTGTTAGCATTTTCAATTAAATCCATGCTTTCCTCTAACAAGTGATGTTATTATCCTATTGAAGTGTTGTGTTGCAGGTCACAAACTCACACACACAACAAAAATTACTAGATAATAAGATTGGACACTTTGTTTGGTGGATGTAACCCAAGATTGGATGAACCACATTAAATCTTTGTGTCTTCTTGTTCTACTTATGTGTGCTTTATTCATTTACATTATTGATTATATTTTCATGTAACTATTAAATCTATGTCGGCCAATCCTGACAAGGGGTATTAGAGTGGCTTGTTTTTTATTTTTCCTATACACGAAGGTCTCACGATTAAGTGGGAGTCTCATAGTTGAGTGGGAGTAATGGAAAAAGGGGGTAAGTTTAAGGTTGGGAAGTTTAATGGGCAAAAATTTCATTTATGGAAAATACATATGGAGAACTATCTCTATCAGAGGGATTTATGGCGGCCATTGGAAGGAAAATCCAAGAAACCAATAATAATTTTTGATGAGATTAGGATATTTTTTATAGGAAGACACTTGGTAGTATTCATTTATGCCTAGCATAATTTGTGGCATTCAATATTACACAAGAAAAGATAACTGAAGTTTTGATGGAAATTCTAGCGAAATTATGTGAAAAAGCTTCTGCTTCAAATAAGGTATTTCTCATGAAGTGTTTATTTAATATGAAAATGGTTGAAGGTAGGTCCATTGCTGATCATTTAAATGATTTTAATGTTACTCAAAATTACAGCATACAGAAGAATAAACACAAATAGGAAAATATTTCTTTTAGGGTCCAATTAACACTATCTTTCAGGTATTGTTGATTAATATTTCATTATTGCATTCATTATTAGATTTCATTATTATACTCTAACTATTGATCACATGTCAAATTTCAAATTTCAAATTCATAACTCATCATTACATTGTGCATTCAAACTCAATGTAGTATACAAATATCTTTTCATATTTCATATTTAATGTCATTCAAAGAGTACATCTGTAGAATAGAAAGCACGATAGAAGTATGGAGTAGGGGTCCCATGCATTGCCTTATTGTCTGTTTATTGTCAGCTGGTTGTCTGTCAGGTCCTAGATCTTCTGGTCTAGGTCTTCATCTTCAATAGGTCTTTAAGGTTTTCACCTGCATCATGATAAAGAAAATGGTGTTAGATCCAACTAGATCTAAGTAATGCATGAAATACAATCAAATTTTTAATGTTGCATAGCTATCTGGTAAATTCAATGCAATAAGGAAATGTGCATCCACACTAACTGAAAGATAGTATTAAAGGGACTTGTTTAAAAAAAAAAAAATGAAACCTTTTGCTATTAATGGTCATTCTGTGCAAGTGAGAAGAGTGGTCATGCTGACCTCTTTCACTTGCATTTCGTAGACTTAGGATTATTTCTTGAGTTTATTTTTAGGTAGTGTAGGTTTTATGTATTTTGAGTTTTATCTCAAAATAAATAATTTAAATGTTTGGTTTATAATTGTAAAAGGATTTATATTCTTAATATACAACCAGCATTCAGGGCTTAGATTTTGGCATGTTTTTTAGGCTTAGATCTTGGCATGATTTTAGGCCAAATATGGGCAAATAACTGAGACTTGGATTTTCAGATTTGAGGCTTAGGCATGTTATAAAAATCATTTTAGATGATTAGTTTGGGGGTTACATATTTTAGAGAGAAGGCTAAAAGTGAGCATATTGTTCCTTGATGTCTTATTGATTTTGTTTGTAACCTATTTGTTAGATTTTGGAGGATAATAAAGCAGAGGATCTATTTGTCTATAGATTTTGGAGCTTTGATTTCAAATCCTATTTTCATCTTTCTTCATTAGTGTTTATTTCATTTTGATAGCTAGGAGGAGTGAATATTTCCTATTCCTCCTCTAGGTAAGCAAAATTCAAACCTCATGAAGAATATGTATGTTTGTTAATGGATTAAGCTATTTGTGGTATATACCCTAGTAGTTAAGTCTTTCAGCCTATATGTTGATCAGTGATTCAAAGTGTCAAGATTTAGGTGTATGAGTTGGGGTTACTGTTTTACCTTCCAATCAAAGTCTGATTTCACTTTTGTTTATCACCCCTTTTTTTCCCTTTCAATTTTTAAGGTTCTTTTCCCCTTTTCCCACTAAGTTTTTTTTTTTTTAAGAGGTGATATCCCATATCTAATAGGAACCGACCTAGAATTTGGAGACTCCTTAATCAGAGTCCACCCACAAATTGAGAAGGTTTCCATTGTTAGGATAGAATATTGTTAGCCCTAATGCCTAAGTTGGGGTGGTATTTATAAACCTGAACAATTTTTAGCACGCCCGGTGGGACCTTGTGACACATGAATCGAATCTAAACAAGGAGTGTTAAAGAATTGAGTATTTGCAATTTTCTTTCACTAGAAGAGGTAGAATTTTCCAAAGAGAGCCAAGAGGTCCTAGAGAGCTTTGAGCTTAGCCTGTTCAAAGAGGTAGGAGATCTGGGAGACCAAGGAAGTTAAGATCTGAAAGAAGTTCAGCTCCTCCCTCTTACCGCACTAAATTTCCAAATTCAGAGCAAGAGGTTTTTGAAGATCTTGGTGTATTTCAAAGCAAATTTGTTTCTCAATAGCCACCACTGGTAAATCAATTACTGCCAGCCAGTTCTAATACAATACTTCCAGCAATAGCAAGAAATCTGCCATTTGGGCCTTTCAATGATGGAAGCCCCCCTCAAGATTGTCAATCACAACAACATACCATTGGTTGCATTGAAAGGGTTACCATTATTTACTGGAGAAGGGAAAACACTGTTATTGAGCATATAAGAGATATTGCATCTCTTTGCAATGTTCATCATGTCATGGAGGAGGATGTAGCTTTGAAGTTGTTGGCTACATCACTAAAAGGTAAAGTATTGGAATGGTTCAAAACTCTTCCAGTTGCATCTATTGCTACCAGGGATGTATTGGGAGAAATATTGTCTAAGTTCTTTGAGGACAAGTCTGACAACTTGTCTTTGGTGGAGCAATTAACTACTATCAAAAGGGCTCCACAAGAGGAGATGAGTGATTTTAATCTTCGATTCCAAAAGACATGGAATAGGATTCCTACTGCGGTAAGACCTTATGCTGAATATGCATTTTTGTATTATTTGAAGAGTTTGAATAGTGACATCTCTATTATGAATCAGTCTATGGGAGCAGTTTCTTTACCCCAAGCTTTTGATATTGCTATTAGGGTGCAAAATAGTCTCATTCAGGCTGGAAAAATAGTTCTTAGGCCACCTATGCCCTTCTTTCTTAGTATTCAATCTAATATCTTATTGGCTGTCCCACCCCTTTCTATTGTTCCATCATTTAAAAGCCCAGAGGTAGTCCCTGCTAATCCTTTGAATGAGTTACAAAGTATTAAAGATATCCAACAAAAGATAGAGAGTTTATTCCAGTCTTTTGGTAATGAACTAGTGACCCTTAAGAGGAATCAAGCACAAGCAAACCCAATAGCTCAAAATCAGTTTGTTGGTTCCTCATCCCAATTTCCTAACAAGCCTACATTTCAGGGTAATAAGAAGCAATTCCAAGGGAATAACAATGTGAAAATAAGAAGAATTGGAATCAGAGGCCCTATAGACCTTATAATCCTACACCTATTAACACTGTTAGGGATATAGTTCCTAGTCAGAATAATATTGCCACTGAGTGGTGTTTTCCTTGCAATCAAGCTCATGATCAGTCAACATGTTCTAATGGAGTGCTTAACCAGGCTCTTATGGTTCAAAATTCAATGATTTCATAGTAGAATGTGTCTATTAAAGAGGTCCAACAACAATCAGATCAAAGTGTTCCAGATACTGGTTTTTGAAATTAGCAAGAGGATGAGTTTTATGGTTTGAATGATGATTCACCTGTTTCAGCAAATACAAGAGCTAAAAAGAGAGCTCTTGAGTCAGAACAATTAGCTAGTAATGTACTTTCTACACCAATTTCAAGTTTAAGGAATCCATCTTCTTCATCTAATCAAAATAATGCTGATCAAATTTCTCCTAAATCTCTACAAAAGGTATAGTTTATTGTTCATTATAACATTGTTGATAGTATGAAGAAAATAAATGTAACCTTGTCTATGTGGGAAACTTTAGCTATTCCAGAACAAGGTGAAATTTTGAAAGAATGGTTGTCCATGTTGATAGCTAGCTCACAAAAAGCTATACAATAGCCTCCTAGAATGGTTATGGATAATTTAGATCCCTCTCAAGTTCGGGAAAAGATAGCTAAAGAATAAAAGAAGCCTGCTAAAGTGCATCAGTCAACAGTACAAGAGAACAAAAAGATTACAGATCTGAAGCAATTAGCAGTGATAGTTGATAAAAAGCCAACAAATGTGCAAAAGACAATAGAAAAGGAAGGCAAGAAACTTGAAAATAATAAGCCTCCTCCTTTTTATGTTTCATTGATTATTGGAAACAAATTAGTGCATAATTGTATGATAGACAGTGGTACAACCAGCATTGTCATGCTTAAGAAAATAGCTGATTTGTTGGATTTAAAGTATGAACCCCTTGAGAAAGGAGTGGTCCAACTTGATGGTACTTCAGTCAAGTCCTTAGGGGTAATTAAAAATGCAAGCTTGACCTTACACTTGTGTCTGAATTTCTCAATTCCTCAAGATATTTTTGTCATAGATCTGCCTCCTTATTTTGTTGTGTCTATTAAAAGACTTTACAACCAAAATAGATGGTTATTTCTCATCAGATTGGTCTCACCTATTTTTTCAAACTAGATATGTTACTAAGGTAACCACAAAATCAGAAATATTGGCCAAAGATCACATAGAGCCTTATAATCCGAGCCCTATGAATGCAAGTTGTGTGATTATGGATTCAGATGAGATTAAGGATTATTCAGCTTATAACACACAAACTCAGGAATATCCTAATATTGTATTAGATGAATGGGCCACTAGAAATGATCAGAATGATGATATGTTTGATGCTAGTTTTGGTAACTATATGATTTTGGAAACTAATGCAATTTTTCCTAATATGATAAAAGATCAAGATTCTAAATTTGAATTGTCTAATCAACTATGGGATTTATATTTTGATGGATCTAGAAATAAAGATAGTGTTGGTGCAAGGGTTATGTTATTTTCACCTGATGGTGATAAATTTTATGCTGCATACAAATTATCTTTTCCATGTTCTAACAATGTGGTTGAATATGAAAGTTTGATTCAGGGTCTAGAGTGGGCAAGAAAAAGGAGAATCAAATGCTTGAGGGCATTTGATGATAGTGAATTGATAGTAAATCAAGTGAGAGATATTAATGCTATTGAAAATGATCTTCTATTTTTGTATAAATCTAGAGTATTAGATATCCTGGGTGATTTTGACACATTTAACCTCATTTCTATTCCTAGAAGAAAAAATCAGCATGTTGATAGGCTAGCTAGTATTGGTGCGCATGTTTCAATTACTGAAAATAAAGGATAGATCTCAGATTAGTCACATGTCAAGATTCTTGTTAGGCCATCTATCCTAGATAATGATATTAATTGGTAGGTTCTCAACACTGATGAGCATATTTTAAGTTTTATGACTGAAACAAAAGATTTCTCAGCTTCTAAAAATGATAAACTCAATCAACAAATGGAAGATCAAATCATTTAGCTAAAGACCAGTAAGCTTCCAAAAGGATTGGTCAGCCTGGAGTCAGCTTTTAACTCTGATGATCAGTTCAGGAGGAATAAAAAAAGCTTGCTGATGAAAGAAGATCACTATGAAGAAGTTGAGATATTCAGGGACAAGTTCTTAAAGGTTGGTAAAATTAATTCTCCTGAAGAATAAGAATTATTTATTGATCTTTTCAAAGAATATAATGATGTTTTTGGTTGGGATTATGCTGATTTAAAAGGATTTGATCCCCAATTAACTCAACATACCATAGATTTGGAGCCAAATGCTAGGCCAATCAGACAAAGGCAAAGGCCCATAATCCCCAAGTTAGAGCCCTTAATGCTAAAAGAGTTAAGAAAACTTATGGATGGTGGTATTATATTTCCTATCAAACACACATCTTGGGTTTCCAATTTAGTTCTACTAAGGAAAAAGAATGAAGAGATAAGGCTTTGTGTAGATTTTACAGACCTTAACAGGGCATCTCTGAAAGATAGACACCCTCTTCCTTCTATGGAACAAATTTTGCAATATGTCTCAGGTTCAGAGAGATTTTCAATCCTAGATGGGTATTCTGGTTATAATCAAATTTTAGTCAAAGAATCTGATCAATTCAAAATAGCCTTCACAACTAAATGGGGTACAATGGCTTATAGAAGAATTCCATTTGGATTGTCAAATGTAGGAGCTACATTCCAGAAAGCAATGGATATGGATTTCAGGAATTTGATGTATAAGTTTGTTCTAGTATACTTAGATGATGTCACAATTTACAGCAAGGTTGCAAACCAACACATAGATCATCTGAGACAAGTGCTACAAAGATGTAGAGAGTTTGGAATATCTCTTAATCCAAAGAAGTCTATTTTTGTAGTTCATGAGGGAAAACTTTTAGGATATCAAGTGTCTAAAGAAGGTACAACTATTGATTTTGAAAGGATTCTTGCAATTCTGGAACTGTCATTGCCAAAACATAAGAAAAGATTGCAGAGTTTTATTGGGAGAATAAATTTTGTTAGACACTTTATCCCTGATATTGCAAACTTGTTGAAACCTCTGACGGCTATGCTGAAGAAAGATGTACCTTTTAGCTGGATTAATGAGGGAAAGAGAAGTTTTAAACAAATTAAGCAAGCTTTGTCATCAGCCCCTACTTTAACTAATCCTAATTTCTCTAAGGATTTTATTTTATATGCTTGTGGTGGTTTTGACACTATTTCAGCAATGCTGGTTCAAAAGAATGAGGATAAACAGGAGCAACCCATTGCATTTTTTAGCAAAGGTATGGATGATTATGAGAAAAGGTACAATTTTATTGAGAAACATGTATTAGCTATTATTAAAGCTTTGAAAAAGTTTAAGCATTTGGTGGCTAGAAATAAAATACATCTGATGGTTTCACACCCTAGCATTAAGGAGTTCTTGTTAAATAAAGATGTCAATGAAAAGAGAGCTGGATGGATAACAAGAGTGATGGAATATGATGTGCAAATTCATGTAACCAAGCTAGTTAGAAGAAAAGGCTTGTGTGCTCAGATGGAAAAAGAAGAAGATAAGGTTGAAGCCACTGAATAGGCTACCTTACTCCAAGGTAATTCTCTGTTAATTAATGATTCAGCATCCTAGTTATCAGATATGACCAGATTTCTACAAACTGGTCAGTGCCCAATAAACCTTGATAAAGCTAAAGAAGGTACTTTAGATTACAGTCTATTCCTTATGTCCTTATTGATGGTATTCTTTAAAGGAAGGATTTTTCTGGTATGCTTCTTAAGTGCATTGATTCAGTTCATCAAAATATGATTTTATCTGAGTTTCACAATGGACCTTGTGCTGGACATTTCAGTCCTAAAACTACAGCTTTGAAAATTTTAAGAGCTAGCTATTATTGGACAAATTTATTCAAAGACGCTCATTCTTGGGCAAGAAAATGTCAAAAATGTGCTCTATTTGCAGGAAAACAAAAATTGACAGCATTACCATTAAAGCCAATTGTTGTGGATCAACCATTTAATAAGTGGGGAGTGGAGTTTATAGGTCCAATAAATCCTAATTCAAGTGTAGGTCATAAATGGATTTTGACTGCTACTGACTATTTTACCAGATGGATTAAGGACATTGTATTAAAGGAGTCTACTAGATCTGCTGTGTTGAAATTCTATGAAGATATTATAATCAGGTTTGGTGTTCCTCAATCAATTATTTCAGATAATGCTTTAGGTTTTGTTGGTTCAGCTATAACAAAGTGGGCTGTTAAAAATGATATTTATCTAAATACTTCTTCTAACTATTACCCTCAGGGTAATGGTCTTGCAGAATCTACTAATAAAAACCTGATTAGGATTATCAAAAAGACTTTACAAGAAAATAAGAGAGATTGACATTCTAAATTAAAGGCAGCCTTATGGCTGGATAGAATCACACCTAAACAGGTTATTGAGAATTCACCCTATGTTCTAGTTTATGGTAAGGAGGCAAGATTGCCAATTTCTACAGAATTTCCAGCTTTACAGCTAGCTAATCAAATGATGTTGTTTGAAGAGGAAGATCCTCTTAAGCTAAGGTATACTGAATTGTTATAGCTTGAAGAAGAAAGGAGAAGAGCATTTAAAAATATGGAGTTGAGACAAGAATAAACTAAAAGGTCTTTTGATAGGAAAGCTACACCCAAAAATTTCAAAGAGGGTGATTTAGTACTCAAGTGGGATGTGGTGAAGAGCAGATCAGACCAACATGATAAATTTGACAATTTTTGGTAAGGCCCTTTTGTTATTATAGCTTGTAAAGAAAATAATGCTTTCTAGTTGTCTACAACTGATGGAGAAGTTCTGCAGATTCCAGTTAGTGGAATCCACCTCAAGTTTTGCTTTGAGGGTTAGTTTAAGTCTAGTTTTCTTTTTCAATTAGTGTTGTCCAAACACTAGGTCTTTAGATTGCATCAGTCTAGATTAGATGCATTTTCATTTCAATAATGGTTGCATTCAAGAGCTCTGGTTTTCTAACTCCATTGCCCAATGATAAGGTCTGTAGGTCATCTCTAGCAGGAAGACATCTAGCAAAATGTTAGGAATGAATGCAAAGTATTTTGGCAGTCATTCTGTAGTAGTTTTTGTTGCATTCATGACTTGGATTGTCATTGATGTCAACACAGTGATATTCTAGATATTAGCAGGAAAGAAGGTACAGTTTTGTTTTGCACACATGTTGTATTATAGATTGGCTTTTGCACAATTGATGGTATGTTCTTTGGTGTGTTATTAACCTATGGTTAATGGCACAAAAATAAATTCATTCATTTGTGAGAGTTATGAGCATTTTGGTGAAAGCAGTGTTTAGACAGTGTTTCTGTGAAGCGATGTTCAGAAATCAAAGGATATCTCTTAGTTGGGATGGAATCTGATTTTGTGTAGTTAAATGGATGTTGGAGACTCATTAATGATGATGTGGTTCATAGCGCAAACTTCAAGGATATGTTTGGAGAAAGTTACAATATCTGGAAGCCGATAGTTTTATGTGAATTCTATGTGTAGCGTGTAGAATTTATTATTTTGTAATTGAGGACCGAATCATTTGTAATTATTTGAGTTTGGTATATAAGAAGGAATTTTTTTCTTGTTGTAATGTGTACTATGAATATTTTGATGCGAATATATGCATGAAGTGAAGAAAAGAGCTAATTCAGTGATGAAGGAAGACTTGTGAGTATAGAGATCTGGAATTGTGATCTTGTGTAGCAGAGAGTGCAGTTTTGGCACAGTGTGAAGGAGGTAATATATTTCATATTATTCTATTAAATAATTCTAAGATCTTTTGGATAGTGGGTTCAGAGATCTTGCTTTGAAGTTGTTTGGGCTATGGGTCCTTCTATCTTCCATAAACTCTTAACCGGGTTAGAATCTTTTAACAGGGATTCAAAATCTCCTAAAAGGGATTTATATGTACTGAATGTATTTCATAAGACTCCTAATAGGGTCCATCCTCTAATAAGGAACTTTCATATTAGTGCATCATTTTGTGGGCATCATTCCCACCGAGGTTTACTCTTTTCAAGAGGTTCCCTAGTCAACATATCTTGTGTTATTGTGCAATTGTGTATGATTATCTTTCTATGGTTGATCAGTACATTGATTACATTGTTTAAAGTAGTTGAATGGATAAATTATCTGATAACTGATTCACCCCCCCTTCTCATTTATCTTGGGGATCTTTACTTTCTAACAATTGGTATTAGAGCAGCAGGTCCTTGAAAGAAAAGTTTAACAACTTAAGGAGATCCATGGTGAATTTCAGAAAAGAAAGCCCTAAGTTTGATGGAGTAAATTTTGATAGCTAGAAAGAAAAGATGAAGACACATCTATTGTGTTTAGGACCAAGTTATTGGTTGATTACAAAGAATGAGAAGACTATCATTGAGGAAGACAATCTAGAGGTAGGAACTAAAGATGAACTAGATCTATTCATGTGTAACATACTTGCAAGAGAAGCACTTTTGTCAGCACTACCAGAGAATGAATATAGTCAGGTAAGATGTTTGAAAACATCTCATGCAATTTGGAAAGCTTTACATTCTACTTTTGAAGGTGATGAACATGCAAAGAAGGCTAGATTACATAATTAGATTTGTGCATTTGAAGATATTAGAATGATGGAAGATGAATCTATTAGAAGCTATATTGGTAGGATGTCTGAGATTGTAACAGGAATAAAGTCTTATGGAGGTGATAAGATAGAGAATGAAGTGATATGGAAAATTTTGAGAACTTTGACACCATTATTCAAGCAGACAACGCAGCTGATTGAACAAGTGATACCTTGTACATCAAACTTTTCAAGAGAGACTCTTCTTGGAAGATTAGAAACAATAGAGATGAACTTGAGATTATCAGGAGAGCTACCTAGAATGGAAATAGCATTCAGTGCTCTTAACATTTGACCTACAAGGAGTACTAGTGTGAATGGAGATTATGCCAGCAGTAGCAGATCTAAGGAAGATAAGAAGATTGAAGAAGGTATTGCATTACTTGTAAAAAGAGAACCAGATGGTAAGAAAATCTTTAAATGTTGGACTTGTCAAGTTTGGTTTTTTGAGAAAACTTGTGTGATAAAAGATAAAGATGGAAATCTGATTGCAAAAGGATCCAGAACTAGGGGTAATGTATTTCAGTTGAATCCTACTGAGATGACATGTTTGATAACTAGGATTGATGACAGTTGGTTATAGCATAAAAGGTTTTTTCATATAAACTTTGATAATATTGTCAAGGTGAGCACTACACTTGCGGTAAGAGATTTACCTAGATTTATGAAACCTACTAACATGATTTGCAAAGAATGTATGATGGCAAAGAAGAAAAGGAGTTCATTTCCCAACAAGAAGTTCACATTGACAGAGAAGCTAGAGATTGTTCATACAGACTTGAGTGGTCCTACTAGGACTAGAGGATTCTATGGAGAAAGGTATTTTATGATTCTTGTTGATGATTTTACAAGAATGATGTGGATTGCATTTTTGAAAGAAAAATCTGAAGCATTTGATAAATTTAAGATCATGAAAAGCGAAATTGAGAATGAATCTAGAATGAAGATTAAGTGTCTAAGATCTGATAGAGGTGGTGAATTTACATCTAGAGAGTTTAACACCTTTTGTGAAATGAATGGTATTAAGAGACAACTTTCAGCCCCTAGAACACTAGAACAAAATGGTATTGCAAAAAGAAGGAACAGGTCAATAACTGAAGCAGCAAGAGCTATGTTGTTTTAAAATGATTTGGCTAAGACTTTTTGGAGAGAAGCAGTGAACACAGTAGTATACACTAGGAACAGAGTACAAATCAGAGTAGATACAAACAAGACACCTTATGAATTATGGTTTGGACATACACCCTCAGTTAAGTATTTTAGAATTTTTGGAAGTAAATGTTATATAAAGAGAGATGATGATATAGGAAAGTTTGATCCTAGAAGTGATGAAGGAATATTTCTTGGATATTCTTTAAAAAGAAAAGCATATAGATGTTATAAAAAAAGAACTAAGACTATTGTTGAAAGTGCAAATGTAAAATTTGATGAGAAGTTTAAAATTTAGGAAAGAATGCTTGATTATGAATCTGATGGAGAAGCACAACCTCAGCCTAATATTGAAAATGCAGAATTATTTTTTGAAACTAACAGTGATTTGTTGAATGAAAGTCATACTGAAGAAAACAAAGAAGAAAAAAAAGAAGAAAACAGAGAAGAAAACAGAGAAGAAAGCAGAGAAGAATCTATAGTCGGAACAAGATCAGTAACTATGACACCTAACAGGTATACTTCAAGACATCACCCTATTGAGCAAGTTATTGGAAGTTTAGATAGAGGAGTTTTGACTCGAAATAAGGTACACTTATGTTTGATTTCTCAAATTGAACCTAAGACTACTAATGAAGGTTGTGAAGATGAACATTGGATTAATGCTATGAAAGAAGAACTAGAGCAGATTAAAAAAAACAAGACATGGGAATTGGTTCCTAGACCTGAAGACAAGAATGTGATTGGAACAAAGTGGGTATTCAAAAACAAGATGAATGAATAAGGAGAAGTGATAAGAAACAAAGCAAGTCGGTATGTAAAGGATATTCACAACAAGAAGGAATTGACTATGAAGAAAATTTTGCACCTGTGGCCAGACTTGAAGCAGTGAGAATGTTTCTAGCATATGCAACTTACAAGAAATTCAGAGTGTATCCGATGGATGTGAAGTCAGCATTTTTGAATGGTGAATTGGAAGAAGAAGTCTACATTGAGCAGCCTGAAGGTTTTCCTTTGACACAAGAAGGAGATATGGTATGTAAGTTAAAGAAAGCTTTATATGGATTAAAACAAGCACCTAGAACCTGGTATGCAAGATTGGATAAGTATTTATTTAAATTGGGATTTATAAAAAGAACAGTAGATAGTAACTTATACACAAAAGAAATTGAGAATGGTTTGTTGGTTATAGTTATATTTTTTGATGGTATTATCTTTGGAGGAGAAGATGAAGCTAGTGAAAAATTTGCAGATGAAATGAAGACTGAATTTGAGATGAGCATGATTGGAGAAATGAAATATTTTTTGGGATTACAGATAACACAAAGCAAGGAAGGTATATTTGTAAGTTAGACTAAGTATTTGAATGACTTATTTAAAATATTTGGAATGGAAGATTCTAAACCTATTGGAACACCTATGGTAATTGGACATAAGTTATCTAGCAAAGATGAGACACCATTAGTTGAGCAAAAAAATTACAGATCCATGATTGGAGGATTGTAGTACTTGACACATACAAGACCTAATATAGCACATTCAGTGGGGATTGTAGCAAGATTTCAAGCAGAACCTAGAGAATCATATTATGCAGCAGTAAAGAGGATACTGAGATACTTGAAAGGAACAATGGATTATGGATTATGGTATGAGAATTCTGATGATTTTACTTTATGTGCCTATACTGATGCAGATTGGGGAGGCAACATTGATGAAAAGAAAAGCACCAGTGGTGGAGCCTTTTTTCTTGGAGGAAAATTGGTCTCTTGGCTAAGTAAGAAGCAGAATTGTACTTCACAAAGTACAACAGAAGCAGAATATGTTGCAGTAGCAAATAATTGTAATCAGATTATTTGGATGAAGCAAATGTTGAAGGATATTGGAATAAAGTTTGATGAGCCTATTGTTATACATTGTGATAACACTAGTATAGTGAGTATGTCAAAAAATCTTGTTTTACATTCTAAGACTAAACATATTGAGATCAAGTATCATGTTGTACGAGAGAAAGTTGCAGAAAAAGAAGATTGGAGTACATAAGTACAAAGGAGCAGATAGCAGATATATTTACAAAGCCTTTACCCAAGGATACATTTGTGTATTTGAGAGGTATGCTTGGGGTTATGCCCCAACCTATTTTTGAGAATTGATGCAGATGATTGCAACCGTCCAGTGGTATATGAGCCCTATCTTTCTTCTGGATTGGATGTTGGAACTTCCTCTATGGGGGAGTTTATGAGCTGAGTCATGAGGACTCTTTTTATTGTATTTTTCTGAAAAGTGTCTTTTGACATTAAGTTGTTGTTGACTTAGTGATGGAATTTCTATCATTGATGTCAATGGGGGAGAGATATACATGAAAAACATTGTGGATTGTATGAGAGAGCTGAATAGGAAAATGAAGCAAGATTTGATTTGATATTTTGCAGTGAAGTTGCAGTATTGGATTTTTGGAACATTGGATGTTCTTCATCTATGTTGCCATCAATGCCAATAGGGGAGATTGTTAGGAATGAATGAAAAGTATTTTGGTAGTCATTCTGTAGCAGTTGTTGTTGCATTCATGACTTGGATTGTCATTGATGTCAACACAGTGATATTCTGGATATTAGCAGGAAAGTAGGTACAGTTTTATTTTGCACACATGTTGTATTGTAGATTGGATTTTGCGTAGTTGATGGTATGTTCTTTGGTGTGTTATTAACCTATGGTTAATAGCGCAAAAATAAATTCATTCATTTGTGAGAGTTATGAGCATTTTAGTGAAAGTAGTGTTTAGACAGTGTTTCTGTGAAGCGATGTTCAGAAATCAAAGGATATCTCTTAGCTGGGATGTAATCTGATTTTGTACAGTTAAAGGGATGTTGGGGACTCATTAATGATGATGTGGTTCATAGTGAAAACTTCGAGGATATGTTTGGAGAAAGTTACAATATCTGGAAGCTGACAGTTTTATGTGAATTCTGTGTGTAGCGTGTAGAATTTATTATTTTGTAATTGAGGACCGACTCATTTGTAATTATTTGAGTTTGGTATATAAGAAGGAATTTTTTTCTTGTTTTAATGTGTACTATGAAGATTGTGATGTGAATATATGCATGAAGTGAAGAAAAGAGCTAATTCAGTGATGAAGGAAGACTTGTGAGTATAGAGATCTGGAATAGTGATCTTGTGTAGCAGAGAGTGTAGTTTTGGCACAGTGTGAAGGAGGTAATATATTTCATATTATTTTGTTGAATAATTCTACGATCTTTTGGACAGTGGGTTCAGAGATCTTGCCTTGAAGCTGTTTGGGCAGTGGGTCCTTCTGTCTTCCATAAACTCTTAACCGGGTTAGAATCTTTTAACAGGGATTCAAAATCTCCTAACAGGGATTCAAAATCTCCTAATAGGGATTTATATGTACTAAATGTATTTGATAAGACTCCTAACAGGGTCCATCCTCTAACAAGGAACTTTCATATTAGTGCATCATTTTGTGGGCATCATTCACATCGGGGTTTACTCTTTTCAAGAGGTTCCCTAGTCAACATATCTTGTGTTATTGTGCAATTGTGTATGATTATCTTTCTATGGTTGATCAGTACATTGATTACATTGTTTAAAGTAGTTGAATGGATAAATTATTTGATAACTGATTCACCCCCCCCCCCCCCCTCTTAGTTATCTTGGGGATCTTTACTTTCTAACACAGAAGCCACCAAAAATGTTACTCAAAATTACAGCATATAGAAGACTAAACACAAATAGGAAAAGATTTCTTTTAGGGTCCAATTAACACTATCTTTTAGGTATTGTTGATTAATATTTCATTATTGCATTCATTATCAGATTTCATTATTGTACTCAAAGTATTGATCACATTTCAAATTTCAAATGCATAACTCATCATTACATTGTGCATTCAAACTGAATGTAGTATACAAATGTCTTTTCATATTTCATATTTTATGTCAATCAAAGAGTACATATGTAGAATAGACATCATGATAGAAGTATGGAGTATGGGTCCCATGCATTTCCTTATTGTCTGTTTGTTGTCAGGTGGTTGTCTGTCAGGTCCTAGGTCTTCTGGTCTAGATCTTCATCTTCATTAGGTCTTTAAGGTTTTCACCTGCATCATGATAAATAAAATGGTGTTAGATCCAATTAGATCTAAGCAATGCATGAAAGACAAACAACATATAGTAACAATCAAATTTTAATGCTGCATAGCTATTTGGTAAATTTAATGCAATAAGGAAATGTGCATCCACACTAACTGAAAGATAGTATTAAAGGGACTTTTTTTTATTTATAAAAAAACATGAAACCTTTTTCTATTAATGGTCATTCTGATGTATATTGTCCTTTTTAAAAGCCAAATATTTGAATGAAAGGGACCTAGTGTTTCCAACTAAGAAACTTTTTTCAAAAATAGCAGGACTTTGTTAAAATTAGTAAACACAATAATCTGAATTTTGATTCACAATTGTCATTCCTTTTGGCATTTTCATAAATTGAATTGTTTATTATGTTCACTAATCTAACAAGTTTATAATGTTGTCATTTGAAGATCTTAACAGAATATATTGCAGTGCTCAAAGTGAATGGTTTTAACATCACAGTCAGAGAAAGAAGATACAGTACAAAATGCCTTTCAAGATGCTACAACAAAGTGCCAAATTACTACAAAATAGTCATATTCAAATGCCAAGATATAACTGCATTATCACTAGTTTTTCATATTTTAAGGTACCATGTTCAATGGTATTGCTAAATCTGAAATGTCTTATAAGTGAATTCACTATTATTTACTATTGTTGCTGATTAACAAAAGAGAAATGCTACAGAATTGAGCTTTAGAGTTATAAAAATGTTATCAGTATGTATTTAATGGATGTCACGAGCCTGTGCTCGAACTTCATTGAATTTAATTCTAATGTCTTTCAATGTCATGAGCCTGTTCTTAAACTTCTTAGACAGTAAATAAACATTTATTTATCTTTTTGCATTTCTTGTGTAAAAAATTCATATTCAGCATCAAACAGAGGAGAGATTGTGTTTATGCATGGTAGTATGTACCAGTGAAGCTAAAGATGTCTTATGTTTTCAAATATTAAAATTAAAATCAAAATGACTATTGAAATAGAAAGGATATAAAAAAAATGACTGGTGAACTAATGCAATAGTGATTGTGCTTTAGTGAGCATTGAGACAGTGAGCTTTTAAAAGCTTATATTTATTTATGGAGTTGTAAGCACCTTTTGAAACTGATTGATGCATAAGGATATAGTAATGCATAGGTGTTGAAAAGATTAAATAAAATGACTAGTTAAAAACATGATCACTATTTTTGCACAGTGAAGCCTTACGATCCATTTTATTGGATGAGTTGTATTGAAGGTAAAATAAAATGAGTGGTGTTCAATATGCAACAGTGACTATGAAATCAAGAGTATTGAAATAGTGAGTATGATGGTTTAAATAGTGAACAAATCTATGGAAGACAGTCAAACTATGAGGTTCATTTGTCTATCTATCGAGCCATGAAGATCATATGTTTATTAGTGGAGCTGTAAGCAATAGTAAAAGACTAGTAAAGTGACTGATGTATTTTTATTTTTTACCAAAAATGACAGTGCAAAAAATGTCATTCACGGGCTGTCAAGTGGGTTTTTATTTTTTGTGTCATCGAATCATTTTTACAGTGGCTTGAAGGAAGTTTATTGTTTTCCTTAAAAATTATCATGTATTTCAAGAAAGAGGAGAAAACATAGATGTAAAAAAGATGTATTCAAGCTACAGATAGGAGTACAAAACCCAAATGATCAAGATCAGTGAACAACAAAAACCATGTTTCAAAATAAATGGAGGGTTAAGAATAACTTATCTCCATGTTTCATGTAATAGAATCTATGCTCAAAGATTAAGTTGCAACTACCACGGCCTAGTCCAAAGTTGTGGTTGAAAGATGCATGCCCTAGCTTTTGGCTGAGTTAACATTTTCTCATCTCTCAGCCACAACTTAGGCTAGGCCGAGTCAACTAAAGAAAACCCACAAATCATAGAGCTCATGCACTGTCAAGATGTAAAAGTACCCACATCAAAAAGTGGAAAATAAACAAACTTCATGAATAGGTATTACCAGTTAAAATGAATCGTTCTTACCAGTTTTAGCCAAAGATTAAGTCATAATGAGCTTGAGTATTAAGTCACATCCAAAATCACAACAAGGATTCATGCCAGTCAGAGCCGTGACTGAAGGAGAAAGGAGTTTGAGGCCAAGTTCAAGCTCAAGACTGAGCCATGATTCAAAATGTAAAAGTACCCACAGGCTGTGAGTTACAAAGTCACAGCTGAGAAGGAAACTCACATTCTAGTATCGGTAGCTTGAATACATCACTCATGGGCTGTGGGTCTCATTTCATAGTTCTAGCTAAACCTGAGCTCCAAAGCTTGATGATAGAACTCTATGAATGAGCCGAGATTGAGAAGGGTGATCTCTAGATCATAGATAAGAACCCGAACTCCCATATAAAGAACTTTCAGTTCATAATCAATGCCAGGGAGTTCTTCAATGACACATAGACTAAATTTATGCTATTCATGCCAAGCTAGATTCAAAATTTTGACAGAGTTTTTCTCACAGTTAGGGGTTTTCCCTATTCTTCTGGAGAAAAAATTGAATGAAGATGCTAAGTTTGAGAATGAAGGTAGTTTTGAATATTTGGAGTCCACAAAAAATTGAATTGAATGCCATTAATGCATATGTCCACATCCTGGTAGAGCTCAATAACCACAGTGCCACCTCACTACCTACTTTTTTGCATAGTGTGCAAGTGGGAAGAGTGGTCATGTTGACCTCTTTCACTTGCATTTCATAGACTTAGGATTATTTCTTGAGTTTATTTTTAGGTAGTGTTGGTTTTATGTATTTTGAATTTTATCTCAAAATAAATAATTTAAATGTTCGGTTTATAATTGTAAAAGGATTTATATCCTTAATATACAACCAACATTTAGGGCTTAGATTTTGGCATGTTTTTAAGGATTAGATCTTGGCATGATTTTAGGCCAAATTTGGGCAAATAATGGAGACTTGGATTTTCAGATTTGAGGCTTAGGCATGTTATAAAACTCATTTTAGATGATCGGTTTGGGGGTTTCATATTTTGGAGAGAAGGCTGAAAGTGAGCATATTGTTCCTTGATGTCTTATTGATTTTGTTTGTAACCTATTTGTCAGATTTTGGAGGATAATAAAGCAAAGGATCTATTTGCCCATAGATTTTGGAGTTTGATTTGAAATCCTATTTTCATCTTTCTTCATTAGTGTTTATTTCATTTTGATAGCTAGGAGAAGTGAATATTTCCTATTCCTCCTCCAGGTAAGCAAAATTCAAACCTCATGAAGAATATGTATGTTTGTTAATGGATTAAGCTATTTGTGGTATATACCCTAGTAGTTAAGTCTTTTAGCCTATATGTTGATCAATGATTCAAAGTGTGAAGCTTTAGGTGTATGAGTTGGGGTTACTATTTTACCTTCCAATCAAAGTCTAATTTCATTTTGGTGTATCACCACTTTTTTTCCCTTTCAGTATTCAAGGTTATTTTCCCCTTTTCCCACTAAGTTTTTTTTTGCAAGAGGTGATATCCCATATCTAATAGGAACTAGCCTAGAATCCAGAGACTCCTTCTTAATCAGAGTCCACCCAAAACTTGAGAAGGTTTCCATTGTTAGGAAAGAATACTGTTAAGCCCTAATGCTTGAGTTGGGGTGGTATTTCTAAAGTTGAACAGTTTTTGGCATGCCCAGTGGGACCTTGTGATACATGAATCGAATCCAAACAAAGAGTGTTAAAGAATTTGAGTATTTGTAGTTGTCTTGCATTTACAGTTCCTCTTCCTTTCTCTACAATGTGGGCAATATTCAGCTAACATAGCTTCAACTTATTCCTTCTTCCTTCTTGCTTCCATGTTGTCCAACTAAGTGGCAACATCATTGATGATGTCCTTCTTGAAATCAGACAAAAGATTGGACAACTCCACCTTAGATACTCCTGATCCATTGGACTTATTAGGCATAGTCCCAAGTCATCTACCTTTCTTCACATTAGCTCTTGAATAATTTAGACATATATTCTTTATATCATCCCGGTCCTTCTGAGTGATGTCTCCTCACACCGTAAGGTCTAAAGCCTCAATACTTCCATCATTTACACCTTTTAGAAAAATATGTTTTTTTAACTCCTCATTCAACTGATGTTGGGTATTGTACTGCAAATTAAACATAACCCTTGAGACATAGTCTTCCAAGGTCTCATCCTCCTTTTGTGACATTTTGGAAATGTCATCTCCCCTCATATCACAACCCCTACAATACTCTTTATATTTAAAAAGGAATATATTCTTCGTTCCAACCCAATCTAGTAT
Organism: Chamaecyparis obtusa; assembly: GCA_027943335.1. Classification (NCBI taxonomy): domain Eukaryota; kingdom Viridiplantae; phylum Streptophyta; class Pinopsida; order Cupressales; family Cupressaceae; genus Chamaecyparis; species Chamaecyparis obtusa. The sequence continues at coordinate 235,130 of BSBK01006140.1, read as the reverse complement.
AACATTGGTGCCTAACCCCATGAACCATCTTAGAGAGGCCTCTTTAAGAGTAGATGGAAACAATTTAAGATTATGGGTGTAAGTTGTATAATCATAAATCCTAGGGAAGTCTAGAGGTAGGTATGTTTTTTAGATTATTGTTACCATGCTGATCAGGGATTGGGAAAGGGAAGGTAGGTTGAACCATCCTTGGTGGTGGAATTGGTTGTTGTTGTGGATGATAAATAACAAGAGCTAATGGATTCTCCTGATACTCAGGTTCAGCAAAAATATCATTTAAATGTAATGATTCCTCAGAAGATGATGGTGAAGATATTTGTTCTTGTACATCAGCAAATGGGTTTTCAAATGGTTCTTCTTCTTCTTCGCTCTCAACTTGGAGTTCCTCAAGCTCATGATTAAAGATATCAAATGGTTCAACTTGGATATTGTGAGGAAGGAATCTCCCAAGATGATCTATTATTCTATGCATACAAGATAATGAAAAAACTAAAACTAAGGTAATGACTCTAGGACTGGATTAGATTGACACCATCCCTGACAATAGCACCAAAAATAGCTAGTTGGTATGATTGGACATCCTTCTTATAGTGACTCTGTATTTAAGCAGTGCCAAATATCATACTTAGAATAACATATTGAACTCATTAAATTATCAACCAGGGATGTAAGCTTGAAATGATGCCCACAAAGTATGTGCTCTAACCCATCCTAACTATTATCATAACTTATGTAATCTAAATGTTGAATCAAATACTAAGTTAAGAAATGGAATAACAATTTAAGCTAGTGCTTTGGAATCATGCTAAAAATAGGAAACTAGCTATTTACTTATGCTGTAGGAAACAACCAACAATTTTGTTACCGTATGGCTACAGGAACAATGGAGTTCTAAAAACTTTAATTAAACTTAAAGATAATTACTACCTAGCTACGAACTGAGTTTACCTTCCACGTGGGCCCCCACAGAAGAGTGAATGAATAACAACTTGGAGATTAAGAATGGTAGATATCATTCATTTATGAATAAAACATAAGTACAAAGTGTAGCAACATAATTGTATTTCACTATTGCTGGATTACAAAAGGATTCCCTGCAAAAACTAACTCAAGAATCTAAAACTTCAGCTTATTTATAACATGAAAATAAAATAGAACTCCCTAAATCTAGGATTCTCCAATGTCAGGGATATGACAATATTGAAGATACAAAACAACATCATTTAATACAAGAGCAAGTTGCATTTAGTTATGCATGAATTTAGTAGTTCATGACTTCTAGATTTACTCCATAATGGTTTATAACCGTGTTGTCTCATTCCACAATAGTAACTGCTGATGATTGAAAGTAATGGAATCATTATGAGTTCAAAATGGTTAACCAAATTCCTTTCACCACTTTGTCCTCTAATGTTGACTTCTTCTTTCCTTGCTAACTTGACATTTTCCTATAAAATATTAGAGTGCACATGCAAAAAGTGTAATACATATCCAAGATAAAATTCATAATAAGTTTTTCTTGTATCATCTTTTCTGTTATCACATAGCTACAGGAAGAACTACCTAATCAATGCAAGATAGAAAGACATAATATTCCATTCCATGCAACTATATAGCATATATGTTTAGCATATTCATTTAATCTTAAAAACATCATAGTGGACACACACACATATAGCAGTTTAAACATAAGTAGTCTGAATAAGTCCATAAAAGATCATAAAGTTCTCAAGTCCTAGCCATAAAACATATTAAAACATAAACCAAATAGGCCTTAAATTGGCCTCATTAGGAAGCATGGACAGGTAAGAAGGTGAGTTATTCTTTTTTTAGAACCTTCAGTTGTGAAGCATTTGTACATATAGATTCTAAAAATAGAACTAAGCTAGAAGATAAGTCAAAGAAATGTATATTTGTTGGATATGGCATTGATGAATTTGGCTATAGAATTTTAGATTTTGAAAATCATAAAATTGTAAGAAGTTGGGATGTCATATTCAATGAGAAAGTGTTGTACAAAGATTAGTTGTAGCAACATGAGAAGAAAGAAAATGATCATGTAGTGATGGATGATATTTGAAAAATGATGTTCCAATGGTTCCTCATGTTCTGCAACAACAACAACAACAACAATAAAAAATACCATAAAACTCCAATGAATGTTAGATGGTCAACAAGGCTCAGTAGACCTCTTGAAAGGTTCTCTCCCTCTTTGTATTCTATTTTATTAATAGATGCTAGTGAACTAGAAGGATATGATAAAGCTGTGCAGGTGGATACAAAGATTCAGTGGGAGCTTTCCATGGAAGAAGAAATGGACTCCTTGTTGAAAAATCAGACTTGAGAATTATGTAAGTTGCATGTAGGTAAAAAGGCATTACCAAATAAATGTGTTTATAGGATAAAAGAGGAGGACATAGGTAAGAAAATATTTAAAGCCAAGTTAGTTGTAAAGGGATTCGCATAGAAAAGGGGCATTGATTTTGATGAGATCTTTTCTCCAGTTGTAAAAATGACTTCTATACACACTGTTTTAAGTATTGTGGCTACTGAAGATTTGAATTTGGAACAATTTTATGTTAAAACAACATTTCTCCATGGTTATTTGGAAGAACAAATATATATGCAACAACCACAAGGTTATGAGGTCAAAGGTGAGGAGAACTTAGTGTTTAGATTGCAAAAAAGTTTATATGGCTTGAAGCAAGCACCTCGACGATGGTATATTAAATTTGATAGCTTTATGTTGAGCATGGCTACAGTTAGTGTAATTCAGACCATTGTGTTTATTTTAAGAGTTGGATGATGACAACTACATTATTTTATGTTTATATGTTGATGATATGCTTGTAGCAAGGTCTTACATGGATCCCATTAATAAGTTAAAATAACAGTTAGCACATTTTTTTCTATGAAGGATTTGGGGGAAGCCAAATAAATCCTTGGTATGAAAATTTGTAGAGATAGGAAGAACAATAAATTGACTCTATCTCAAGTTGATTATGTTGAAAAGGTGTTGCAAAGATTCCATATGGAGAATGCAAAAGCTACGAACACACCTTTGCCTAGTCATTTGAAATTGACTATGGAGATGTGTCCAAAGACACAAGAGGAGGATGGAAAAATGTCCAAGGTACCATATGCCTCAGCTGTAGGCAATTTGATGTATGCCATGGTATGCACTAGACCAAATATTATACATATTGTAGGAGTTGTCAGCAAGTATATGAGTCATCCTGGAGTTGAGTATTGGAATGCAGTAAAATGGATTCTTAGATATTTGAGAGGTACATCCAATAAATGCTTATGTTTTGGGGGCTCTAATACTTATTTAAAAGGCTATACTGACTTCAATTTGGTAGGGGATTTCGATACCAAGCATAGTACCAAAGATTATGTATTTACTGTTGGTGGGACAACAATGAGTTGGATTTATTGACTAGAAAAGTTGTTTTCTTTATCTACTATAGAGATTTAGTATGTGTTTGCTACACATGCAGCTAAGGAGATGATATGGCTATAATTTTTCTTAGAAGAGTTGGGAAACTCACAAACTCACAATAATCTATTTAGAGATAATCAGAGTGTCATCCATCTTGCAAAGAATTATGCCTTGCATTCAAAGACCAAACATATACAATTGAGGTATCACTTCATTCGATCAATATTGGATAATGGATAGTTAAAACTAGAAAAGATATATACAGATGAAAATCCAATGGATATGTCTACAAAGGTAGTGACAAGGGAGAAGTTGAACTCCTCTTCAGCTTCGGTTGGTCTTCAAGACTGAAAACAGTAAAAAGAACGACAGTGTATCATCTTAAAATGGAAGCACTTCCATGTTAAGAGAGTTTAGCCCTCTGAGTGAGTAGTCTGGGGTCATGATAAGCACCTTGATCAAGTCTTTGCATGTATCTAGTTGTTTCCCCCCTATTCTGCTTCTCTCCCCTTTATTTCCAGCCTTTTCTGGATAGTTTTCTCTAAGAATCTAGAGTTTCTGACTGTCCGGGTCAAAGGAGATCTGGTAGGGTCAAGGATGACCTAGACCTAACCTAGGTTAGGGATGACCTTGACCCTAACCTAGGGTGGTGTTTACCTCATCCCTGACCCCAGGTCCAATTTTTAGATTCTAGGAGTTATGGGATATTGGGTTTTAGAAAGATTTCTTTTCCTACTTCCAGGTCGGCCATTTTGGGTTTTAAAATGGTAAATCCTTAAATTGTATTTAATCTAGGTCCATTTCTAGGGGTTAAGGTTAATTGGGATTTAATTCTCCAATGTTGTCCTCTCTAGAATTTTGTGCCCTAGATCACTATAAAAGAAAGCCTTCCTCTCTCATTTTCTCGATCTCTCAATCAAGTTTTGTAATTCATCTACTATCAAGCATCCACAATCAAGTTTTCATATCTCAAGCTCTCAAGTAAGAAAGAAGGAGAAGGAAAGCAAGAAAGCATTCATTCATCTTCAAGCCTATCATTCAAGCATTCATTAAGGAGATCTATTGTTAGTTATTGAAGGAAGCCTAACATTCAAGCATTAAAGAATTCATCAAGGAGATCCATTGTTAGCTATTGAAGGATTCAATCTCTTTGAAGCCCCCTTGAAGATTTCTCCATCCACATTCATCCAAGCCTCTTCCTATGCAAAGATCCATTCAAGATTGGTGTTGAAGATCTAATGCCATTGATTTGAGACATCCTACATACATTTCTACATTCATTTGGAGCATCCCTACTTGTGGATTTGGGGATTCGAATCCTCCATAAGGATTTCAACATAAGCAAGGTGAATAGTTCCATTTACTTTGTTTATGCATATTACAATTTCAATTCAATTTCAAGGTAAATTCCTAAACTGGGGTTTGACCAAGGCAAACCCTCCATCCAAACAACAAAAACTCATTTTTCTTGTAGGTACAGGTATAGGACTGCGAATTGGAGCTTGGGTCTGGATACCATTTTTGGTGAACTTTCGAGATCTGCAAACAGATTTTCCATCGGAGCTATTTCAGGTCAAGGAAAACCTTTAGTGGGGAGTAGGATCCTATCCTGGGGTAAGACCTTGCCCTGCTATTTGGGTCAAGGATGATCTACTTCCGAAAAGATAAAAGTTTTCTAGGTTTTCTCTGTCTTGACATTTCTAGTCCGAAACAGGTTGCAAAATTGCCTGAAACTGTACACAAACATCAAAAATCAACATTTTCTAGATTTTCCCTATTTTGAGGTTAGTATTTTCTTTCTATTTATTTTAGATTTCAAGCATATACTTTTTATAGTAGATTATTGGATTTTCTCCTCTCTTCATATTCTCCATTGTTTGATTCTTTTGTGCATTGATCACTTCTTTGTGATTAATCCATTTGGATCTTTCCTTTTGGGAATTTGAATTGAGGACAGGTCCTATATTCCACCCCTATATTATACATCTTATCCCTATTCAAATCCAACTTCATTCATTTAAGGTGATCCCATTTTCACCTTTATTCATTTTGGTGAACCCGACACGCTTACCCTCTTTTCTTTTGTGGAATTAGATGCCCTATTGTTTTTTGTGGTGTTAGATTTCCTTTTATCTTGTTGATATTATATTTTCGCTTTGTGTTAAATCTTGCATGGTAATTAGATTTCAAAAATACAAAAAAAATTTGCAAAATTTCTTTCAAAATACAAAAATATTCATGCTTTATGTATTCTTAGTTTAGTTCATTTGCATTGCATTGGTTTATGAGCTTTACTACTTCTAGTCTTACTTATAATATTTTGGTTAGACTAATTCGTAGACTTAGGGGTGCCTATGATCCTGAATCTTCCTCTCCTTTCCTTAGGATCTCGGATGATAATTTGATTCTTCATGATTCTAATCCTATTATGGAGAAAAAATCTTCTCACTCATCTCATGATGAGGACGATGCTTTAAGAGTTCCTCTTGAACAAGTCCAAAAACTTTCAACTGAACTTGATAAAATGGGTAATTGGCTTATTCAAGAAAACCATAATCAAGATTTTATTCAAGCTATCGATGCTCTTAAGAAATTTCTTCATGATAGTGATCAAGGTGTTAATCTTCTTCGTTGTATTACTCACCTCATGCATTCAAGTGTTAAACCTTTAGCTCAAGAATCTCAAGATTTAGGGTTGATTCCTCCTGTCACTAGTGTAGAACCTTATTCTAATCCTTTACCTAGTGTTCCTACCTATACTCCTTCTTTGGTGACTATGATGGTTCCCTCTTTTCCTATGAGTGTTCCTCATGTGTCTCTTCCTACATCACAACCTTCTTATCATAATGTTCCTTTTACTTATTCCAATCCGCTTCCAACAGTAGTTCCAAGTGTTCCTCCAGTTGTGTCTTTCATTCCTGCAGCTTCGTATACCTTACCTAGTGTTTCTAATGTTTTTATTCCTCCTATTTCCTCTAATGATTCAACAATCATCAGTTTGGCTCAAACTGTATCATCCTTACAACAACAACTTTCTTCCTTAACTCAAAACAAGTTTAGTGTTCCTACATGTAACATGGGAAGTCCCTTGTCCCGAGAGATTATTCATACTCTTGTTCCTCAGCAAGTCAATATGCCTCATCTTGAGAATTATAATAGAAAAGGAGACTTCGTTCATCATGTTAAAACATTTCAAATCCTTTGTAGGGATTATGCTCATGACCATAGGATTTTAGCCAAATTGTTTGCTAGAACTTTCCATGACAAAGCCTTACAATGGTATTGTTCCTTGCCTCCTTATTCTATTGATTCATTTCCACAACTTGTCAATGCCTTTATTCAACAATTTTAAAACAACATTGGCGTGCAAGTGTCATTGACTGATTTGATGCATTGTAAACAAAGTACTAAGGAAAAATTGACTGAATTTATTGGTAGATTTAAGCATTTGCATGCTCAAATTTCCTATCCTGTTCTTAATATTGATATTCAACAGATGTTTATTTCAAATTTTCAGAAGGATATTAGAGATAAGATTTTGCTTACTGAATTTACCTCTTTTCAACAACTTTGTGCAGTGCTTCATCATTATCAATTACAAGTGAGTCAATTTGAGAGCACCACTCCAATGGTTCCTATTCTAGTTGATAAGAGTGATGCTACTCCTAATCCAAACAAATTTAAAAAATTCAAAAACTATGTCAAGATAAACAAACAAGAAAATACAGTTGCTGATCAAGTTGTTGTTGCATCTCACAATGCTAGTTCTACATCCACTGCTTTTTGATTAAATCGTATGTTTACTCTTCTTTCTAAATCTTTACATTCTATTATGAATAGGTTGTTAACTACTAATATGATTGCTTTACCTCCTATTCAACCTCTTTTACGTACTACGATTGCATCTAAATCTTTTGATCCTAAAGCTTTTTGTCAATATCATTGTCAGAATGGTCATGATACTGAGAAGTGTTATTCTTTAAAACATAAGGTTCAAGACTTAATTGATTCTAATACCTTATCTGTTGATAATCTTGATGGTAGTGGCAATAAATTTGTCTCTCCTCCTAATCAGAACCTTCAAATCTATACGAATCCTTTACCTACGCATGATACTGATACCATTGCTCAGCCATGTTCTATTGAAATTGTGTATGGTTCAAAGATGGATGATCTCAATCACATTGTTAATCAAGTGGAGCATGTTGGTCAATCTGTATCTCCACCTCAACCTCAACCTCAACTTCAACCTCAAGTTCAATCTCAACCTCAACCAAAACCTAAGCCTAAATTGAAAACTCAACCTAAACCTTGACAACAACCTAAGAATAAAAGACTTTGGGAACTTTTGATTACCTTTGATAATTTTGAGACTATTAAAGCTCCTGATGATCCCCTTTATATTTATGCTAGGATTTATCAAAAACCTACTCATGGTTTTCTTGTTGATCCTACATCCTTATTCAATGTTATTATTGAAGAAAATATTTTTATGAAAAACTTGCAATGTGATTCTTATGATACATCGGATGTGTGGATTCAAACTTGTAATGGTTTTCTTTATCCATCATTTGGTTCTATTAACTTACCGATTGAACTTTGTGGAAAAATTGTGAACACCACCTTTGTTGTTATTCCTACTTTTGATCAATTTTAAGTTAAGCTTGGTTTGCCTTTGTTTAATGCCATGCATGTTGTTGTTAGGAATGGGAACAATAAGAGGGGGGAGGGGGTGAATCAGTGTTCACTGATTTTTATCTTTTTTCTTTAATCTTTAAACTGAACTTAAATGCTTAAGTACTAAAATAAACATCCACATAAACATGAAACATGAAACATGAAATGAACACATGACACCAATATGGTTATGGGGAAACCCAAATAGGTAAAAACCCTGGTGGGAATTGACACCCACTAATATTCTGTATTAGTGTTTTGTGATCCTTGTTAGAAGATCCTTAACCCTTTTAGGAGTTTCTTTACAATGCATTAAGTATAGTGGACCTTGTCAAGGGTTGGAACCTATTAGGGGTCTTTTAAAATAGTCCCTATTAGGGGAGAGGATGCACTGTCCAAGAGCTCACTGCTCAAGTGGTGAAGGCTACAACCTTCTAAATTCAGATACACACTATATCTATTAGATGAACTGTCACTGTGACACTGTTTGTCAGATCAATTCCTTTGATGCAATGATGCTTTGACCTCTTGCAAAGCTCTAATACATCTTATAGACTCTTCACACACTTCTATTCTTCTTATCACAACTCTATCTCAACTTCCATCCTGAATACAATTGGCACATCTTATATTTATATGTGCATATAGAATAAACAACTAGGTCAACCCTTAAATCTATTACATACAATGCTTCCAATTGAATTTTATTAAGTGTGTTTACACACAAAAATATATACATGTCGGCAACCTATTTACAATAGGCACATAGCCTTTACATCATTAGATTCTAACCGCAACACAAAATGATAACAGTTAACTACTTACTCTGTTCTTCACTAGCACACACTGGTTGTGCATCTTCAACTGCCTGTATCTTTCTCATAATTTCATATTTGATTATGCACTCATAGGATAAGAATGAGTATAGTCTAACCAACTTAAATTCCAGGGTGCACACCATAATTCTTTGGTACGCACGTACCCTGATGCTCTGAGCTGTAGGAACTCTATACACTATCTAGTCTTCAACACTTAACCGATTTCTAATCTTCTCATCAAGTGCGCTAACTCCAAACTACTATATGACTTTTTTGACATAATGAAAACACTATATTAAGTCATATACATTAGTATATCTAACTTTCCAACAATCTCCCCCTTTGTCATTGATGGCAACAAAGGAATATGGCCAAGTTGCTAACTATCCTTAATACAAAAACTTTTTGTCTTCTATACATACTTATATCTCCCTATACATATTATGAGCCATATTCTATACATAAATCCCCCTTTGAAATTAATGAACAAGGTGTTTCAAAAAATGTATCTACATATACTCACTAAGGGAAAACATCCGGATATGCTATCTTTAGGTTTTGGATCTCTTTCTTCCAAAATGTGATCAAAGAGTTTACTATCTGGAGATGGGTGCATAGTGTATACTATAGCTTCTCCATCTTCTTCAAGTCAGTGCTAAGACCATGATCATATGTTACCATTGTGGTGTCTATGTCCTTGATGTTCTGATTGAGTATATCTAATGAGGGCACAAGAGCATTCCTGAGCTGAGTTTGCCTTGCCCCTACCTTTGACATTTCTTTTTCTTCCTTCTCAATCTTATCTATTTTCCCTTGGTATACATTATTACACATGTTTACATCTGTGGATGTGTCTTTCACTAAACTCTTGACTTTCTCAATCATAACTTCTACCTCTTTTATTTTCTTGAAATGGGCATCAGTAAGCTTATCCTGATCCATGAATTCTGCAATGATTCTTCTTCGTTGATCTACAAACTCTTTTAAGGATGCTTGACCAGTCTTGAGTGAGCTTAGCTCAAGTATAAAGTTTTTCATTAATTCACTCAACCTCTTCTTCAGGTACTTTTCTTCTACAACTAGGGATGCAGATTCTTGAAGGCTTGAGAAATTGCTTTTGAAATGTGAGATGATTGTACTCACATCATCAATAGAGTGTATCTTTGACACTTTCTTGTCCTCTTGCACAAAATTATTTAGAATGTTTATTGATTCTACCAGGAGGGGATTCCTCATCACTTGTTTTTCTTTGGCCTTCTCCATAGCTAAGATGATGAACTTAATCAGGTCTTCTTCTCTCCATGAGTCCAAACTAGATGTGTTAGGTGTCAAACTTGACAACAATTCTGCAGAGGGGGTGATGGGAGTTCTATCCATCACTTCTTGTTTTACCTTGACTAGTTCAACTGATGGTTCATTATTCTCTTCTTCTTTTTCTGATTCTTCATCTATTATATCTTCAATCATTACTTCTTATTGATGACTAGGAGTGTTACTGTATAAGTTTTCTACCTCTTGAGTGCTTACAAATGCCTCTTCAAACTTATCCAATTCTGTGTCTATGGCCGCCATGGCTATCTCTACATTGTTAATGATAAAGGTGTTGTCTCTTTGTGACTCTGTAGTAGGCACAAACTTATCTGCCTCTAATTGTGTTTCCACTACAGGCACTGAATCTTGAGGACCTGTAGATTATACCTTGATGGTCTCTGACTCTTTGGTAACCATTGTGGGTACATGTGCTATGGGCACAGTAGGTGGATACATGTTCCTATTCATAAAGACCTTCTTAGAGGCTTTCTTTGTTTCTTTGGCAACTAATTCATAGTTTTTATCCATTATATTCAAGGTTGTTGTCTTGGTTCTGAGGTGAGGCTTCACGAGATCTAACATCAACTTCTTCTCTTTTAGCTCACATATAGGAAGGGTTTCATCTAAGATCTTTTCCCTTATCCGCATATCTTCTTCAATAGCCTATCTCTTTTGGAATTATAGGATATTCCAAGACTATCTTCTTGAACTTCAGCATGTGTTTGACTAACATACCATGAATCTTGGATTTGTCTATTTCACTATATTTTTCATAAAACTTCCCTACTTGATCAATTCTTCCTTCATCAATTATTGTTGAACTTAGCACATTGAGACTAGGTTTGAAACTTACTTCAGGAGGTGCTTGTGAGTTCCTTTTGTTTCTTGTGACTCTTGAGGATGGATGACAAGTGCTGGTTTCTTTCTTCCTCTTTGGAATTGGCTTATACTTAGGAGGAGCAGTAAGGTCAATGGTTTCCTTGGGCGTAGAAAGAGTATCATCGGTTTTATCCTTTTGTTCATCTAATTTCTCTATCTTTACCTTCTTCAACTTGGGATCATGTGATTCTTCCTTTACTGCATTTGCACTCTTTAGTTCCAAAGCAATTTTTTGTTCTTTTTCTTTGTCAAGATCTGCTTGAGACACTCCATGTATTCTCAAGATCTCTGATGTGACTTTAGCAACCTTTCTTTTTGTTACTGCATTGTTTAGTTTGGCATCTATTTCTCTTGTCTTCTCCTCATAAGTTCCTCATATTGGTTCATTAGGGTCAATAGGGGCTGAAAGCAATACTTGAGCATATGCTTCTAAAACTTTTTCCTGTACTTCATAACCAAGTGGATGAATCCACTTAGTTCTAGGTACAACTACCTCCATGCAAGTTATATCTATTTCAACCATAAAACAAATAGTATCCTTGTATTTCTCAACAATGTTTTCTAGAATTTTGTACCTCATTTGCATCTTGGCCCTAAAGGTCCTCAACTCCAATGTTATGTAATCTCTCAATGTACTCTCAATGGATGCCTTGTTAGATATCTGTGGCATGGTTAGAATGGACTTGTCCAAATACAATCTGATACTTTCCCAACTATATGAAGGTACATGTAAATGATCAAAGACCCAAACTTGAATATCTTGGTCTTATCATGTTTGATTGCATTGATGTTATCAATCAACTATTCGCGCAAGATTTCACACAGACTAAACTCTCCATATTCCTTCACAAGTTTGATGGCTATTAGAATTGTGCCCGCAGACACACTATTCACCCTACTGGTGTGATGAAACCTGTATTCAAGTATCATGGACATCAATTTGATGTCAGCTTGCTCAATAGGCTCAATTTTCATCATGTGCCTATCACTTCTGGACTTACATGTTTGCTCAATAATTTTCTTGACATCCTTGCCTGCAGGAAGGATGGCACCAGTCTTAGATAGGCCTATCATCTCATATATCAATTCACTAGTGATGCTTACAGGCACATCACCTATCCAAAATAGGTCATCATGAATTCTGCTCAGAAGTATTTTAATCCATTATGTCTCATAGAACTCATATGTCGTAGCATACTCCACTATATGGTGATCATTCCACTTCACATATTCATCCAAGAAGGTTTTGTCTAGTTTCAACATGGTTTCCATGTGCACCCTTAGTCTATCCAATCCTACTAGTTCCTTCTTACAGTAAATGTAAGCCCTAATGTCTTCGACATGCATAACGCCCATAGGCATGTGGGAGAATGCTCCCTCTAAGTCATCTAGGGTAGACTTAAATGGATGCTTCTTAAAAACATATCTTTTCTTTTTTGCAACATCAAATACTATGGGAGTGGCCATCACTTACTTGTTTTATCACTTTCCAAATGTTCTCTAAGATTATCTGAAGGCTTCTGAATTGGCACGACAAACTAGGGTTTCTACAACCGATCAATCAACTACTAATCAATGAAAGATCAATATGAAAATCTTCACAATAACTTCTAAAGCTCATTATGCTCTTTAATCACTTTGAATTCAAATGCAATGAGTAATAAAAAAAAATTCTATGTACTTAAAGTGAAAATTCCACCATTAATGCTTGTCGTGTAAACCAGGCTATCACTTAAAAATTTCCAACTTTTATTCTACAAATAATCAGTATGTGTGCTCTTGCATGAAGATTCCTTTAATCTCCAAAAGCTTAAGTCCAAAGGTGCATACTTTGAGAGTGAGTATACCAGCCATGTAGGAGTCTAGAGCTAAATTAGCTCCCCCTATGATCCTGAGGGCCATTCATCCAGATGTAGAGGGTGCATCCACTGTGGATGCATCCAATACATTCTCATCAACTTTGTCCTTCTTTCCTTCTAAAAAAATCATGCTCACATCATCTGAGGCTTTAAAAACTTGACTTCACCTTTGAGATCCAATACTAGTTCTTCAGTCTTTTTAGGGCTTTACTGACCTTGCACCCTTGATCTACAAAACTTTGAGATATGTCTAGCCTTGTTACAGGAGTGACAAATGATTGGAGGCCTTATATTCCTCGACGCATTGACATGAGTCACCATTTTACATTCTCTCGATGAGTGACCATTATAGTTACATATCTGACATGTAACATTTTGAGAACTTATATTTGTCTAATTCTGATTTCTCTGATCATGTTGAATCCTATTCTTTTTACTAGTCTTGCAATTCATAGCTTTATGACCAAATTTATTGCATGAATAATAGTAACCATTAAAAGGTCTTACCTTTGTATAGTTCCTTTCTATATGTCCATACTTGTTACATGCAAAACAAGTGTGGTCTACTAGCTTGTGCTCATTCTTAGGTGGTTCACTATTATCTTTGGTTTGATCTTTAGTCTTCTTAGCATTAGTAGAGTCCTTTTGTGTATCCTTTCTTTCTTGCATGTTGTCAATCTAATTTTGTGCTTCATTGTATCCAATGCAGCTAGTATCTCCTTTAGCTCTTCTTTCATACAACTGAGATTCTATCAAATCAGAACTGGTGTGTAATTTGTCAATATGCTTCTTTTCTTCTTTCAATTTAGACTCCAAGATTTCTTTTCTATTCCTTAGCTCCAAGATTTCCATGTTTTCTTGTCTTAGTTCTTCATTGAGTTGAAGGTCATCTTTGACTTGTTCATTATAGACATCCTGATTATTAATCAGTTTATCATCAAATTCTTCAAGTTGATCTAATAAGGATGCATTTTTTTCTTTCAGTTTCTTGATCATGATCCCCATTTCACTGGTGGAACATTCTTTTAGATCCCTTTTTAGCTTTTGATAACTAATTGAGCATCACTGAATTTTTCTTTTAGTTCTTCAATTTCTCTTTCAGATTTGTCTAGGTCTTTAAGAGTGGCTTCAAGATTTCTCTTCAAATGTTTCATTTTAGCTTTGTCCATGATCTCCTCAAGTGGTTAAACTTCTTTGCTGAGGACCAGAGCTTTGATACCAATTGTTAGGAATGGGAACACTAAGAGGGGGGGGTGAATCAGTGTTCACTGAATTTTATCTTTTTGCTTTAATCTTTAAACTGAACTTGAATGCTTAAGTACTAAAATAAACATCCACATAAACATGAAACATGAAATTAACACATGACACCAATATGGTTATGGGGAAACCCAAATAGGTAAAAACCCCGGTGGGAATTGACACCCACTAATATTCTATATTAGTGTTTTGTGATCCTTGTTAGAATATCCTTAACCATGTTAGGAGTTGCTTTACAATGCATTAAGTACAATAGACCTTGTCAAGGGTCAGACCCTGTTAGGGATCTTTTACAATAGTCCCTATTAGGGGAGAGGACACACTATCCAAGAGCTCACTGCTCAAGTGGTGAAGGCTACAACCTTCTAAATTTAGATACACACTATATCTACTGGATGAATTGTCACTGTGACACTACTTGTCAGATCAGTTCCTTTGATCTGTTGATGCTTTGACCTCTTGCAAAGCTCTAATACATCTTATAGAATCTTTGCACACTTTTGTTCTACTTATCACAACTCTATCTCAACTTCCATTCTGAATACAATGGGTGCATCTTATATTTATATGTGCATATAGAATAAAAAACTAGGTCAGCCCTTAAACCTATTACATACAACGCTTCCAAATGAATTGGCTTAAGCATGTTTACACAAAAACATATATACATGTTGGCAACCTATTTACAATAAGCGCATAGCCTTTACATCATTAGATTCTAACCACAACACAAAATGATAATAGTTGGCTACTTACTCTGTTCTTCACTGGCACACACTGGTTGTGCATCTTCAATTGCATGTATCTTTCTCATACTTGCATATTTGATTATGCACTCATAGAATAAGCAAGAGTATAGTCTAACCAACTTAACTTCCAGGGCACACACCATAATTCTACCATACGCACATGCGTTGATGCTTTGAGCTGCAGGAACTCTGTACACTGTCCAGTCTTCAACACTTAACTAATTTCTAACCTTCTCATCAAGTGCATTGACTCCAAACTACTATATGACTTTATTTCCATAATGACAACACTATATTAAGTCATATACATTAGTATAGCCAACTTTGCAACAATTGTTGCTTCACCTATCCATAAATGTCTTAAATTTGTTCATGATGAAGAAGTGAAGATGGTTAATCATAGTTCATATCAACCTTCTAGGCCCAGAGATTGTGTTGCTCTTGATTTCTTTTGGCCTTCATTACCTAATTTATGTCCTTCTTGACCTGATAATCTTTTTCATTCATATCAAACCTATAAGCATCATAAGATTCTTGAATTAAGTGTACGTCCTCTGGATCTTAATTGTGGTCTTTTTCCTACACCTTCCATACCTCCTTTAACTATGGCTTCTAGTTCTATAATCAAGTTCCTACTATTATTGATAATCCTATTAATCTTCCTAAAGAACCTGCGAAGGATCTTGTGATTGTTCCTCCTAGTTCTCAGCATATTTCAAGTAAAGCATTGCATAATCGATCTGCTAATGAACATCGTAAGAAGCATCATGATCAAGCTAAAGCTCATAATTATTCTCTTCAAAAATCTCTACCTTCTTCAGATAAACCTATGCATGATGTGTTAGAAGAAGTTGTTACTAATAATGATGTTAAGATGCATGATTATGATGAACCTATTCGTATCTTAGATCCTATTTTGATTAATCTAGATGAAGAAGATACTCTTGATGATACTGATGATGTTAATGATGAATATGAGACTATTGACATTGACATTGATTTACCTAATATGCTTTCATCACAGTTGACTATTACATCTAGTGTTGAACATTGTGATTCTCAAGAGGATCCTTGTTTGGAACTGGCTATCATTCCTATTGTGTTGGATGTAGTCCCTCTTGTGAGTTACCCACCTTCCCTAAATGATATAGAACAAGATGGGGAGAGTAGGCAGCACACTTGATTAGCTTGTCCTTTATGGTAGCTTTGTTGTGTGTTTTTTTGTTGTACTATGCTTCTCCTGTGATGTGTTTGCTAAATGTTGTTAGACTATTTTATACAACCCTTGTTGCTTTGTTGGTGCAAGGTGATAAAGGAATTGAACCTATTGTACAATTCCTCTATATGTATCTTTATTCTTCTATATGTTGTTTCATGTTATGTTGTACCTGTGCTATTGTTTGAAAATGTTTCCTTGTGTAATCTGCTTGGACTCGAGATGTGGTAGAACTGATTCTTTTTGGTCTCATGTCATGGTCTGAAAAGATTCTCCTTTGTATATCTTAAGTGATCTTTCCTCCTCTGCGATTGTAGTTCTACTTTCTTTGGGGAATGATTGGTGAGTCTAATTATTGACTCAATTTTGTTATGATCTTTATGTTTTTCTGATACTCTGACAAACATTTCCAAGACATTTTATTGCTTATACCTATGTGAACCTATTCCAAGCATAGCTAAAACCAAAAATTTATGGGTAGCCTGAATAATATGTTTTGCTAACTATTATAAATATAATGCAGTATTTCATATAATTATTTCAATTTGTGTTCTAACATTTAAGTAGGAGTTGAAATGTTGACTTGCATATGTGTACCAAGTGTACTAACCTTTCAGGTAAACACAGAGCGGTATGAAGTGTGGTGCATCTTCATTAAAGAAGGGAGTTAGAAGACCAACCATGACGAGAGAATTCAGCATGCTTCCAATGGAGATGCTGAGCTTTGAAGGAGCTGTTGTTCCAGAAAATATAGGGAATTAGTCTTGCTACATTTCCACTGAATTGTTATTCTATTGACAGTAGTAATTGTACCATGTGGTTGTTTTATCTCCTTTGTATGTGGTGAGATTTAATGAGACTTTTTTGTTATGTTTTCAATAAGCGTCAATCCTTGATATAAAGGGATTTTGACTGATTTAGTAGAAAATGAAGAAAGATAGAATTATGTACTCAGCATAGTGAAAGTTTCTCTATTTTTGTTCTTAATGAGTTATTCAATTGTTATGTAACCAGTTAAGAAGAATTTAATGGAAGAGTGATTTTGGATTATTTTCTTGTGTTGAGTAGTTAGAAGAAGCCAACCAAGGGGGCCCACTTGGGAGATGGATTATATTAAGTAGGAATAGATTTTCTTTCTGTACTTTTCCCATTTTCAAATAGAGTTACTGTTTATTCCTGTAGCATTGCCACTGTAGTTGTTCCTAGAACATTTGCAGAGATGGGTATAGTGAATGTTTTGACCATTAAACAGGCTTAGATTCATTTCATATGTTTTCTACAATAATTCTATTCAATAGTCAAGAGTGTTTACTTTCCTACAACAATAGCATAGATTTCTTTCATGCATTTTATCTTCCCGCAGCATAAGTGTTTTGACTCCTAAAGGAACTTAGTGCAAAAACTATGTTGTCCCATTTCAAGTCTATGTCCTTAGGTTGACAATCTAAATGCATTTGATGATGGGGACAAGTAATCCATAACATAGATATATTACCCTTGAGAGAGAGACAATGGCATGATTATCTTGACCTATTGTGAGACTTCATTTTTTGCGCCATTGTTGTGGATGGTGTCAAACTAGGAACCTTAATGAGTCATTTATTTTTCAAATTAGTTTCCTATTTTTAGTTAATACCAAGAAGTTGTGAGATTGCATGCATCAAAGAAGGTGAGATGCTCATGACAGATTTCTTCCAAAAGAACCTATTAAACTGAAAGAAGAGTTTGAGGAGCTTGAATTACCATTTCTTGACAGCAGTCCTGAGTTTGTTGCATCATCTTCAACAGAAGAAGAAGAAACCCAAGAAACATTTGACCTCCATCCTTTTGTAGAGATATTAGCCAGTTTCCATAATAATCCCAATCTAGGACCACCTATTACTCAAAACCCCCTAGTTAATAATACTTTCTAGCCACAATTTCAATATCCAACACGTCCAGTAATGGCAGCTCCTACATTTCCATTTCCAATTCCAAGTTTAATTAACAATCCTAACCTCAAGAACATACCTGCTTCAACACTTCCAAATTTCTATGGCCTTGTTATGGAAGATCCTGACACCTTTTTTTTCGAGTTTGACATACTGTGTCAAAGCTTTGACTATAATACTGACAATCATAAGCTAAAACTATTTCCAGCAACTCTGAAAGAGTCATCCCTCAGATGGTTCATGGGCTTAGGAGTGAATGCAATAGCTAATTGGGATGGGATGAAAGATTTGTTCCTAAGGAAATATAAGGAATTTTGCAAGGGAAGTGATCAAAAGGAGATGACATCTTTCATATGTCACAAAGGGAAGATGAGACATTAGAGGACTACACATCATGCTTCTTATTTAGCCTACAGAAGAACCTGCAACATGCATTGCAGGAGGATTCAAAGAAGCTAATTTTTCTAAGAGACATGAATGAAAATTATCTTGAAGCTTTGGACCTCGTGGTTGGAGGTGATATATCTCAATCCTCCTGGGATGATCTTCAAAAGATTTGCATGAATTATTCTAGAGAAGAAGTCAAGAAAGGAAGAGGATTTCGCTCAGTGCTAAATAAAGGAAGTGGCTCTAGTATCTCAAAGATGGAGATTTCAATCCTGCTGTCAGATTTCAAGAAAGACATCATCAATGATGTTGCTACACACCTAGACACTATGACAGCCAAGAAGAAACATGCAGATGCAGAGGTGCAACTAGCTCAATACTGTCCTCATTGCTGCAAGCAAAAGAGGGATTGTCAGTGCAAATTGGTTGCAAACCTTGAGAACCAACATCTTCCAACTGAGTACTTGAAGATAGAAGGAGAGGATGAGCAAGTATTCTTTGTTGCTCAACATTGGCCATGGGCCATGAGACAAGGTATGCCTCAAGACCCATTACAAACTTCAAGTCCATATAATAGTTAGTGGCAAAAATAGAATGTCCAAAGTCCTCCATAGTATAATCAACCCACTTGGAATAATGATTGGCCAAATAATCAACAGAATCAATGGTATCCTCCACAACAACCCCAATGGTCACAATTTCCAAACCAATGGCAACAACCACAAGGAAATTGGTAGCCCACTAACCAGTGGAGAGGACCTCAGCAACGGCCTAACCCAAATCCTGGATATCCACCTCTACCACCTCCAACAAATATGCCTACAATAATGCCACCACCTCCAAATGTAGGTCCACAAAAGTAGACACAATTACCTGCTCAACCTTAGCCAAATCCAAACAGTCAATAGCCATAGCAGAAAATGTATGCTACTGATGCTCAGTAGTACCCTACCTATGCACTTGATCTAGATGATATACACTTAAGATTAGGTACTCCCTTACCAGCACCTGAACCACCCTTTATCAAAGAAGTGCCAGATCTCCCTGCAGTAGCAGAACCAATTCTAGAGAATGACTTGCCAAATACTATTGCATCAAAAAATGTTTCCAACTCAGCTAATGTTCAAACATCAGCTAAACCACCATTTCCCCAAAGGCTCATCATGGAGAAACCCATACCAAAAGAAGAAGAGCATCCATTTGATATCATTGACCAGCTTAAGAACATGCATGTCCAAATTCCCCTATTTCAAGCAATAAAAGATGTTCTAGTCTATGGAAAGGCAATTAAAGAAGCTTGTCTTAAAAAGCTAGGGAGAAAGAAAAAGGATCCTACAATAGTTCATGTTATAGGACAATTGGCTGATATTATGCTAGGAAAACTGGTAATACCAAAATATTCAGATCTAGGGAGTCTAGTCATGAATATAATCATTAATGGTCAGTCTGTCAAAAATGCATTAATAGACTTAGGTGCTTCCATTAATGTAATGACAAAGGATACTATGAATAAACTGAGCATTGAAGGGTTGAGAGCTACTCCAACAATATTACAATTAGCAAATAGCTCTACTATTACTCCTGATGGAATAATAGAAGACATAATAGTTGCCTTAGATTCTTGGGAGTACCCTGCTAATTTCATGATCCTTTCACCAAAAGTAAACCTTGCTGGTTACCCTGTTATTCTAGGATGTCCATGGTTAGCAACAACTGATGAAAATATAAGTTGTAGATTAGAGAACATGACAATTTCAGATGGGCAAGCCACTAAGAAACTAGCTTTATATCCTCCAGCTCAACCACAACCAGATTTGAGTACACCTATATGGCTAGACTTAGGAGATGGGGAAGAAGAAGAACTAAATTTTATGGTCTAGCTTATGATGTTACATAGGAAATCCTTTCTAAAGCTACAAGAGGAAGATGAAGTCATCAGGAGCATTCTTAATAATGACTGTGTGGTAATCAAAGATGTATCTGAGAGTTCCTTGTTAGAGTTAAGTACATATGAAGACAATTTTGAGGATTGTGTCTTACCTTCATAACCTAATATTCTCCACCAATTTCCACCTAGTGAAGTAAACACAAGTCCTATCCCTAAAATATCCATGCTTGAACTTACAACTACTATAGAGCTTTCTAAAGGTCATCATCTCCATGTGAATAATAAGTTGCCTTCACAACAAATGGAGAAACTAACCAAACTGTTGCAAACACATGAGAAAGCCTTTGCATGGGATTATGGGGACATGAAGGGATTAAGCCCTACATTATGCACTCATAGAATATATATCAATGAAGGAAACCTACCCCTTCGTCAACCTCAATGGAGGATTAACCTAGCATTAAGAGAGATAGTCAAAACTGAATTACAAAAGCTATTAGATGTTGGCTTTATATATCCTATATCTGATAGTAAGTGGGTATCATGTTTGGTTATAATACCCAAAAAGGGAGGCAAATGGAGGATTTGTGTGGATTACAGGGAGTTAAACAAAGCTACCAAGAAAGATCACTTTCCACTACCATACATTGACCAAGTCCTTGATACTTTGGCCGGTAAGAAGTACTTTTCCTTTCTTGATGGATATAGTGGATATAATCAAATAACTATTGCTCTAGAGGACCAGGAGAAGACTACATTCACATGTCCATGGGGGACATATGCATATTCAATTCTACCTTTTGGGTTGTGTAATGCCCCAGCAACATTTCAAAGAGTTGTGATTAGTATTTTTGCTGACATATCACATGGATGTATGGAAATATATATGGATGGCTTCACAACATTTGGAGTAACATTTGATGAGGCTTTGAAGAATCTTGAAAAGGTACTAATCAGGTGTAAAGAACATAACCTATCCTTTAATAGTGAGAAATGCTTTATGATGATGTAGGAAGGAGTGGTACTTGGGCATTTCATTTCGGCAGCAGGGATTCAAGTGGACCCAACTAAAGTAGAGGTAATACTTACACTACCTACCCTTACTAAACAAAAAGATGTAATATCTTTTCTAGGACATGCTGGATACTATGGACACTTTATTCAAAACTTCAGTCAAATTGCTAGTCCTCTGTATACACTGCTTACCAAAGAAGTTGAATTTAAGTGGACACAAGCATGTGATGAGTCCTCCCTGTAGCTAAAGAAATTCCTAACCATTGCACCAGTCCTAAAAGGACCTAATTGGTCTATTCCATTCCACATCCATATAGATGCATCTAATTATGCCATAAGTGTTGTGCTAGGACAAAAGTCTACTAACCTTGAGAATGCAATTTACTATATCAGTAAAAGCCTCCATGGACCTGAATTGAACTATAAATTTACTGAAAAGAAACTCCTAGCTTTAGTTTATGCATTAAAAAAATTTTGACACTATGTCATAGGCTATCCTATTTTTGTTCACACTAATCACTCTACAATAAAATATCTGATGAACAAACCTGCTATAACAGGCAGATTGGCAAGATGGCTCTTACTATTATAGGAATTTGACATAACAATTATTGATAAGCCAGAGCAGGCCAATGTAGTTGCTGACTACTTGTCTAGACTACAAAATGCTGATGAAGACACTACTCAGGTTGTAGATACATTTCCAGATGAACACCTATTCCATATAGCAATCAAAAGCCCATGGTATGCAGACATAGCCAATTATCTAGCAGCAAATAAGATGCCCCCACATTTTTATCAGAAAGACAAGAAAAAGCTTGCAAAGAAAAGTTTTCAGTTTTCATGGATAGATAATAATCTATTTTACACTGGTCTTGATCAGATTATGAGAAGATGTGTGAGAGAAGATGAAGTATATGATATACTCCATGCTTGTCATGATGAACCTTGTGGAGGTCATTTTGCAGCAAAGCGAACAGCCCTGAAAAATCTTAACAATAAGATATTATTGGCCTCAATTACACAAAGATGCAGCCAGTTATACAAAAAAATGTGATAAATGTCAAAGGATGGGTCGTCCAACAAAATCAAATGAGATGCCACTCAATCCACAGATATTAATAACACCTTTTGAAAAGTGGGGTATGGACTTCATTAGCCCAATTAATTTGCTCTCAAATGGAAAATCCTACATCTTGGTTTGTACAGACTATCTGATAAAGTGGGTGGAAGTGAAAGCTATGCAGAATGCAAGGGATGAAAAAGTAGCTAAATTTATGTATGAAGAAATATTTACCAGATATGGCATACCTAGAGAGCTTTTCATAGACCAAGGAGCACATTTCCCATCAAACCTGATCACAGAGCTAATGAAGGAGTATAGCATAAGGCATCAAAAGTCTAGTCCTTATCATCTGCAAGCCAATGGATAGGCAAAGGTGACAAACAAAGAAATAGAGGCCATATTAAAAAAGACAATACAGTTGCATCGCAAAGATTAGAGCAGTCGATTGACAGAAGCAGTCTGGACTTACTGTACCACATGGAAGACAACAACAAGGTTCACACCATTTGAATTGATGTATGGAAAGGCAGAAATGTTACCCATATAATTTGAACACAAAACATTGCACACAACACTTGAGATAAACATCAATCTTCCTGCAACACAAGTAGAACATCTCCTCAATCTTAACTCCTTGGACGAAATGTGCAAGATAGCATTAGAGATAACAAAACTAATACAAAACCAAAGGAAAAGATGACATGATTCACATATCAAGAATAAGCAATTTCAAGTAGGAGATTGGGCTTTATTATATGATTCCAAATACAAGGAGAACCCAGGAAAGTTGCAAACCAGATGGCTCGGCCCCTATGAAATTCAACATATCTTTGATAATGGAGTAGTTCAGCTGACAACACTTGATCTAGTACAATTCAAGTTGCTAGTCAATGCACACCACTCTCGCATGTATCACAAGCCTCAAACCAAAGAAGAATTCTTGGAACAGTTCAACATGCCCAGTTTAACAGACTGTCAGGAAATAGTTCGTACAAAAGAAGGTGAAAGCCTTCCTCTTGCAGCCTCACCATGACATGCTTTCTTTAAGCGTTCATAATAAAAATTTATTTAATGAGGTATATTCATTCATTCATTTTCTATAATCTTCTCACCAACTCATCTCACTTCTATATCTACCACCCACCCAAATTCCATGTCACCCACAATTTCTCTTTTCAAATGCTTTCAATAAAATGTCATGTCAGCAATCTTATGTGGCCACTAGAATCAACACTCTCATCAACTCACATTTGTGTACGATAATTCATATCCAGGTACAACTTTCTAACTCCTTACTTATTTTTAGCGCATAGGTTTAATTAATTATATCTAGTACTGCATTTAATGTATAATATAGGCCTTAAGCCAGTTTCCCAACCTCGTGCTAAATTTAACAAGTGAGGACACTTGTTTAACTTTCGTAGGTGGTAGGGGCAGTGTACTAACTTCCAAGTGTCATTCCTAAAACTATCCTTGTCATACCCCTATCACATCACTACTATACTTAGGTTGCATTCCATTAATTTTTAAATCCTTCACACATTTCCCTGTACTTTCAGATTCTGATTTCCTAAACTTGTCATGACTTCAAAAGGATCATAATTAATCTATGAGGTAACTCACACTTAAGGAATTGATGTCTTCAGAAATCAATGTCATTATTATAGTTCGTGTCAAGTGAAAAAAGGGAATGCAAGCAAAAATATCTACATTTTTCAAGAATCACAATTGCATTTCAAAAGAGGGAATTTGCAAAGAAACTGAAAGCTTAACAGTGGGTTGGAGAGTTGAGAAGTTAAAAATTAGGCACTATTATGATGGGCAAACATTTATAGAGACATGAACCATTCATTCATAGTATTTTGTTGGCGGATGTTGAGGTAGTCCGCAGGTTCAATGCATGTGGCTGGCTTGGTTATTTTCTGTAGCTGACAGAGTTTAATGAGGAGGTTGCTACAGAATTCATGGGAACATTTGAAGAAGGGAAAGCAACAGTATGGGGGTTGAAAATTGTGGCCACTGAAGAGAGAATTGTGAAAGTCATGAGATTACTAGTTGTGGGAGAACATTATCCAAATGAGCATGACGCAAGGTCATCTCGTGCTCAGTTTTCCAGGCCGGGTGATCCTCTGCTTGAAATTACTAAGTAGGGGTGCAGAAGATTGTCCCTTCCTTAGCCATTTCCAAAACTGGCTACGCACATCATCAGGTATTTAACTTGTGAGGGGAGATTTTCAAATCTACATGCTCACCATTTTAAGCTGCTTAGTTGTATCAGACATAATCTTCAAGTTAATATTCCCAATTTTCTTTATAACATGCTAAGTATCGGTGCTGAGGAAACTCAAAGGGGCAATGCAAACTCTATTAGTCACCATGCCCTAATTAATCTTTTAGTTGAAAAATCTCTTAGGGATTTTTCCCCAATGTCATGGGTTAAATTTGTCCAAACTAAAACTTTGCAACCCCATGTGAATCCTGTGGCCTAACCTCTAGAAGATGCAGTAGAATCTTCTGACTCTGTTGAAGAAGTAGCTATGAAAGAAAAAGAACTAGAATTACTACCAAAAAACCAATCCCCTGAACCTACTCCAAAGAGTAGTGTACCCACTTCTTCCCCAAGAAAAGGAAAGCAGGAAGTTAGGAAAGAAATCCCTAACTTAGAAGGAGAAATTTCAAACCTTGCAATTCATATTAATAAAAGGAAATATTCAAGTCCTGTAGTAACTACTCCTACAACATCTATTCCTGCAGCACATAAAGCAAAAAGGTCTCGCCAACCTAAAACTGTAGTGGTTGAAGAGGCAGTTGTGCGTAGAATCCCTCGAATGAGAGGACAAGTGACCCCACCTTCTCCTCAGAAACCAGATGTTCCATCACCAACACTGACTAAAGAGCCCTCTGTTGAAGTTATTCCTGATGAATCTCCTTCCCAGGCACAATCCCAACATATGGAGGAAACTCCTAATGAGAAAGAACCCAATAGTAGCATGCCTCAGAATGATCAAGGAGTGACTGAGCTGAACCTTGAAGTAATACAAGAAAACATTCATGAGAATGTTCAATCTACTTCTCAGCATCCTGTGTATTCTAATGTGTCCATTATATGTAATGCCCCGCCAGGAAACCCAAGAGGTCAAGACATAAACCTCTATAAAATGCAAGTAGTAATTTTTATTTTTTAAAAAAAAATTTAACTAGAATAATATTCATCATCACATTTCATATTTCTAAAAGAAGAAATAATTTTCTACTACTTGGATGTAAGATTTATACAACTTAAGTCCTCAGGGGTTCCCTAATGTCGCTACTAAAGCAACATCATATAAACCATTTACATGCATAAGATATCCATCGAATCATGAGCTTAAAAGATCTACGTTCATTTTAACGCATCAAGTTAAATGTCCCTAACTTATTTCTTTTATTAAACATAGGTTAATCATCCAACATCATTATTCCTTTTATCAACTCATTCCATAAATTCATATTGATTTCATCTACATCTACTATCCTTTATATCACTTTTCTCTAATATTTTAGGTAAGAGATTAATATTCATTAAGGTAGGCATTATCCTAGGTACTTCATTAACATGAACCAAGTATTAACATTATAATCAAGTTACTATTTTATTGCATTGTTTCATAACCATTCATTCTTAATAATTCCAATCACTAATCTATCATTTCTCAATAATTTCCTTAGATCTTTTCATTAAGAGAGAATACATTATTGTTGCGATACATCATTATATATAACTATATTTAAGATTATTTCCTTTACATATGGACAACATAAGAGGATAGGAGAAATAACATAAACACTTTCTTTTAATGCTAGTAACATGTCCAATATTCCACATTATTTTCCCTTTCTTTTACCTAGAACTACCCATTCCCTTATGCATTGCTTTGAATTGAGATTACATCAATACTACAAGACTCCTTTTAGGAGATTAAAAATTACATGAATTCAAATACATAAGTACATCTCAACATATTAAAATATCCAATAAGAAATCTTCAACTGCAGATCTGGAAAGGAATATGTGCTAGGATCATCCAGAGAATCACGAACAATACCTCGATATAAATATTAACCACCCAACCACGTGGAACCAATAGGCCCACTCCCCCAAGCTAGGAGATAGAACCAAAGGCCCATACAAGAGGTAACAACTAGAAAATTCCTAAGGTGGTGATAAAAGTTCCCCAAAGTCACAACAAAAAAGAAAAGACAAGAAGACCACAAGGAATACCAGAGGCATGATCAAATTTGATAGAGACTCTAAGCTACAAGCTAGGTGAGTGTCATCGCATAGCCCTCACCGCTTGGGTTGTCCTGGTACTAGCCACTCTTGGCCCCGGCCCCCGAGTAGGCACATGCGGAACCGAATGCCTCTCGTACAAACAAGGTCATTCAGTTGTACCTACGCATAGGTACCTTCTCCCACTCCCATCCTTAGTCTTTACTAGCACTAAAGGCATGGACGAGGCACAATTAATCTTGATTAATGTGTAATTTCCCATTCCAATAATATCCCATTCCCAATTCATTTATTTAGGTTATCACTTGATTAAATAACTCATAGTAGGTTATCCTGGTACTAGCCACTTAGGGCCCCGGCCCCTCACTATGAGCCACTCACCTAGTGTACTTAGGTTCCCTAACATACATATAAAAATTATAAGAACATAATAGATTCATCATCAAGAATTCATATCAATTCCATAACAACATTTGATTGAGTTTAGGAAAACATATGTTGTCCCTAGTCCACTTGACAACCCTAAACCCAATATGGCATTTAGAATGTTCCAAACATATAAGAAGACATCCAAGTGATATTATAAACATATTCAGAGTATACATAGATCCAATTAACCAAAAAAAAATTCTAATAGCCTCTGGTAACCATACGAAACCTTAAAACTTAATGATGTTCTTAAATTGAATTATTTCAAGCAAGGATTGAATGCAAAGAATAGTCATCATAGAACAGTCATCCATATCTTCCAAAAAAAAAATAATAAAGGCAATCCTTTCGGTCTAGATTTAGATAACATAATTATGGACTCTCAATTTGATTTTTAGGAAGATCCAATGGTGGGAAAGAAAGTTATGACTTCTGGTTTAAAACAAAAAACTCTGGTTAGGGTTCAGACCTCCCTTCACTAAAACGGTTGTAACTTTCACAAAACATAATAAAAATTCTCCAAACCAATTGTAAATGAAATATAAGACTTAGGAGAATCTCTCATATCAAATTGAGACTTTTATATAATCATATCAGCCTGTAGCATACGAATACATTTGACAGAAAATTTGGAATCAAGAATGGACAGGCATAGTCTGCCAAAATGTCAAAAATAAGGCATTAATTCGACCCTAAAAATAAAATCAGAGAGATACCCATTTGAGATCTATGAATTTTACTTCCATAAAATCAATATAGTAAAACCATAGATGCAATTTAAATTTTTATAATAACAGATCTCCAAAAATGGGTTGCTAAAAACCCTAGGAAAACACATGCCAATTCTTACAAACAAAAACTCAAAACTTTAAAATAACCATACAAATGAAAAGTAAAGATATAATAAATAATGATAATATATAAATATATCTATAATCTATCAGATACATCAAGTAACTAAAATATTCAATCCATACCTCATGTCCTACGAAGGTTGAATCGAAGAAGGAAGGAAATAAAAGAGAAGACAAATCCAAACTTGAGATGCATCCTTCAAACCCTATCCACTTTCAGAAATCTCCATGAAAGAAAGAAATAATTCCACAGCAAAGAATCCCTCTCTCAACTACTGAAATTCTCACAAAAATGTGTCTCTCTCAAAAGCAAAGATAACCAAAAATTCTTAAAGACATATGCTTACAAACTCTCCTTCACATCTCCAAGTTTTCTCTCCAAAATCTCCATGAAAAGTAAGGCCATCCTCTCCTCAATGCTTCAGCCCCAAAATCCCCTCTCTTCAAATGAGAAAGTAGTGCATATAAATATATTTCCAAAGGTTGAGAGGAAAAGTAACCAACTCCCAACTAACTCTTAACTAAAGGGTATTATAAAATAACTTAATATCATACAACTATATTACTCAAATATACAATAAAAGATTATTTGTATTCATTCATACACTAATGTAATATTATCCTAACATATATGCATATGCCATCATTAATTACATCAATATCTATATATATAACCTATCCTCATTATTAATAATTAACAATTGAGAATAATATACCTCGCATTATTTAATATTTAATTATTAATAATATTATACTTTACATTAATCCCAAAATATACACCATCAACAATATCTACAATAATTAACATATAATCACATATAAATTATATATATATATATATATATATAAATACATATATGTGTGCACCCATATATATATTTCTATATATATATTTATATTTATATAGATACATGCCAAATACCAAACACTATAATCTATAAGATTATGAAGTAATAGATCACAATATTATTACCTATTTATAATTACTATAGGATATAATCACTGAGGTAGAATAAAATCACATGCCTCAAAATAAATCTAATCATCCAAAGAGGCCATACAAATCATCTATGAAACATATCGAGAAAACCATAAGATCAAACAAGGTCAACCAAAGTCAACAAGGAAAGTCAAGCCAAACTCCTGAAACACAACATAGAAAGATTAACTAAGGATCATACCAAGAAGGAGAAATAAATAAAATGAGTAAACAAATCATACAACCAAATGAATTCAAGTGGCCACAAGGCACTAACTACAACCATGCCCAACCGGGTGCGTTGGATATGGGTTTTTGACCCAAAGGTTGACTGACAAAGAAGGAACCCTAATATTCCCAAATTGGAATAATGACAAAGGAAGACTCATGTAGGGGCCTTAGTACTATCTCCATAACAACAACCATCGAGGATTTGAGGGCATGCTCAGACCTGTGAAGCCAGGTGAAGTCGATGCCCGGTACCTGCAAGCCTGCATCACAAAGAATAAATACATATGCACGGATATACATATAAAAGAAAACATTGCAAATAGATGACCAGGATCGATACATCGTGTGGACCTCAGCGATGTGAGTAACTACGACTTCGTCCTGAATCATGAAAACACATCATGTATATATATACACTCAAAGCATGTAGCATCATCATAACGAAGGTTAGAATCTCAAGCATTGTGTTAGTCTCTTATCAATATGAATAATAAATCAACATAATCAAATCATCAAGTGAGATACAATATTCATCCAAAATAACCTTAGTAGAAGAAAATATAGATAATCACTTATATATATCTATCAAGTACATATCATATAACATCCTAACTATATTCATAAAGGTCTTGAAGGTACTCAATACATCCACAGAGATAAATACATACAAAAATGATACCTTTAGACAGTATGTCTGATATTAGAATCCTTGAGTACTAGCTTATGAAATTATTATAAACAAACTATAGGAATAGATCAAACAAGTATCATGTACAACTTAAGCTGTAAGTAAACATCGAAAGATCTTAATTCTTTCATAAACACAAAACTTATATTAGGGTTAGAGGGGTATTACATTATACCTTACCAATCATCATGGTTCACTAATTTCTTCCAGCAGACTATTAAGGAGAAGAAAAATAAAGCCCAAATGTAAGAGTTCCCTCCATCAATGATTCAGTATGTCCTCTTTCATCTATATAATCATTTTACCTTTTAGAAAACATGGTGGAAGTAGGAAAGGAATCAAATGCAAAGGGAGATATTTGAGAAGGATAAGGAGATTGAATCTCTCAAAGAGCAGTTAAAGAAATGGAAAGAGCAAATGAACAAGGCCTTGAAACTAGCTGACCAGGTGATAGCCTATAGACCACCACCTAGAATATATGCTATTTTCTTAAAGGAGCAATTTATTTTGTTCCAACTTATGATGACAATGAAGGATATTGATTGTGAGCTCAAAATGTCCCAGGAGTTCTATGGTTTGTATCAAACTCTACCAACATGGCAACAAAATCTGTTATGTGAGCTTTATTTACACAATTTTGTTATCCCACATGAGACAGAGTGGAATCCCCTGCTCTATATAGGGGATATTCACCTAAGGGCCTTAATGTCATGGATGCCTAATGAGACAAATTATGATAGGTAGTTGAACACCTACAGGGAACTGGAGAAATCCAAGCCTCTACCATTAAGGGCTGAGTCACATAAACTCGATGTTCTTCTGAGGGACTGGCTCAATTTGACATATGAGAGACCAAAGCCAAAAATTAGAGAGAAAGTGTTTGCATTGAGGGATAAAGTTTACAGAGACTATCAAATGTTTCCCAATTTTATAGCCCAAAGAGCTCTTTTAGGGGTTAGAAGTAGGTGGAACAAATTGCTAGAAGCTTTCAGAAAAGCAGAGCAACATAGCCCATTAATTATGAAGTAGTTGTTAGCACAGTGGGTAATTACATGAAGTTGGGACAACAACCCAAAAGGGAGTTATGGATGCCCTTATCATTCTAGCCACCTACACTCTTTTGGCCATTATATGACATCAGTACTTCTAGCTTGGATCAACTAGTTGAGGAACATCAAGGAAATCACTTGGAGTGCACAAGGGGGTTCTACTACACTTTCAGAAGTGAAAAGAAGGGAAAGACTACTATTGGAGATTTCAGGACAATTGCAAGGAAATACAATGCTTGAGGACAAGCATTCTGTTAGTAGGGGGCAGATGATGAGTCTAATTATTGACTCAATTTTGTTATGATCTTTATGTTTTTTTGATGCTCTAACAAACATTTCCAAGACATTTTATTGCTTATACCTATGTGAACCTATGCCAAGTATAGCTAAAACCAAAAATTTATGGGTAGCCTAAATGATATGTTTTGCTGTCTATTATAAATATAATGCAGTACTTCATATAATTATTTCAAGTTGTGTTCTAACATTTAAGTAGGAGTTGAAATGTTGACTTGCATATGTGTACCGAGTGTACTAACCGTTCAAGTAAACACGAAGCGGTATGAAGAGTGGCGCATCTGCATTAAAGAAGGGAGTTAGAAGACCAACCATGGCGAGAGAATTCAGCACGCTTCCGATGGAGGTGCCGAGCTTTGAAGGAGCTGTTGTTCCATAAAATATAGGGAATTAGTCTTGCTACATTTCCTTTGAACTGTTATTCTATTGACAACAGTATTTGTATCATGTTGTGGTTGTTTTATCTCCTCTATATGTGGCAAGATTTAATGAGACTTTTTTGTTATGTTTTCAATAAGCGTCAATCCTTGATATAAAGGGATTTTGACTGATTTAGTAGAAAATGAAGAAAGATAGAATTATGTACTCATCATAGTGAAAGTTGCTCTATTTTTGTTCTTCATGAGTTATTCAGTTGTTATGTAACCAGTTAAGAAGAATTTAATGGAAGAGTGATTTTGGATTATTTTCTTGTGTTGAGTAGTTAGCAAAAGCCAACCAAGGGGGCCCACTTGGGAGGGGGATTAGATTAAGTAGGAATAGATTTTCTTTCTGTACTTTTCCTATTTTCAAATAGAGTTACTGTTTATTCCTGCAACATTGCCACTGTAGTTGTTCTTGCAGCATTTGCAGAGATGGGTATAGTGAATGTTTTGACCATTAAATAAGCTTAGATTCATTTCATATGTTTTTTTTCAGTAATTCCATCAAGTGTGTTTACTTTCCTGTAGCAATAGCATAGATTTCTTTCATGCATTTGATCTTCCTCCAGCATAAGTGTTTTGATTCCTAAAGGAACTTAGTGCACAAAATGTGTTGTCCCATTTAAAGTCTACATCCCTGGATTGACAATCTAAATGCATTTCATGATGGGGATAGGTAATCCATAGCATATATATATATATTACCCTTGAGAGAGACACAATGGCATGATTATCTTGACCTATTGTGAGACTGTTCAATGATGTCAATTCATTTGCAATAATATTATATATATATATTATCTTATGAGCATACTAACCCCACGATAGGTAGATCCCTTCTGTGTTCTCTATATGTTTATGTGGTATTTCCCTTGAGTTGTCTTTGTTTGGGGGCATCTCGTAGTGGAAACGTAATCAGTGGAGTTGTTTATGTTTCCATTAAAGCCATTGCTCCTATTAAAGTGTTAGCAATGACTTTAACGTGGGGGCATACGCTCTGCTCACCTATTGCACACACACACTTTTTGATACACATATATTATTTTTCCAGATACCTTTTCTCCCTTTTTGGATTAGTCACTAATCCTTAAAGCATGGATTTATATTTCAGGATCTCTTGATCCCTCCAGTTTCAAATTTTTGATCCCTTAAGGTTAGAGGTGTCCTTAAGACTAGATCTCTTTTGTTTTTGGTTTTACTCTCATGGAATAGAATATTCTTAAGGGTGAATCCTTGATGGGTTAACTAGTGAGTAGCCACATTCACTAGGTGGTTCAATTTCATCTTTCCAGTTGCATCATTTCCTTGTGTGGTTCACAATGGGACATAAGTTCTCATTGGGCGAGATAATCTCTCTCTCTCTCTCTCTCTCTAGAGATCTCTCTCTTATTGTGATCTTGGAGTTGATGAAGACTTGAGTCCCTGGGGGCTTGAGGTTTTCTTTTTCCTCTTGATTATGATAAGAGTATCTTTTCATTATGGTCTCCTTTACCAAGAGTTTGCATCGATTCCATACTCTTGCTAAAGTGGGGGCTTAATGTATCATCTTAAAATGGAAGCACTTCCATGTTAAGAGCGTTTAGCCCTCCAAGTGAGTAGTTTGGGGTCATGTTAAGCACCTTGATTGTGTCTTTGAGTGTATCTGGTTGTTTCCCCCCTCTTCTGCTTCTCTCCCCCTTATTTCTAGCCTTTTTCAGATAGTTTTCTCTAAGAATCTAGAGTTTTTGACTGTTTGGGTCAAAGACGACCTAGTAGGGTCAAGGATGACCTAGACCCTAACCTAGGTTAGGGATGACCTCGACCCTGACCTAGGGAAGTTTCTACCTCATCCCTGACCCCAGGTCCAATTTTTAGATTCTGGGAGTTACGGGATATCAGGTTTCAGAAAGATTTCTTTTCCCGCTTCTGGGTCGGCCATTTTTGGGTTTCAGAATGGTAAATCCTTAAATTTCATTTAATCTAGGTTCATTTCTAGGGGTTAAGGTTAATTGGGATTTAATTCTCCAATTTTGACCTCTCTAGATGTTTGTGCCCTAGATCACTATAAAAGGAAGCCTTCCTCTCTCATTTTCTCGATCTCTCAATAGAATTTTGCAATTAATCTACTATCAAGCATCCACAATCAAGTTTTCATATCTCAAGCTCTCAAGTAAGCAAGAAGGAGAAGGAAATCAAGAAATCATTCATTCATCTTCAAGCCTATTATTCAAGAATTCATCAAGGAGATCCATTGTTAGCTATTGAAGGATTCAATCTCTTTGGAGCCCCCTTGAAGATTTCTCCATCCACATTCATCCAAGCCTCTTCCTATGCAAAGATCCATTCAAGATTGGTGTTGAAGATCTAATGCCATTGATTTGAGACATCCTACATGCATTTCTACATTCATTTGAAGCATCCCTACTTGTGGATTCGGGGATTCGAATCCTCCATAAGGACTTCAACATAAGCAAGGTGAATAGTTCCATTTACTTTATTTATGCATATTACAATTTCAATTCAATTTCAAGGTTAATTCCTAAACCAGGGTTTGACCAAGGAAAACCCTCCATCCAAACAACAAAGACCCCTTTTTCTTGCAGGTATAGGTGTAGGACTGCGAATCGGAGCTTGGGTCTGGATACCCTTTTCGACAAACTTCTGAGATCTGTGAACAGATTTTCCATTAGAGCTATTTTAGGTTAAGGACATCCTTCAGTGGGGGGTAGGATCCTGCCCTGGGGTAAGACCTTGCCCTGCTATTTGGGTCAAGGACAACCTATTTCACAAAAGATAAAATTTTTATGGGTTTTCTCCGTCTTGACATTTCCAGTCTAAAACAGGTTGCAGAATTGCCCGAAACTGTGCACAAACATCATAAATCAACATTTTCTAGATTTTCCCTATTTTGAGGTTAGTATTTGCTTTCTATTTATTTCAAATTTCAAGCATATACTTTTTATAGTAGATTATTGGATTTTCTCCTTTCTTCATATTCTCCATTGTTTGATTCTTTTGTGCATTGATCACTTCTTTGTGATTAATCCATTTGGATCTTTCCTTTTAGGAATTTGGATGGAGGATAGGTTGTATATTCCACCCTTATATCATACATCTTATCCCTATTCAAATCCAACTTCATTCATTTAAGGTGATTCCATTTTCACCTTTATTTAGACAGATTCCAAGGTGCATCAATCCAGTGGGAGCTTTAAGGGTAGCAGTGTTGCTACAGGATCAGTCTCCAAGTGGGAGGTTTCTTAGTGTGTATCCTGATCAATTCCCCAAGTGGGAGATTGTTGGTTTTTGGTGACTAATCAGACAAGTATTGTATACTTTTGATTTATCACGGGGTTTGGAGTTAACTCGTCAAGCATTTTTGAGTTAACACATCAACCATTTCCCTAGGTTGACTCGTTAAGATTTTCCCTAGGTTGACTCGTTAAGTATTTTCCAGGGTTAACTTATTTTTGATTAAGGATAAAATAGGTTTTGAAAGGACCCTGAAACCCTGTACAAGATGGTCACAAAAGATATTCAAAATCACCCACTAAACAAACTGGATCAGGACCAAAGAGAGGGTTTTACCACAGGCACCCACAACTTGGATGGAACAAAGCATGAAAACCCAAAACACAAAAAAACATTGGAGATCAACAACTTTAATAAATAGAACTATCCCTTCATCCCCCTATTATGGGATTGAAGGGTCATGTCAAACAAAGAGGAGGATCTTTTAGAATTTTTACCTTTGACAGTAACCCACCCATCTTCAACCTTAGCAGCCTTATCCTGCCAACACAAAAGTTCCAAAGATGAGGACCCAACACCCATCAAAGAAACTTCCAGCGAATCATCCAGCACCAGGCCAGAAGAGGCCACAGCCAAAGGTCTATCAGTAGGAGAAACCACTGAACCAGGGCAGGTAGGGCCCAAAACACCAGCCATACCAGTAACCCCAGTCCCACCAGCAACATCAGTCAAAGAAGGTTCAACACCAACATGCCCAAAACCCCAACAAGACCATCATCAATAGAAGCCAACATAGAAGAGTTAATTCCAACAATCTCATAGATATTCCCAGCACCCATTGAGAGTTAATTCTAGGGTTAACTTGTTAATTGACATAAGTCTTGTTATTATGGCTTAGGGTTAGCGTTTTCTCAATATATGAGAATTTGATAGCTTCTTGCAGTGGTATTGAGTTCCAAGGGATTACATATTGTAACAAGCGGGAATTACTCAATAATAAGATTGGACTCTCTGTATGGTGGACATAGCCCAAGATTGGGTGAAGTACGTTAAATCTTTGTGTCTTCTTGTTCTACTTATGTGTGCTTTATTCCTTTAAATTATTGATTATATTTGCATGTAACTGTTAAATTTTTATCTACTAATCCTAACAAAAAGTATCCATTATCCTACAACTCCCCTCCCAAACTATTATATTTGCATGGCATTCTTGACCTTCACCGTAAAACATTTATGGCTCCATCTCGGATGACATTCTCTACCTTCACCACATACCCTTATGCTAATGATACTCTTTCCCCACTCATTAGATGGATCTTCTCCTGCATCTGTTGACAGAGAAGGATTGGATACCATCATCATTACCATAATAATTCATTAACATAATTAAAATATGCATTAATCATTCATAATGAAATCTATCATAATTCTTTCCCAATATTCCACATACAAAATTTAAATCATCATAACCATATTTTATAAATTCAAATCCCATAACCATCTAACTTCACACTTCACATGAAATGGGTATTACAGTTATTTAAAAGCTCACAAGGAAGGGATGTAATATTTGTGTAGTGTTCTTTTCTATGTTGGCTGGCTAACCTTTCTTGCTTTGTACTTCTCTATGTTGAATACATTTTTACCCCTCTTTTAGTCAAAAGTCATGTTTTATTAATACATTGACATGGCATCACATGATTTGCTACTTTTTAGATCTAAAGAATATGTTTTATTCAATTCTTGGTAGTCATCATCAACACTAACAAATTTAAATTGACAACTATAAGTAAAATATTAGACATTATAAAACAAGTGTTATCACACCTATTACAATACGCTTAACTAATAGATTGTCTTGCCCTATAATCCATACTTCTATATCTTAAATGTAACCTATAACTTGACTAACTTTGAAAACTTACAATCAAAACTTCATACAATATCCAAAAAGAAATCCACCATATGTAAAATTGCTTGAAGAATCCCTTAACACTAGATCACATCTAGTCAACTAGAGTTTCCCAATACACCATCAAATTTTAATTTCTAAAAATCTACTAGAAAAAGAAAGCACCTCTCCCCTTGAAAGACTATTAAAATTATTAGTACTTCCTTGATAGGGAGAATTTTTCTTTAATAAAGTTTTCAAGAACCTTGTGACTTTGGCAGATGGAGTCATAAGATTATATTTATCCCCATTGCTTGACATAATGTCTTTTAGAATATAATGTCTTATCACTCTTAAAGCTAATGTTTATGGATGAATGATGTGGGCCCATCACGTGAAAGATGGGGCAGGACCTCATTTATTCACTAATCTCAATGGAATAACATTCTGATATGTTGAGAACATTTTTCTATTAAAAGTCTTTTAAAGCTGAGAAATTTTTCTCATCTCGCACATGAAAAGAATATGCTAAACATGAAAGAAGGCTGCACAACGATAAATTGAAGGACCTGGTTTTTCCTAAGCAGAATATTATGAATTCTGAGAAGAGAGAAGGGAAGGAAAAATATGTTCTGAAAATGGCAGGAGATGGATCAATGTCTTGGGTTGAGGACGACCTTCAATTAATGGAGATAGTTGAAGAAATCTTTTACAGATTTAGAATAAGGTAAAAAAAATTTAAGATTTATATTATAATTGTATTTGGATTAGTTTGTGTTGGTTTTTTATGGAGATTTCAGATTATATTTAATGATTCATCAATATTTAAGTTTTATTTTAATCTCTTATTTTTCATTTGTATTGTAGTGTTGGTATGATAAAAAAAAATACCAAATCAAGAAATTGTTCTGCAAAGAAGTTGAGAAGATCTATTGGATATGAGGGTTCTCAAACTACGAGATTTTCAGGTATGTGACACTTTTATTTTTTCTTCTTAGAAATAGTTTTTGCAATTTGTGCTATGTAATTAATAATTAGTTTTGTATGTTTAATGTTTTCAGGGTTAATTGTTTGAATAAATAGCAGTACAAATGAATTTGTGGGAGGAAAGAGAAATTGATGAGCAGGTTATGGTAGATGTGGTAAGATCTTCTATACTTCTCAATCTTCTTATAAGATTCATTTGAAGTGCTCTTACAATACAAATTATGGGAAATGTTGATATTGAGAAAGTGAATGTTTTTGGCCCCTCCAATAGAAAGGATGTAGAAAAGCTAGTTGATAACCAACTGAGAATAGAATGGATGTGGTAAGACTTATAATTTGTGTTGTGTGAATATGACATTTCACATAATGTATGCTAACAACCCCAAAGTTTAAAGAGAAACCCTCAAACAACTAACAAGTGGAAAGAAGTCCTTCAATACTTGTTTCCGTCTATCAGTTACAGTACCATAATGATCAACACTTCTTGTATATATTTTGGATGTATCATTTATGGTTACACTCTTGTTAATATTTCCAATTTTTCTGTAAAATTCCTTCTCTGTTTCAGCACCATTCTGTTTAATAATTTGACTATTAAAATAATTAGAATTGAAATCCCTACTTATTGACAGGAAAGCTTACAATTTCACTACATACATTAATATAAAATAAAAAATAGTGAGCTTTGACTGTTAAATCGGAATTGAAGTATTAAACTGATAGAAAAAAAAAGAAAGCAAAGAGCAGCAATGGGCGTTATGTGGAGTTACTAAAAAGAGTGCAGAGTTTGTAATAAAATAAAATAACTTTTGGGGCCTCATTGACAACATCCATATACCTGAATAAATTTGTCATCTTTTTCTAGAGAAGTTGTATAGTAATTTTAGATTGCTTTGGTGATTGTTTAGTATTAAGAGTATGAGTTTATATTTTTCAAAGCAAATGGTGTTATACCTCAATCTATGATCCATACAAAATGCTTAATTAGTTTAAATTTTGGAACACTAGATGATCTGTGATAGTTCGGTGAAGATACGCAAAGAAAGGCATCAAACAAAAATCAAACTTATATATCAATTGTATTGCAGCATACAAGAAACTTATTAGCAAATGCGAACTCCATTATTTTATCAGCCACCTTCAGCCCTAGCTCTAAAGGAATTTTAATTTTTAGTTAGCAAGCATGGGAAACATGGATGCTCTAGCTGATGAAAGTTTTCAGTCCAGAAAGAAAATTAATGTACTGCTTCCTTTTGAGGTCACAGAGGAACATTTTGAGTAATTTGTTGCAAGCCTTTAAGACTAGGATTTTATGCAGAAGTTTTGATTTGGGTAACCTCAAATACATGGATGTTGATGATTGTCATAGAGAACATGTGAGCATTCATTATTTTACTAGATGTTGTGTCTGAATAAGATTGTGTGTTCTTTTTTACATCAATATTTCCATTCGCACTCTATGATCTATCAGAACTGAAAAATAGAAAAATAAGAATAATATTGTTATAGAACTTCTTTGCAAATGGTAAAAATCTTTGTTGTGGCAGAGAATATCTTCAAACTATGCATTTCTTGCAATAAGGTCCTTGGTTGTTCAAGATGCACATATGCATGTGATGGTGGGAAGAGATTGTGCAGAACTTAAAAGCCATGGTTTCTAATATGGAGATCTTTGGAATACACTTGGTAAAGGCTATATATGAACCTACATTAGGGGATGTTCTGCTATCAAACAAACACATGGTTGCAGTAGGCTGATGTATGTTACTTCTTGTCAAATCATTATAAGTTTTTTTCCCTCTAATTTCAGAATGTGTTTTAGATGACATGTATATCTAGTGCAAGAAAAAAGAAAAAAGTGTTTTTGATCTATAGTTTGTCCGTTATAAATATTCAAAGTCGAACTTACCTGAAATCAATAGTTTTTGTCTCCCACCACTTTTCCCCTATCAAAACTATACCAAAAACCAAATAAAATAAATATTTTTGAAGATGAGTCTCTTCTCTAGTGTTGTATATGAGTTTTAGAATTTTCTAAATTGATTTAGCATTTTTCTCTATTTTTTGAATCAATGAGTTCTCAAAGCTTAATATACCTACATGTAGTTTTTAGCAAATTTGTTTAACATTTTGTAGTTGAAACAATATAGAGTTTATATGTTCAGAACCATAGTTCCAAGATCTAGAAAAGGGTACTTTTAGTTTTTTGACATTTTCTATTTTCAAAAGAGAGAGGAACAACATAAGTGCAAACTTCTTGATTTTTTATGTTTTTGGAGGTTTGGTTGCCAAAATGGCATGCCACCTAGGTAGACTTGGCCGAGTCTAACTCGGTCAAGTCCCATTGGGCTGAGTACCCTTAGCCCCTCAATGTGCAAATGAGGGGCTTTGGGCTCTTTTTTGGTATGTATAATAGCATTGGGACTCAACCGAGTACCACTTGGCCTAGTCAACGAGGCCACATAGGTGTCATTCGGATCCGCGTGGCACCTACATGTAATCAACCATGTTAGACTCAGCCCTGTATGGCTTAGTTGAGTCCAACTGGGCCAAGTATGTCAAGTTAGCTTAAAAGGTGACAGATTATTGTGCATTTGCCCCTATGTGTCTCAAAGTCCTCAAACAACCAGGTATTAGAATTCTTGATAGGATACTTGAATTTTATAGAGTTTAATAACCAAATCAATGCAAAGTGTAATAAAAAGAGTTTAATAGGTATGGATACAATTGGACACAATAATGGTACCTTCTAATCCATGTCCCTATGAAAATAATGGATCCTATTGGGTATTGAATACCCTCTCCATCAATGACCTTAGTCGTCAATTTCTTTTTGGCCTCAATACAACACAAAAAGTAATGTGTTCCTTCTTCATTTTTCTCATATATAATTATTGCATATACATGACCTGCATTTAATAGAAGGGTTAGTTAATACCAAAATCAGCATTTAAAGAACTAATAAATTGAGTTTAAAACTTATTTAACCTACAAAATGTAGAGAAATTACCTTGTTCAACTAGGTCTGATACATGGTCAAAATCCATTAATGTTGCAAACTAATTCATTTGTAGTTCTTTAGGAAGTTGATATTTATCTAGGGTTTCCAAAGATCTACAAGACCATTGGTCAACCCACTCTTTTGATTCACATTCATCCCTCACAAAATGCATACACGAAGAGCAAAAGCATGCAATTTATCTAATATAAATAGCTAATGATGTTACATTTGAACTTCTAAATGAATGGATATCTCTTGATCTTGTAAGTGTACAAAAATCTAGATAGTTTTCACTATTAGATTCACGTATCAACCAAAAATATCTAGAAGCCATAGACTTACATGCATTACATGTTCTCATCGTAGAATTACACCATTGCACAATTGTTTCTGCATCTATTAACATTGTGCCACCTTCGTACTTCAATTCCTCTCTAGTAAGAGATCTTTTCACACATGCTCCCACACCATCACGCTCTCCCTTTCCATGCCCTGCCTCAGTGAAATTCCAAAAATGTTATACACCACTTTTCACATGCATCCTGCTTAACCAGTAGAACATCCTTGCACTCTTGAATTGTGCAGTGCAATTGTCTAACCATATTAAGTGTTTGGTTGTATCTTATACCTCTTTCCCTTAAACCTATCATAGAATACTGTAAAGCATCCTTGCACAAATTCAGAGGAATGAGTACGATCATCACAAATATAGAAGTGATACTCTTTTATAACCTTTTTGTCCTCCTTTATGCTATCATGTGCATGCATTGAATGCTATGTACATACAAAAATAGTAACTTGGTGTAGAATGGTATACATAGGTTGCATTTCATTTTGAGGTTTCAATGTATAATTCTCAGCAAAATCAATGATAGACACAATAGTACCAAGGGGGGAAAGTGTCCTTACACAACTTGGAATTTCTCATCTAGCCACCTAGCTCTATGTGTGTGACCTATGTACTCATAAACTAGGTTCTCTTGAAACATCTTCATAAAAATCAGCTACACATATATCCTTTTTCCACTAACTCACACCTCTTTAATTCTTTTTCATCTTTAGCACCATATGTGACTGACTTGTATTTCCCAATAGAAACTAGTGTCTTACCAATTTCATGTGTGCTATCTAGATGTGGGCATCTAGGTAGTTGTTGCAAATCACCGCATGTAAGACAAAATCCTTTAAAACACATCATATTATAGTAAATGCACCCATCATCTCTTCTATATAGTACACTTGAAATAAATTCTCTCGATGACTTAGGAGGTGCTTGTAGACCACATTCTTGCAAAACATCATTAGTGTGAAAAGTACAACATACATAACAATAAATATTATAATTCATGGAAAATTCGACATGGACCCTACAACAAAATGTAGTACATGCATGATTAATCTTAACATAAAATAGTTTTGTCATCTCAAAAAATCTTTGGCTAATTTTAATCTGAGGAAATCTTGAAGAAACCTTTCATAAATTGTGTTTGAGTCAAGTCTAAATAGTGTTTTTGGATGTGGTTCATGGTTTCTAAGTCCAATTCACCTTCTAACAACATCTCTTTGGTTGGATGAAACCCTTGTGTTGTCATGCCAAAAAATTTCAATTAACATTCTTAGTGCATCAACAACAATCTTTTCCTTGTGTGGGAGTCTATCCGAGAATGCCCAAAGAGAATTATTTTTAGGATCCCCAATTTTCTCTCACCCTCTAATACATTGTGTAATGTTGTTCTACTTATCTTTAATGGCTTTTCTTATTTTTCTTATTTAAACAAGATTTTTTCATTACTTTCTCATTATG